>WAAD01007665.1:253019-306851 GCA_013389945.1 Fregata magnificens
CAGTTCAAAATCAAGCGGCACACCCCGCTGAGCAAGCTGATGAAGGCGTACTGCGAGCGCCAGGTAGGCACGGCTCTGCGGGGCTGCTCACGGCTCACTGCTTTCCCTGGGAAAGCGTCCTGGGGATGGTGGGAACTTCGCTGCTTTTCTGTCTGGAACATTAAAAATACCAGTGCATCCGCGAGAATGTATCCAGGTGTGTAGGAAAGCGAGGACTCGGGATGCTGTCAACTCTTAAGTGTTAGAGTTTTTCTCTGCAGTTAATGGAAACTGCCTCTTCCTCATCAGGTGCTCCTAGAGCTCTAAAAATGTCCCATGACAGCGTTACCAAAATTTCTCGAGTTCTGATCCTGGCTCTGAGACCAGTTCACTCTGAATTTTTAGCCTCATGACCCTCAGTTCTATCATCTCTAAAACTTTATCAACTTTATCCAGAGTGTGTTTTCTGTTTGGAAAATGGTACAAACGAAGTTTTCCTACGCCATGATTTTTCGTTATGGGCTTTTTTCTCCTCCCTTCACTCTCTGTCTCTCCTGTTGACTGCTGCACAGTTTGGACCGCCATATTCCACAGGCGGTGGCTGGCTGCGCTGTGTCGGAGGCCATTCCTCGGTGCCGCCCTGAGGTAAACAGGAGAGGGATTTATCCCCACAGCCCGGTTCCTGAGCCTGTAGCCCTCAGTGGCTGTGCTTCTGCACTGTATTAGGTGGTGCAGAGCAGAGGGTGGGGATGCGAATGGCTTTCGGAAGTGGAGTCAGATTTTGTTTGCCAGCGTTTCCCCTTGTCCATTACTTGCGGGATCCTTTCTTCGCTTACTTGAACCTTATGCCCTGCCCTGTGCCGTGCTTGATGTAGCATAATGCCTCTCGGGTTGGGAACGAGAACTGAATGCGTGGGATCTTCAGAGAGGTGCAGGGAGTTTTTTCAATTGTGTGGCTCTGTGTGTGACTGGAAGTGTGACTTGCGCAGGGATTTCGAAGGATTTTAGAGGGCAAAGCAAAGACCTCGATCCCTGAGGCAGGGAAGAAAGACTGCCTCATGTGATTAAACACTGTCTAAAGAGGATTTAGTTGTGAATTCAACTCAGGTTTTAAGGGCAACGTTAATTTATTAATGTTAGACCCTAGCGTTTTTCTAATAAACCTTGCAAGGGAAAATCTGCATCAAGTCCTGCAAGTTCTTTTTTCCGCAGACAGTCTTCTTCATGGTTCCTTTTTTCATCAGAACATAAAGAAGTAGGACAGGGAGCAGACGCCTGGCATGAGTGAAAACTTGTCTTAACTATGGGTAGTTGGTGCTGATAGCTAGTTACATAAAAAAGTAGTTTTTTCAGATTTTTTAAAAACATTTTCCTTTGAGTGAACTTAATCTACTGTTACTTCTCTGACTGTGTAAGAAACAATTGCTGCTCCTTCCTGACGTGTCCTCTGAGGCTTTATAGAATGGTCTATTGATTGGTCTCCTCTTACATTACCTTTGTAAATTAACTTTTGATATTTGTGCATTGCAGAGCAGGATCAGAACCAGGTGCCAAACCCACAGCTGTGGTTCCATATAGAGTCCTTGCTGCGACAGCAGCACAGCTGGATGTTGCTCAAACAGCTCCACTTCCTCAATTTATATAGCAAGATAGATGCACTAAGTTTCCTGTCTGGTTAAATCTTTTGAGTCTTAGTTTTGTTAATATTTGTTCTGACAGTAAATCCGTAAATATTTTGTTTGGATTCAGAAACAAAAGCATGGTTTCTCATATTAAGTACTTTAAACTTGCAGGGCTTGTCGATGAGGCAGATTAGATTCAGATTTGATGGACAACCAATTAATGAAACAGACACACCTGCACAGGTATGAAAAATACTTCTACTGCAAATTGCTATACAAATATTTTGATCTCTGTGTGCAGATCAAAGGGGTTTGAGATCAAAATGATTCTTAAATAGTTGCTGTAAGTTTAGCATATTCCAAATAATTTGTTTAGGGGGGGATTTTTTTTTTTCCCCTTGAATATTTTCATTGTTGTGGGCTGGGGAGGAAAATGTGGAAGAGCATCGGTGCTGAACAAGCTGGCGCTGGAGTGCTGGTGTGGAAGGGACCGCTGGTAAGTGCTGGCGTTTTCAGCTCTGTCCTACTTCTGTGTCAGCCTGTTCAGAGCCGGCACTGAAGCTGCATGCCCTAGCTGCTGTTGGCACCAGCAATGCTGAGAACGTGCGGAATTTCTTGGGCTGGCAAGGCCTGAGGCAAGGAACAGAGGAGATGCTTGGCTGGGTGATTTGTTGCGGAAGATGCTAAACTGCTGAGTTCGGTCTGACTGACAAGCATGCCTCTGAAACCCATTTCGGTGTTGGTGATGCTCCGATCGGAGAGATGATGGAGTGCCTGCTCTGCAGTGACTGATGGAAAGTGTTTCATGCATTAATTCATTAAAATTACACCTTATGTGCTGTATTACTGGTACTGGTTAGGAGTAGAGAACGAAGTGCTTTTGTAACCATGCGTATTTCAAGTCTATTTTCTGTATTACTCTAACAGCTGGAGATGGAAGATGAAGACACTATCGATGTGTTCCAACAGCAGACAGGTGGAGTGTGTTAAGACATGCAATCGTTTTGAGAAGAGGAGTTTAAGGATCTTCATCACACCTCACTCTCTCATTTGTCCTTGGATTTGCTATTAAATAGTAAACAAATGAACATGCCAATCACACGGGATTCTTCTAAACTTTAGAGGACATTTACCAAAATTGCTTGTTGTCTTTGACGTACTGCGTGTGCAAGTCAAAACAGTATCTGCAGGGATTAATCTATATCTTAAATTGGGCCAATTTGATTTAAGTTCAGATTAAGTAATACGTGTTGGCTCTCTGCTGTTATCTTTTTTCCTTTTTTTTTTTTCTCCTTTAAACCTGTGGCCTAAATATTCATCCATGTGTTAGGACATGGAGTGTTCATTCCTGGCTGTTGTCAGTCTTGCCCCTCTGTTTAATTCTAATCATGTAAATAATTCAGTATATTTTCATGTCAATTGTGAGCGTAAAAGTTTCCTTTTAAGATATGTCTAAGAGAAGGAAAAGAGATGCTGATTTTAAGTTTTTAGCGTGTGTTGCAAACACAGTTAACTTCAGAAGCATTAAGCCTATGACACAAGGCTGGTACATGCAGATACAATGCTTAGTATAGAGTCGGAGTTTAAAATATTGCAGATTTACATGTGCTTTGTCATATTATGATAAAGTCGTCTGAAATATACTTTTTTAATGCAGAAATGAGATTTGTCCTGAATTATTGTCAGAAACCGAGTTAGCAGAGCAGCTGGTCCAAAAAACTAACGCTCGTGATAGAGCAGCAGTATTTTTTGTTGTGCAAGCTTATAAAAAGAGAAACCCATCACTGCAACTTCAGCTGTTTGCTGAGTGACGGGCAGAATCTGTTGCCTTTTTCCTGCTCCCTGTAGTATGTCTCTCCTTCTCAGTGGGTACTAGAAGTGTTGAGGCCTCAGGTTTCTTTTTAATACTTGTTTTTGGTAGATAAACTTGATAAACAAGGAAAAACAGCGCATTTTAATGTCACCAAGCTGTACGCGCAGAAGAGCTGATGAGAACCTGGTGAGCAAGGAAAGAGATAACGTGTGTGTGTGTAAGGGTGTTCAAAAAATATTCTGCTCTACTGCCTCCCAAAACTTACTGAATTTTAAATGCATTTCTATGATAGGTTTGAGCTCCACACGAAGCGTGGAGCCTGTTCCAGATGAATTTGTACGAAGGCCATCGTGTTGTGCCTCAATAGGTTGTCCGCTGCTGCTCCACGGGATTGTTATCTGCCTTTTATATTTACCCGACCTGTTTGGCCATGTTGAATTGCCTCCCGCTTGCTGGAAAGGCCCTTGTTTTCTTCTTCATTTTCTTGTATGTGGGCTGGGGTGGGACATCCCATAGATCTCATTGTTTATTCACCGATTTGTACATTTATTTGTTGTCCTTTACTATTGTATACAGTAAATATAGTTTGGTACTCTGTCTTGTCCCTTATGCTTAATACGGCCGCGCCCCCCTCGCCTTGGCTTGTCGTTTCCCTTCCTGCTGGGGAGGTGTACGTGGCAGCGGTGCTTCAGACATCCACCTTGGAGACTCTTGAGGTAGCAGAAATGTGTGGCCAGGTATAAATCTCGGCGGTATCTGCTGCACCCCTCCATTAGCAGCAGAACCCACCCTCCCGGGGGCATTTTGCTGCACGATACAACTTTTTGCACTCTCTTCTCTCTCCTCCCTTCCCCGTGGAGCAGCTGTAGTTTCTCCCTCCGTGCCTGCAGCCTGTTTCCTAAAGGATCGCCCCCAGGACCGGGTACTTCCCAATGCCGGTGCAGCCCTGACGAGCCCCCTGCCCCACTTGAGCGTTTCTGCACAGGAGGTGCTCGGCGCTGCGCGCGACAGGCGCCGCTCTGCGCACGCGCGGCCCCGCCCGGCGCTGGGAGGACTGGGCGCGCACCATCGAGGAGGAGCGGCAGGCGGCTGTCCTCTCTAGCCGCCCGTGNTCCTTCCCTCCCTCCCCTCGGCAGCCGGGGCTGCTCCCTGTGTCCCGCCGGCCGCGATTTCGCAGCCCCCGCCTGCTGCTCCGCTCCGCTCGGCCTGCAGAGCTCTCCCTGCGTCCCCACAGAGACATCCGGGGCGGGGGGGTTAGGGGGTACCAGGGTCTTTGAAATGCGGCTGTGGAAGAGGGGAGTCGTGGATGGTACCGCTTCCCTCTGCGAGGTTGTTCTCCCTTCGCCGTTGCTGTAGGCCTAGGTGGGAGACTATCCTGCGCACCGACCCTGGCTGTGAGCCCTGGCTATTAGGGCTCTGACACCGAGGGGCGGTTTGTGCGCGGTTGACACGTCTGGGCTTCCATGGCATAGGGAGCTTAGTCGTGGGGGAGGCCTGGGAATCCTGGGCAAGTAGCCAATTCTTTTTATTTTTTTTCGCGGTTAAATTTTTCCAGGTGGAACAAAATGCAGCCACGGAAGCCTCTGTTGCAGAGCTTTGTTACCTCAAAGATAATTAGAGGTGTTTGTCAAGACCTTAACCGAAGCGTGGCGGTTAGTAACAGCATTTAAACTTGAACTTAGTGATCAGTGACATAGACTTGTTTCTTTGTTTAAAAAACTGTGAGAGACGTGACTTGCACGGAGTGGTGAGCTGTGATCTTCACCAGCCCCACCGGAGGGAGCAGGGACCTGCTGCTGCAGGCTGGGTCCCTCTGGGACATCCCATTTCCCCCTGGGGTGGGTCATTTGCTCCCTGGTGAGCTTGCAAGGTGTCTGAAGGTGCCTTTTTTTGGCAAGAAATACTTTTCTTTTGCTTGGGGTTTTTTTTTTTTTTTGTTTACCTGGTTGCTTTTGGCCTCTGATATTCTGGCTTTTATTTAAGGCAAGAAAGTAGAATGGGGGGAAAAAAAGAAGTGTTTGGTATGTGAAGGATAGTGTTAGGCTGTAAGAGATGGCCTCCTGCTCCGGTGAAGGTCCTTTACAGAGCTCCCAAGGTTGTCCAGGGATGAGAAGTTGTTTCTTGCTTTACCATAATTTAGTGGAAGAACCATAATTTAGTGGAAGACTCCATCCGTAAAATAGAGTATTTACAGATGCATGTTTCCTGACAAAATACAGCATTTATTCTCAGGCTGCTCTGCAGAGGACAGGTCTCTAAACTGAACCGTCACGCAGGTGTTTGCGAGGGCTAGGGCTGGCCTGCGGCCCTCCGCCGCTCAGGCTGCTGCCAGTAACTGCTTCTGTGGTGAGCAGGCCCTGCCAGTGCCATTGTGTGGGTAAAGGTTGTCCTGACGGTGTGTCCTAGAAATCTGCATTTTTCTATTGTAATCCAGAAGCACTGACATGAAAGGGAGCTGCAAAAAGGCTTGACTCTGCTTTTATCTGTTCTCTTACATAAATCCCCTTCATCCCAAAAAGCGTTTTTGGTCCTCTGTTGTTGAGAAGCTCTGAGATCTTACTAGAATGTCTTGTATGAATGAATTATGTAGGAAAAAGTGATATTAAATAGCATCAAAAAGAATTTGACTTAATGCTACAGGCAGACATTAGGTGAATCTTCTCCGCATGGTTTCCCAGGGTAACACTTATCACGAACTGAGATAGCATCTTGTTCGTGATCTTCCTTTATAAATACTTTCCCACTCTAATAAAATATAGTTTGTAAAAAAAAAAAAAAAAAAAAAAAAAAAAGTAATCTACAATGACTAAGTGTACAATGCTTTTAATTCTGGAAACCCGAGGTACAGAAGTAGAATAAGGCAGACTTTTTGGTTTCTGTGCTCTATGTGCATTTCCAGGGTTTTTACTTTCCTTTAGTGGGTCCACTCATCAAACTTTGCCACAAAACCCAGAATCAAGCCTGGATTGTAACCCTTCCCTAGTGTTTCACAAAAGACTGGGCACTTAGTTGTAGCTCTTCCAGAAGCTGTTTTGCCCTGTAGAAATTTTCAGCAAAAGTTACTTTGAAAAATAAAAATAGTTCCTAGTTGTAGGTAGTTCTGCTCTTTTTGCAGAAAAAGAGAAAGTCCTCTTTTGGGACAGGGCTGTAGTCCGAGGTTCAGCTTTGTGTGAACTTTTAGCTCCCTCCTGAGGATGTGTGTTCCTGGTTTGTGTTCCTGATTCAGGTGTAAGCACTGCGTGGCCCTGCGTGAATGGGAATGGGGAGACGACTTTAACTTGACTTAACTTTGACCCCTTCCTCCTGGCTGCCCACCTTGGATGAAATCTTGTATATATCTGTGCACACAGGTTTTTTTTCTTTAATTTTCCTCTTACTTCTTCTCTATCTCTTCCCTTTAGTTAATTCTAGTCGTGACAGAGATGTTTGGCAGTCAGTGCCTTGCTGGTGGGTGTATTTTGTTTACCAGATTTCTAATTATTTCCTTACTTGCCTTTTTTTTAGTTTTGGTCTTTGTTTTTCTCTGGGTATGCGTGCACATGTTTAAATCTTTAAATAAAGGTTTATTGTTACCTTATGTGAAAAATGCTTGATGTTGTGAGGAGTTTCTACCTGTTGGAGCCCAAACACATTATTCCATTTTGGGAGAGGCTGTGAAATTGCACTGTTTTCCCTTCTTTGTGGAGAAGGAAGGGAAGATGGCTGTGGGCAGCCAGATGAGATGGATTTATTGTTTGTCCTCATTTAGATCTTTGCATGTTTGGAGTGTGGTGACTTTTTGCTGGCTCATATTTATTGAAGTATTTTTCTACTCTGCCAGAACTAATTTAGATAAAGCTTTCAAAAAGATCAGACATGAAAAAGAGCATCATTTCTGTTAGAACATATGCTTGTTATTAATTCTACATTTAGAATATTTAGTAGTATTAAAGCCTGAAATTAGTCTCTCAATAGCAGCTTATGCTTGTGAGAGTTGAGAGATGGAAATCTTTTTTCTACATTTATTGTTTCCTGGCTGCATAATCTTGAAGATATCACTGGCTGGACTTTTTACATCTAAAATGGATTATTTTGAAAGTATTAAGTCAAATCTGTAGAGATGCAAGTATTGTAGTGCCTAGTTGTATGCACTGTATTTTCTTTCTGGTACAAACAGGTAACAGAGCAGTGGATTGTAATGCTGACAGGTATCATTGGAAGTGCTGTCACATTAAAAATATGATAGTTAAGTTAATTCTGATATTTCAGAATTCCCAGAAAAAATACACCTTCGTTGTACAGAACAAAATCTGGCAGCGCTTCAGTTGATGCTTCCTGTCCTTATTGCTTGGAGAGAGTTTGTGTAGGCTGAAAGAAAACTCCTGCTGCGGTGGGGTGGGTTGTGATGAGCTGCTCTCTCTGGGGGGAAGAGAGGGATAAACATTTGCGGTAGGCCTCTGCAGCTGTCCGTGTTAAACCTGCTTTGAAAATGCTCTTTCCTAAGCATAACACTTAGGAAATGTCTGACGTGCTGCACCGTGTGTCTGTGTGAGCTCAAACTGCCTTATGCCAACTGGATGCTACATCAGAGAAGAGAGAAGAAAATAGGATTTTTGGCAGAGTAGAAAGAACAAGATTCTGGTTTCAAGCATCTCAGTCCAGATGCTGTCAGATACTGAAGTGTATATGTGCCCTTAATATTTCCTGAGCCTTGTGCATTTAATCACCTTGGAGATACGCTAAATCGGTACAGTTTTTAGAAAGCATACCGATGAACTTCTCTTTTAAGAATGTGATCAGTCTTTTTATTAACTGCTTTAATGAAGGTATGTTTTCAGTTCTCCTCCTTTTGGCCAAGGTGCAATTGGCCTATAATGACTCCATAATGAGCAGTGAAATGAAAAGGGAGGCACTGATCGTGTGTGCACCCAAATCTGCCCCAAGTTCCTAACTTCACTAGTGTCAGCTCCGTTTCATTCCGTTGCAGCTTACAAGCAAAGCTTTAAAGTAAGGTTTAGCTATGGTGCTACAAGCTGGGGCTTCATTGTGTTTCGATTTGGAAACAAATCCCCTGACTGCGTGCTGCAGAACCACCCTGCAATATGAACAGGGTGCATCGTGGAGGATGTGAAGACGGAAACTGCTCCCAATGCTCTCCAGTGCTGAAGAGACACATTGCTCTGAATCAGGCGGTGGGCTGCACCACCATGGGCTCCTCCAACATGCACCCAACATGAGTGTCTGAGTAGGGAGCTCCCCACAACCCCCCAGACCCTGGGGCACCCTGAAGTGGTTGTGATGATGTATAGGTGACCTGGTGCCTATACATCACCACAACCTTCCCTTTCAGCAGCAGCTGCCAGCCTCAGTTTCTTCTCGTGACTCTGCCGCTCCTGTTTTCCACAGAGACTTTTCTTGGCCTTCCCCTTTACCTCTTTTAAAACTGATTCCTTTTCTGGCTTTCTGGTTTATCCTTTTTCCACGTTGACTGCTTGTCCTTCTGCCTCTCGGAATCCCTTAATACGACATTGCTACTTGTGCGTTTGCTCCGTAGGAACCCTGAAGGCTTGCCTGGCGGTAGGGTACTCCGTGGGCACGTCAGGAGGCTTTATCCCATGGCTCCTGCTGATGGCAGCTCTGGTAGTTGGCACTGTGTAGAATACCTACACAGGAAGGTGGTGGCCTGGCTCTGCCTGCCCCAAAGAGGTTATCTACCTGCTGGTAGCAGGGGGAAGTTGTGATGCTCTGCAGAACGGGGGCTGCTCTCCAACACAGGCGTGGGGTCCCACAGCTCCAGGTGAGGGTGACAGAGCTGCAGTGCCAGCGCAGCAGGAGGGGCCCCCCTGTCTGACGGCTCCCCTCCCACCTCGGTTGTCCCACGGATCACGAAGTTTCACTCCTTGGAGGTTTTTTTCCTGGATCTGCAGTCACTGGTCAGCCATGGGCAAGGAGCTGCTGCATCAAGGGTTCCTGCAAAGTCTTTCTGCTGATCTTGCCCCTTGGAGAAAGGGGATCGAGGGAGGTGGCTCTCAGTTTGTGCAAGCTGCCTCTCTCAAGTTAGCTGGTGTAGCTTCAGGATCCCCGTTTCCTCCGTCAATGCCTTGTGTTGGATGCTGTCCATGCTCAGCATGGGCAGAGGGCTCAGCTCCTTGCTATCACTGGGAAGTAGTGCACACAGGAACAGAAATGGTGTTTGAGGCCGTCGAGTGATGGTGGCTGGGGTGTGGATGTGCGCTGGCACGCTGCTGTCGTGGGTGGACAGGCGAGAGGACAGTGTGGCATGGCACTTGCAGAGGGGGGAGAGCTTTCCATGCATGCAGGGCTGGGGATGGGTCTTGCAGGCCAGGAGGCCAAACTCAGGCTAGCCAGGAGTTACCCTCAGACTGGATGCCCTGGAGAGCGGAGGGCAGGCTGTTTCATCTGCTGATGTGCCCCTGTCGTGCCACGCAACTTGCTTGGGAGGACAGCTGCGGAGGGATGGGGTGGCAAAGGAGAATGGAGTAGGAGACTGTTTGGCCTAGCTGACTTGTCAAAGTTGTTCGGCAGTGAAAGCTTAAAACAAATGCTCTGATCACATGGTTTTTGCTGCTTGCTTGAAAATATTTGGAAAAAAATCCCCCCTGACATTCCATTAAAATTACCCTATTTTGGAGGCTCTGGTAAGACTGAAGCAGCTGATGCTGTGTCAGCTACTGGCAATTCGTACTGTGTAGCTCCCGAAAGCTGTGCTCCCAATTTTGCTTTGAGCCGCTCTAGACAAATCATGGGGTAGGATGTGACCATCCATGTGGAAAAGGGGTTTTTCCTTCCTCAGTGACCAAGTATACTAACAGCCTCACGAAAGTCAAAGCTCACGTGCCCCTGCACTGCCCAGTTCCTGCTTTGCCTGATCCTTAAGGATGGAAACCTCTTTCACCTATCTCCAAGGGGAGAGCTGAGCAAGGTGAAGTGGAGAATTGAACCTCCATCCTCGTAAAGACCCTTTGCTCAGTGGGGTTTGGCTCTTGCTTCCCATTGACCCGGTTTTCTTTGGGGGTGGAGAGCTGTATGGCACACCTCTGCATGGCTGCCCTCTGCAGGGGACATGCAGATGCTGCCACTGGGCAGTTGCAAGGGCTGTCTGCCAGCATGGAATCTGAAATGAAAACGCTCCCGTGGTGTTCAAGGGAAATAATGGGAAATACCAGAGGGATTTTCTTCTTAGAGAGAGCCACAAGATGGAGCAAAATGATTCCAGGAGCTCCTGGGTTTGACGTCTCCCTCTTTCTGTCTAAAAACATCAACAAGAAAAGCTGTTAGACACCCACTATCAAGCTGGAAAAACCCACTCCTTAATGTCAGGACATCGTGGGAAACCATAACGCTGAGTTTCAATCTGCTGCTGTGCTTTTGAACTTCAATTGGGGAGGTCTGTGCCAAAGTTAATGGCAATCTGAGTGAACTGAAGAGTTTTGCTGTCTTTCCTGTTGGCATATCTTGGCACGTTTTTTAATCCAACAGTAACTTAGGTGTTTTAAGACAAAAATCTGTGCACTGTTTTGTGCAGTGCTACCCACAATTTTCATGTATACCTTAACAGAAGTCAGGTCAAGCATCTTGTTTATTGCTTTGTGACTTCCCATCTTCCCCAGGTCCGTGTTTGTGCTTGTTTTCATGCGTGGGAATGCGCGTGGTGTTTCCTGTGGCTGTGTTTTGTGTGTTACAGGCCACTAGTAGTCCACAGGCCACCGGTTAGGAAACACTGTTCTAGATAAGCAGCTCGCAGCCCTTACTTAAGTTGGCCTAATTACTGTCACCTCCTCTGGTCTGACACCCTCGGAGTGTTGCCTCCTGCCATCTGCCCTGTGTCTCGCTCAGAGCTGTGGGGCTGGTGTTCAGCCCCGCGGGGACTGCAGGTCCACTGGTTGCCTGCGCATGGCTGAACTTTGCCTTGCCAGCTGCTACCACTCCGCAGGACTTCAGAAACTGGAAGTTCATGGTCATTGCACTAGATAGTAGAAAACCTGGTTATTATTTTATCAGCGCACAGAGTGCTGGGCTTCAGCAGGCTTGAAATGAGGTACTGATGCCAAAGGTTATTTTATGAATTGGGAATTGTACCAGTTTCCTACAGAAAGTGAGGGTTGGTGGATCCAAATTTGCCATGTGCAGCCATGGCTGCTTTATTGCTGCTTCTTTTTTTACTCGCATTTGCCAGGCCACACAGGGGGAGTCGAATTGAATTCAAGGAACAGAGCCGCTGGTCAAATCTGTTGTGCTTCTGCTTCTCCAACTTTTTGCGTCGTTTTGGGTTTTGTATTGGGATGCTGTAAAGTCTGAATTGGTACAGAGATGTTACAGAGATGTTTCCCTTCAGGCTGTTGAGTTTGTACCGGCAGATGCCACAGTGCTCCAAGAGGACAGCGTTTCCGATTCTTTGTTGAAAGAGTTTTTCTTCTTCCTTCCCAGTTTTAAATTGTTGCCCCTGCGAAGACTAGTTTTGGGAACCTGAAAAAGCACAAAATGCCAAATAATTTTGTCTAGAAAAATGTCTTGCCTGAAGAAGTTAAATTGTCAGTAGTGAAATACTGGGCCTTCTGGATGTGGGGTTTTGCCCAGTAAAGCATGGCCAGAAGATTCCTCCCACAGTATCCTTAAGCTTTTCTCAAAGGGTGTTTGCTGGTGGGCCTCTATGCTAAGCCATGGCCACCCAAACACTATCTGAAATGCTCAGGCTTGCAGGTCATGTTAACCTTCCTTGTGTTTTTGTTTTTACAGAGCTGACCCTGAACCCACCAGAAGGGATAGTAGCAGGTGAGGAATTGAGCAGGGTTTGTGCATTGTGAAGTTGTAGCCTTGCATTCAGCTAAGCATTGTTTTGTTTTTTCTTAATAGGTCCCATGAATGAAGAGAACTTCTTTGAATGGGAAGCTCTGATTATGTGAGTTAATACTGTTTTATATCTGAAATCAACACTTGCATGCTGTGATTAGCTTCTAGGAGAACAAGAATGTAAAAAAAAAAAAAAAAAAAAAATCAGTTCTGCACAACATCGACCTTGGCCTACCTTTGGCTGGGAACTTCTTTTCTGACCCAAACAGGGAATTACATTTGGAAGTTATAACAGTGTGACAGAGGCAGCATTGGGACTTAAGTGATCATTTGTTGTACAGGTGTCATTATAATAAGCAACATTCAGCATAAGAAACTTGCAAATTTGATGGGAATCCTCATTTGGGCTCTGTTGGATATATGTTGCATACACAAACACTGTAGGAAACAATGAATTGCTTGTAGGTCACACAGACCTATTGGGAAAATTATTCAGCTGCAAGTACAGCACAGGTTTTTCTCATGTTTTAAGTGGAGCAAAATACACAGATTAGCAGTGATAGGAGAAAAAAATCAATGTCTAAAATTAGTTTACTTACTATTAAATTTTTTTCTATAAAAGTGGAAGGGGATTGATCTGAGAAAGTATTCAAATTTAAAAAAAAATCTCTTTTGAAATTCTTTACGCTTCATGAATTGGCTGGTGTTTTAAAGGTGTTGGGTGCAGTGGTCCCATGTAGAAAGCTCTTCCATTGGTGAATAGCTCTGATCGCTACCTGTTGTGCTTTGGGGAGTGACAAAGACTTCTTTACAAAGCTGTGTCCTCCCCCTTCCACTCCTGAACTGATGGGTACAGTTGTTTGTAGCAAAATGTGCCATGAAAAGACAAAATCTTCTTGCCCAGCATCTTACAAGTTGTCTTCTCTCTTGCTTCTATTCTTACTTATGCTGTACCCTTCTTTGGGAAGTTTGAGTACATGGAATAACTGGTGATTTTTACGAAATAAAGTTCTAAAATGGTAGGGGAGAGGAAAAGAGACGTTTGTCACTGGGGTCTGACAGTTTATGCAAATGCTACAGAATTAAAAGGTGAAGCAGCTCAAAACAGCTAAGTCTGTCTTGAAGGTGATGGTCTGTTGTTAGGGTAGATCCAGGCTCTCTACTTCAAGATTCCTTTAGTAAGAGTTGGTGATTTCCTTTCCTTCAGCCAGGGCCAGGGAGTCCCAGAGGACACTGGGGGCAGCAGGCGGTGACCATGGCCCCGCTTGCAGCATGTCTGTTGTGCTCTTGGCAGGTTTTCACTGCAACCGCCAGTGCTGACTTACGAGATTCTCAACTAGCGTGGGTGGCAGAATTTTCCTAGCTCTGTTTGCTTGGAGTGTGTTGACTAGGGATGAAAACCAAGATTTCTGTCTCTTGGGATCAGGTATGCAACCAATACAAAAGCGTCCTGAGCTGTAGCATATCATCTATTCCACACAAGCTGGCTGCGTGGGTGATCCTACTTTATGGCAGGCATGAGCCTCTGAGTTATTTTAGGCCTTGGTAAATGGGGGTTTGGATTACCACTGCTTGTTTGCTGATTGATATGAAGAGTTGGCAAATGCCTCTGCTTATGCAATTATGCAATTTATCCTGTGATGAACAGGTTGTACTTCCTGGTAGCTCAGTCCCCTGAAAATAAACACTTAGTATGGAAATAGGTAATTTGTTGCCTGACACCAAAGATTTTGGCTGCAGTGTCTTAATGCTTTCTGTTTCTGCAAGTGGGATAGTTATAACTCTTCTGAAACACGTGCTTTGTAATGTACCAAACTTCAGTTCAGACAGCTGTGCATTGCTTGGAGTGTAGAAATCCCAGGGGATTTAATGCACTTCTTGGAATATGGAAGGAAATTCCTGCTTATCTGTACTTTCTTGTAGTAGAGATTGCGTGGTTGAGTAGAGCTTTTATAGGGGACACACAGAAGTACTTTTGGATTTGATTTGTTACCTAGCAAATACTTTTTCTGATGTTTCCCATAACAAATTCTTAAACAACAGAGGAGCTGCTTGCAGACTTGAAAGCCCTTTAAAGTGCTGAGTGTTGAGCTTCAGGTCTTTGTCAGCGCAAAATGAGAGGCGGAGGTGCTTTAATTTTGGTTTCTGTATTGTGTGTGTGTCATAATAAAATTATATTTTAAGATCTGCTAAATTTTGAAGCTGTGGTACAATAGAAACATGTTTACCCTAAACATGTTTGGTTACTTTCATCTCTTTACAAAACTCTATTAGCAGAAGTGTTTGCATACATTTGGAAAGCAAGCTACCTGACTTGTTTATATTTGTCTGTGATAATCTTCTTGAATGTTTTGTAATCTCAAATGTGCTGTGTGAGATTCTGGGAATGAAAGAAGTGCAAATGAGGCTTCAAATTTTTAGACAGATGAAGTGCAAAAGGTAAGTAAATAGTGTAATAATGAAGAGAACAGAATACTTTCTTTTTTCCTTCACCCAATTTATATAAAGCTAGAGCACATGTAATGGCAAATAGGGGAAAAAAAAGAGACCTAGGAGAGAAAAGACATTGCCCATTTATCAATTCAGAGGTGGGCTGGGTAATCTTACACAGATTGATGTAAGAGCTTGGCTTGGAGATAAAATAATGCCTTTTAAAATAATGGTAGTAATAATTTGTATTTTCAATGTTCTTGCTTGCAGCAGCAGTGCTGGATAAATGTTAAACATATAAATGTTACGGCTGTATTGACGTGTCTGAATGATAGAACAATTCTTACACTCCCAAAGTGAGTGTAATAGATCCAGAACTGAAAATACAATGGGGTAATCTTTCTGAATAGTAGAGGTTTGGAGCCTGGTGTAAAATGCACCCTTTTGATAAGACATCAAACAGTAGCTGTATTAGAGTATTTATGAAAGCCAAATCTTTGCAACAGGGTACCTTATTCGTGATGATAAATAGCCCCAGCATGTCAAGAGAGTTTACCATAATGCAGCACCATTCCTTAGCGCTGTGTGAGGTACTGTAGGCTGTATTATGTTGTGCAAGTTCGTGAATTTAACATTTCAAGACCAAGTTTTGCCTTCTTTGGTTGGCATATACAAGTGTGTGTTACTATTAAAGTTTATCCCCAAAAGACACAAAACCACGCAATTGTTAAGAACTTCATTAGCATAAAGATTCCTTGAAAACTAAACAGTATAAATTGAAGTCAACTTACCAAAAACCTGTTCTAGAAAGGTAATTAGATCTATAATTAGGCTTATGACTTTTGTGTAGCATGGAATTCCCCTTTTCGGCATCTGATGACTGTGGGTTTTGGTCTCTTTCCAGCATCTTTTTACAAATAAGGAGCCATTTACAAATGTACATGAAGCTATGATATATTGTCCTTATCAATGCGCTTTTCCCTCCTATTTGGCAGATACCTGCTATCCTTTTCTTCCCCTTGCCTAAGTAATAGCCAGCTCATGGAGTTCAGAGTGTCTTCATGCTATGTCTTATGCCAAGAGAGTTGTTCGTAACATCTCTCACAGAACTAAACAATCTGGTTGTCTAGCAAGTCATTTAATGCCATATAATGGCCAGAGGAGAACTGATGTCTGCTCCTCCATGCTTTAGGGAAGTCTGTAGAGTAGCATCATGCGTGGAAGAAGATGCAGAGACTGCCTGCTTTGCAGGCTGTAAAGAGTCTTAGAAGGAACAGGTTTAGGACAAGGGTTTTTTTAGAGTTATATGCCTCAAGCCCATGCAGAATAAGTGCCTTCCGTGTGCACACAGTTAGTGATGGCAGGTGCTTTGTTTTTCCTGGAGTATGGGAGCTGCTTAAGGCAACTGGCCTGTTGGCTCGGTGCTCTTTGCTCAGTGGGATGGGTGTCACCACTGCGTGGTCTGGGTGTTTCTTGGAGGAACCCTAATTGAGTACTGGGTAGTATGGACTCAACTAGCATAGCAGCTAAGATGAGATCATAGCATAAGGCATGGAGGCTTTGAATGTGGTGTACTTTGAAATCTTTGCAGAACAGGTGGTGTGATTGCAAAAGGTGCTTTGCTTTTTACCTCTCTTGCCCTGCTGATCTCCTTTTTGAACTGAAAGTGATGCTGTCAAGTTTAAATGTTGCAGTGTCCTGAGTGTTTTGTAGTTGCAAATGCTGTCTTGGATTAACTTTAATAATTTCCTTGAAGTTGATCCTGGCAGCAATTAATGGCTAAACCAAAAGCATTTTGCTCGCATAATACAGGGCCTAAAATGGAGCATGTTGGGTTAACATATTTGACAGAAGAGCCCTTAAGGCTGTGTGTTTGCTCTCAAAACAGAGGCATAAGACACCCACCAGCTTTTCAATGCGTGTATGTACATACTCTTAGAAGTTCAACAATAAGCCTTTAAAATGCAGCTGGAATTAAAATGTTCATGAAAAAATGCATCCAGTTTACTCTCAGATGTCAATTGAATCCCGACTAAATTTAGAGAAAAGGCCAGAAAGGGAACAAAATGGTTGAGATGGTTTAGCTTTCATTCTTGCAGTATGTTGATGCATTTCTCTAATCTTACCTGCCAGTGTCAATATTCAGGTTTAAATCACGTAGTTCTTGTGTTTATCTACCAGCCAAGTCTTTTGAATCCCAAAGTTTAAGAAAGTGAGCCTCCTAGGGCTTTAGGTTTTGCTGGTCTCAAATTTTCTTTTTCTGTAGGTTACCAATTGCAGTCTTAACTGTTAGGAGTCCTTGAACTTTTATGTTCTTTCTGGCATGGAGGATGTAGGTTGGGAGGAGGAGCCAGGAGTGTATTCCTAAACCTTATTTCCCAGACAGTATAGCTCTTGTTTGAAGAGCTTTTTACTAAATACATGAGGTTTCCTTGGCTAAGATTTTCAGTGATGAAACTTGTTTCGTGATCCTTCCAATCAGGAGATCATGTTTGTGTTACAACTTCCAGAGGGTTCATCAAGTTTGAATAAATCATGTGTAATAAACTCTTTTGCTCACCTTCCAAAAATGTTTTATGTAGGGAGGGTAAAATAGTTGCCTTTATATTCTCAACTTGATTGCACTTGGAACTAGATGATGAACACAATAAGGAAATGTTTCTACAAGAACCCTGATGAAACCATTTGTTCTCCACGTGCACTTGAGGGAGTGCAAACTAAATACCTTAAGTCTGCAAAGAAACGTTGTTGTCCTGCATCTAGCAATTATGGTCCCTGAACTGTGTTTTTATTTTTACAAAACACTGCTGTGTTTTTTGCATCAGATAGTGGTAAGCGTTTATGTGTGGTTGTGCTCGATACTGGCAGTTTGAACCTCCATAGGTTTTATAAATTATTTTTGAGGTACAGCATTTGACATTTCTGTCTTCTGCAGCATAACAGTATCTTCAAAGGCACAGGAGTCCCACACCTGCCTCTGCTTTCCCTTGACGTGCAGACACTCAAATCCTGGAACATGCCTTGGAGCCAGATACTCCAATTATATCCAGACACACCCTGCTAATTAAGCAGTGTTGTGACCTTCCTAGTAATTTAGTGTGCAAGCTTTGATTTCCCCCTTCCCTCCCAAACCCCATATTTGGATTTAAGCTTATGAGGTGTGGGGTAAGAGTGCATTAACTCTTTGTTTTCTGGAGAAGATGATATAACCCAAACAGATGTCTCATTAGACAAGAATTTGGGTGAAAGAACTATTTAAAACTCTGGTGAATAGCTTTTTATCTGTTTCTAGGGGTCCTGAAGACACCTGTTTCGAGTATGGGGTTTTCCCTGCTGTTCTGAGCTTTCCACTTGACTACCCGTTAAGTCCTCCGAAGATGAGGTTCACGTGCGAGATGTTCCATCCGAACAGTGAGTCTGATGCAGCAGGACGTGCAGGGGAGTGGATTGCTTGTGCACCCTAAAAACAAACTTTTGCAGCAGGAGAGCTGGTATCCTTACCAAGGGTGGTTCTCTCCCTTTCCAATCTTGAGTATGCAGTAGGAGTGTTCAGCTGTCCAGCAATTTTGTTCTGTCTTAGGGTCACTTTATCACGTTATTCCTCATATACCTTTTGGCCATAAACAGTCCACTAAAGATTCCAGCAATTTCACTGCCTTTAAGATCATTCCAGGTATACTTCTAACTATTGTATAAATAGTCTAAAGATAAATCTTCTGTACATGATGTGTAATTTAGTGACTTAATACAGACTCTTTCCAGTCTTGCTCTGTGGCTTGTATTTAAGTGGCTGGGTGTTACTTTAACGAGTGAAAATTTGTTCATATTGATCAAAGTTTGGATGCAGCTTTTTTTGGCAGCATGGCTTCTTCCCCATTAAGTCACGGGTTTAATAACATTTCTGATGTGATCTTTCTGAAATACAGCGTGCTCTGTCCAAGCAGATGATACCTTTGCAGGCGTTTAATATTAAAGACTTTGCTGGCTTTTTCTCTGTAATTCTGATGGTGACAATATTATCTTAAGACTTTTCAGTGGAAGTAATTGAAGTAACAACAAGTACAGCTAACAAGTTTGAGCCTTGGACAGGTAAAAACCTTAAAGCCCCCTTTCACAGCCTGGAGTACTACTTTCTGGAGACAGCCTTGGCATTCTTTGTAAAATTGTTGCTTATGACATCTGCTAAATCAACATGGATTGTGTAAAGATTGTTTATCATCACCCACATTTGATGGGCTGGGTCTGTACTAGGCTACTAGGTCTCTGCCACTTGAAAGCAGTAAAAGGAAAATGCTGCCCTCCTGCCTAGTGTTTCCTTCCCAGCTGACGTTCCTGCACTTGCATAATACAAATCTTAATGTCAGCTGGGAATTGATTTATTTCATCCTATTCCAAGCAATTTTGCAATTTCTTGAAGATCTTCTGTTCTTCCCTTCTCAAAACACTGATGCAGATTCTTGCCCATTTAATCCACAAGCAAGCCCATCATTCTGCTCTCCTGTGGAGGACACACCTGCATGTCACAGTGTAGAACTGTGCAGACATGCCCAAGGCAGTGTAGCATCACCTCTGAAGCTCTGATGTCTGCAGCAGTGCAGCGTTTGGCACCTGGAAGAAGCGTAGCCGCGTCGGCACCTTTCTCCAGCTGGACTAATTCATCCAAACTTCTTGGCAGGACTGGTCTGCATGAGCAAATCCTTGTCCATGCAATACTCTGTGGCTCCAGTTCTGGGCTTGGCTTGAGGTTTGCTGCTTGCAGCTGCTTTTCGTGCAGCATAGCTAGGAGGAGTAGGGTGCGAAGAAGCACAAACTGCCTGACTCTCATGTGTTACAGAATGGCTCTAAGTGTGGGCGCTTCCTTAGTGGGTTTAACTGGAACATACTGGATGGCCAGCTCAGCTCTTTAAAATCCTGTGACTCTGGGTCATGTTAATCTAAAGTTGAGATTACCAAAAGTAGACACTTGAATCTTTCTTTTCAGGTGGGATTGTGATGGTCTGGTTATACTCAGAAAGGTTGTAGAAATGGGTGGCCATGCTGTGCTTTTTCTGTTCCTTAAGTGCTTACTCTTCCACCTGTGAGGAGTTGCAAGGAAAATGTTTAAAAAGTCTGCTGTGTTACCTTATCTTTGCAGTTTGTGTTATGTACAGGGGGAATTGAGACACCAGAGAACTATATTCTCTTAAAATAAAATATTCATGGATGCTCTGGCAAAGATAACTTCAAAGTAGTAATTAATGGCATTAGCACTTAGTGACAAAGCGGGAAGATGTGTATGTCTTCCTGGAATCAGCCTTTGCTGTCTTGACTGTGGCGCTGTGGTCCAGCTGTTTTAAATGAGGCACTGCATAAAAACATTACAGTAACTTTCAAGTGAAATACCTTCTACCAGTGTGTTCCTAACTTGCAAGGAGAAGTGCTGATTCAGCATGTGCTTTTTTCATCTCTTCCAGGTATGGCTAGACCAGCTCCAGTCCCCAGCCTGGGGCTGCAGGAGGGGATGTAAATAAAAGTCTTCCAAAGTGCTTACATGTTGCAGGCTTATGCAGGCATTAGCTGGATGAATGGAAGGAACTGGAAATAAGCACTGCTTCCAGTGGTCATTCCCTCTTTTTGTTTTGTCTTGTTTTCCTAACAATGGCACAGGTTTGGTCACCCGAGGAACAGAAGCACTGAAAGTACTGGGCTAAAGTCATTCTGTTGGAGGCTGCAGAATTAGGCCATGTTGCTAAAGCAGCGTTTTGAACTCCGTTCTCTTTGTGTTGCCTCTTCAACCTTTCTTTGGTCTCATTATCAAGTCAGTGGAGTCCAGTGTCTGTGAAGACAACTTGTACTGTTGCAGATGCTTTGCTTATGCTAAAGGTGGTGGTGGGGAAGACATCTGTATCCTTAATTGATAGGTTACCTTGTTTCCACGTGCTTTAGTGCAGCTGAGCTTTAAGCAAAACTAAAAAAAGTTAGTGTGAACTCTTCTGGTTGCACCTCAGTAATGTTCAAAATAAGATCAATTATATTGTTTATAACATACCACTTTCCACTCCTTGCTGCAGCAGAGCAAGTTTGCTTAATTCTTTTTATGGTCACGGTCCAGTGGAGGACTCCAGCGTGCATTCAGTGCTGTGTGACTGTTACACTTCGATTTAAGTAGGACTGGTTACCTACTTGGAGCTGTGTCTGTGCATAAATACTTGCCTTGTTCCACCAGGCTGCATCTCTTATTTTTTCCATGCAGCCTGTCACTGGTTATTAAATGACATGAGTACTCCCAGCAGGCTTCTGTTGGGGAAGGATGACTCAAGTTTGTTAGATTTCCTTAAAGGAAATTTTTCCTAGATTTTTGTCTTGCAGATTTTGTGTCCTCTTGCCTTAGGAAGAGAAAATTTAAAACTGGGTTTAGCTTCAGTCATACAAAGGCCAAGTCCAAACATTCATCTGTGCTAGAGATCTGGAGAGGCCAAGTGTTTCCACTGAGTAACAATCAATCCCCTGTACTTCTTGTGCAGTTTACCCAGATGGGAGAGTTTGCATCTCTATTCTTCATGCTCCTGGGGATGATCCCATGGGATATGAGAGCAGCGCTGAGCGGTGGAGTCCCGTGCAGAGTGTGGAAAAGATCCTCTTGTCGGTTGTTAGCATGCTGGCAGGTAAGGACTGCTGTTTTATTAGCAGTAGCTCAGATAGCAGTTACTGAGTTAGCTAGAGCTGCTTCTTTCTGTTTGATTTGTTAAGGGAGCAAAGGACATTTGAAGCTGCTCAGCCGCAACCACAGTTATTAAAGCCCTAGTATTTATTTATTAATAAACCAGTTCTCTGAAAATAATTGAAAAAAATAAGACTGAATTAGTGAACAGGTGTTTCCAGCTTTGCGAGCAACTGCACTGCTTTCCTTCCAGGTCAGCTGCAACCGAGCAGATGGTGATGGTCAGGTGGGTCCGGAGGCTCAGCTAGTTCCCTGCTCCTGCACAAAACCTGTGCTCCATCTTTGTATTTGCTATGATGTTTGTTCAGCTCTTGCAGGTCTTAAAGCTGTTGATTACAGCCTGTGTTGGATTTGGCTTTAGCAGCTGAAGGGTTACCAGCCAGATCTAACCAGTATGGTAAACTGGAATCCATGAATCCTCTGTGATTCACAAGCCAGCACCCTCCATTTCTGTTTGTTATTTGCCAGCCTGGGAATGTACCCCATTCTGCCATCTCTGGTTCAGAGGAAGGCTTCTTGAGAAGAGGGGTGGGGTGAAAAACTTTTTGTGCAGTCTTTTAAATGGCTTTCCCTAAATCCAGCAAGATCACCTCTGTCATGTACAGCTCCCTGAAAGATGGATCCTTTTCCACATAGTGGACAGAGCCACTGAACTGCCTGAAAAGGGCAGAGCCATGTCCCTTAGAATTGGTTTTCAACAATAAAAGATTTTAGATGGTTTAGAGGGCTTAGAAGCAGCAAAGTTGATCAAAGAGCAAGCAACAGATTCTTACATGGAACCATTTTAGCTTCAGAATAGTAAACTACTGTTGGCAAGCTGTGTAGACAAACAGTACCTTGCTGGGCTTCCCGTGGCCTCCAAGAACTTGGTTTGTGGTGCAGCCTTACCTAGACTGGTTAGCATGGGAGTCACCTGGTCTCTCTTGTTCTCTGCCTGTGCGTCCTGGTTTCCCATGGCTTTTGGAGGAATTGGTCTAAAACATCAATGGTCAGCTTCTTTCAAGCTGCTGGCAAACTCTCGGCTCTGGCTCTGCAGATAGCGTAAGCCCAAGCTTACCAAACTGGGTGACCTGCACATCTACTGGCTTTTAAGGGCGGACCATCAGCGTTGTGTTGAGAAAGACATGAGCCCAAGATGTCTGCCGTTAACTGGGCTGGGGTGGATTTGGACTAGCGTGTGAATCAAAATGGGTAGAGTACGTTATATCTTAGTGACTTGTGTAATCCCATGACAGTTGTCCTGCTGTATGCTGACTGTGAACCTGATAAATCCTGTGTTTCAGCTTACCTCTGTACAAAATGAAGTGTTGGAGTCACAGGGTCTTAATGTACTTTGTAAAATGCTCTGAAATCCTCAGATGAAAGATGTTGCAGAAATGAAAGCATTCTATGGGTTTTCTTGGTTTGTTTTGTTGTTTTTTAATAGAACAAACCATCCCAAAGAGTGACAGAGCCTGTTTGGGTGGCCTGGTTGGGAGGGCTTTGTGTCTGTGAAGCCGCAGAACCGGAAAAAACATTTTGCAGGGAGCAGTGTGCAGTTTTAAAAACCCCTGATGGCACTGGGGGTGCTGCATTGTGTTGTTCCATGTACATGCCGGGGCTCAACTGCTGAGACCATAAACAAAAGAAAGTCTTGCTCCTCTGCCACTTGTTTCTTACCTAAAGTCGACCTTGCTGTGATATTCTCTTGTGATCAGTTAAATAAGAACTGTTCAGGAGTCCAGCAGCTGTCGCTGGATTTTCTTTAGTGGTGTTTCTGTAGTCCCAAGCAGGGGAAATGTGCCAAAGCCACAGGGAAGTGGCAGTACAGAGGCATTATTGAAAAAGCGAGAGGGTCTTGTTTCATTGCCTGCCTGCCCACCTATCTTTCAGTCTTTCTCGTTTCAGAGCCAAATGATGAAAGTGGAGCCAATGTAGATGCCTCCAAGATGTGGCGGGAAGACAGAGAACAATTTAACAAAATCGCCAAGCAGATTGTGCAGAAGTCACTTGGACTTTAAGCTCACAAAGAGACTGAAGTGTTTTGTATTTCTCTCCACCTGCAAATGAGCAGTGCTCAGCGCTGGTACCAAAAACGAAAACTTCGCAAAACTATTGGCCTAGTTGTTCTTACCATTCGTTATTTATTTACCACCTCTCTTCTTCCACTGCTCCAGAGAAGCCTCTAGTTCACTCACTAAATTGTGTGGAAAAGGGATTTATACTAGGGGAAAACATGGAGACAATGCTGTTTCAAAGGCTGCTTGTTGCTACCTCACTTCATGGTATGGAAAGCTTGGAGACTTTGCAGTCTGCAGCCTGCCTTCGCCAATCTGCTGTTTGAGAACAGAGCTGGTTTGGATCACCAGCCGGAAGAATTAGTTTTATGTTTTTATAGGTAGCATTGCATCTGGAGCACCAGTAGATAGGAAATAATCTATCAACTTTATGATACTCGCTAAGTTAAGGACAGCGTTTGCAGTCAGAACTGATTTGAAGAGTATAGTTAGCAAGAGAAGCTATAAAACAAGGTTATAGTCAGGATGCGTTAGCAAAGAAAGTGATTGTGTACCATGTAACTTTAAGAGAAGATCTAGGGAGTTGTTGTCAGTGACTGGCTGGGGGTCTAGAATAGGCTGATGTTCCCATGTAACACTGTGAGTTTCTATCGAGCCTTTGAGTCATTGTTTGCTTGGAAGAAATCCCAAGAGCTGCTTTATTACTCCTTAAAGACACTCAGTTGTAAACTTTACATTCAATTAGAGGTGCAAGATGTAAAGACTGGATTCTTAAACACTTTGGTCAGGTTCACCATGGGCAAGGTAGGTCAATGGCAGCCTGAAAATCCAGTGAGAATGTGTCTGCTCCACTGGGCATGTAAAATATCTCTGCAATAATGTCAGCTCCTCTTCTGTTGACATTTGGGTGTTGAGAGGATTAGGCACTGCTGGCCTTTGCCATTACAGCCTAGGTCACCTGTTTTTCAGGTGAATGAGCAAAGATGAATGTGATGAATTTTGTAAAATTAACTGTAACACTTCTTTATGCTGACTGCTCTTGTGTATTTAAATATAGTCAGAGAAGACACTGACTGTTTTCTAGAGGATGGTACGACGCATGTTTAGAACTGCCGAGTATTGTAGCCGACTGCTGGTGTGGAGGGTGCAGGAAATACCAGCTGCAATGATCAGTTTGTAAAACTGCTTAGGGGCCACTGGTGACCTTTGCACTTTGCAAGCGAATCTCTTGTGTAGGTCCAAATCTTCTCCAATTTACTACAAGCAATAACATGCCCATTGATAGCACCTGGAATCAAATTTTGTTGGCAGCTTTAAACGGACTAAACTTCAGAAGGGCTTTTTTTTCCCTGTGAAAAGCATGTGACATGGAAGGAGTCGCACCATGGAGAAAGCTTTATGGAGGTGATTGTGTGCATGTGTGTGCGTACAACTCATCAGTATTTATGTCTTGCTGTCCGTGCTGCATATTCACATGCTGCAGATCGCAGTATGCCATCGTTCTGCACCTCTGAAGAGTTTGTATTGCTACAACTTGCTGATTTTACCTCCGTGTAGAAGTAATTTTTCTTGCTGTGGTGTAAGGGTGGGAGGGGGACCCGACATAGTTTGGGAGCAGAGATGATGAAATAGTGTTGTACCTAACTAGTATTTCAAGGCATACAGGAAAATGTAGCACTTACATGCAAACTGGGAGCATTTTTTGAATTGTAGTAGGTGGAGCATTGCTCCTGGGAGTACTGCAGCTGCTTTTGGAAACAACGCTGGAGAGCTGTGAGCGCCACGTGGCAAATGATGGATTCGGCAGACGTGGCAAAAGTGAGCTTTTTTTTTAAGTGCGGAGTATTTTGTTCATATGTGCTCACTCATTATTCTATGGTGGGATTTAGTCTGTATACTGAAAATAAAGTGATTATATTTTCTCCTTTCGTAGATGTATGCAAATGTATTGCAGTAGGTGTTTTATATGGGTAACCAACTGGTCAAGAGAGTCCAATTCTGACTTGGTCCAAAGGAGTGGAAGGGTTTATTCTAATGCAGTTAAAACACAGGGGATGCTTTAGAGGAGTGGAAGAGTTAACACAGTTGTTTGGGCTTTCCAGGCAAGTGTCTTGTCTCTAATGATGGTAATGACTTGATAATTCAAAGAAAAACTAAAAATCTCACACCGGCAGATGTGATGCAGTTTGCTTCTTACAAAGGTTTTGTTATGATCCATGTATCTGGCCTAGGAAGGTCTTGTTATGGCAACAGGTGAATTGTGAGTTTTAATGTATCATTCAAAATATGCTTATATTAGCTCTTGGATTTGAGAAGGACAGTTAGATGTCCAGTTCCTACTGAGAATGTCCATAGTCCCCAAATCTCCGTTGCTTAGAAATAAAATAATTTCTTTTTAAGTGACTGGCATGCAGCAGGCTTGCCAACTCAGGTGTTTTAAGTCACCCAGTGAACATATATACCAGGCAGTCTTGCAGGTGACAAAATGTAAGCAGAAGTCCACCTCAGAGGACTAAAACTTGCCTTGTTGAGGTGAGAAGAACTGTCCTGAACAATGGCTGTTTGCTTAGCTGAAACTGGCGGTGAGCATTTGCGTTCATTGAAAGGAAGGCTTAAACTTGGCACTGTGGTCAGCGTGTTAGGTTCCCTGTTTGTTTTACTTGCAGGAAAGAAATAAAACTTCATCCTCATTATTCCGTAATAAACTGAATCCTTGTGCACAGCACAAGGGTTCATCTTGCACAGCTCCATGCCTGTGTGGAGGCGAGTGGGCTCTTGCTGTGCCTGGCTTGCCCTGGGAGGGTTTCACCATGCAGGCAGCTTATTACAACTGGGGAACACCTGAGAGTTAAAGCTTATAAAGTTGCTGTGTCGATTCCATGATAGACTTCCCTGAAAGGCTTAATCCTCTCCCTTCGTGAAAGACTACTCATGTTGGCAGCGTATGTAATACTAGCCAGTAGCAATGTTTTTCTGAGCAGTTGCCTTTTTTCAGTCTGAAACAGTTACTATAAAATATGTTCCTTGGGGAGTGTCGGAGCTCTACAGGTGTTACGCATGCAGGTAAAGTATTAAAGATTATAAAAATCCCTTTCTCTGGATTATACTTGCTTTAGGCTTTTATATTAAAAAACCAAAACCCTTCAACAAAGCTGTAAAAATGCAAGCCATGTCCTCTTTAAAGCCTTTGTATATATATACATCCACGCACACACACTTTTTTTTCTTGGCAAATGGGGCTGTGTCAGAACACACACAGCGGGATGCAAGACGCTTGTTAATTGTGTTTTGTGTGCCTGTGTGCATGCAAGCAGTTCTTTGACAGTGCGAGCTGCCGGGCAAGAGGCGTTGGAGCCACATGAAACAGCTGCAGCTTCGGGGTAGAGCCAGTCCCAGGCTTCTTTCCAGTTTTTCTTTTTTTTTGGCTGGAGCTATATCATGAATGGAAGGTGGTGTGCTGCCTTTGAGATGAAATGGTGAAAGCTCTGTGTCCCTGGAAGATCCTTGCTTTCCTTCTGAAGTTGTGTCTTAGTGAGGATGCTGTGTATATTTTACCCCTATGAGAATCGAAAGGAGAAACACGCCCTCTGTCAGCACAGACCTCAAATGTCTGTCCCCAGTGTTAGCTGTGCTTCTGATACTGGGGTTGTCTCGGATGTGGGATTGGCGCAGGTTTTAGGAGGTAGCTCCAGAAAGGGGCTTGAAGCAGCAGCCTCCCCTGCCCCGTGGTGTGAGGCGAAGGCTGTGCATGCTGGCTGAGCAGTGTTGAGCCGGGGCAGCGGCAGGGCATGGAGATATGAGCGTGGGAGGACCCTGCACTGCCTGGGTGAGAAGTGGCACTGGTTACCTGCCCTATGTTGCTTCTTTCAAATTTCCCTGACTTGGTGGAAGAAGAAAATCATTCTGTCCTTCAGCAAGCTGAGGGGCTGGGAGGAGTGCGAGGTGAGGGATGCGGAGGGTCTTGCTGCCAGCTGGTGGGATGGTTGGGGGTGGCACGGGGATGGGGAGGGTGCAGGGATCTGGAGAATTCCTGTAGCCTCTGAAGGTCTGGTTGAGATGAGCTGCCCTCCCCATGTGCTGCCTGAACATCAAGGTGGCTGAGCACCAGCCCCAGTGAGGGCTCTGGTGTCACCTCTCGTGCAGTCAGGCCCCACCCATGTCATTAGCACCAAAAGCACCGTTGGGGTCATGCAGCCAGCTATGGTCGTGCAAGGCTCCTTGGTGCTGCAGTGATGAAGACCTGTGCTGGAGAGGGAATTGCTTGAGGCACTTAACGCTTGGTGGTCCTGCGTAATGTGCTCGGTGCTCTCATGGTCCCTCAGGAGCATGGGGCGGCTGGGAGACCAGTGCCTTCCCTGTGACTCTAGCCCTGGTGATCTTCCTGCCTGTCCCAGCCCAGATCCTCGCAGCTGCCTGCCAGATCCTAGTCCTGCCTCGGCCACCAGCCCCTCTCCTGGGGCGGGTGGTATAAGAGCCAGAGGAGAATCAGCCAGGTGGCTTTTGAAAGTGACTCGCACCCGCTGAGAGGTAACTTAGCAGCAGTTAAGATTATGGGGTATGTTAATATATAATTAATGGTAATGACATAGATGGTGGGTTATTACAGAGTAGCTGCCGGTGTTAGCAGCATGTGCGTGAGCTCTCGGGGAGCGATTTGCAAGCGGGTCTGTCTAGTCATGTCATTCCTGAAGGGCGTGGGGGGAGATGAGCCCAGTCCTGGGCCAAGTCCCCTTCCTCCATCTGTGGGGCACCAGCTGTCCCTGGCTTGCCAGGGCAGGACTCTCTGGGGGCACTTCGATGTGTTTAACTGGGGGATGCAGGCAGGAGTCAGATGTGTGTGGCGGAGGGAGAGGCTATGGCTCTGTGCTGCTGTCACAGCTGTGAAAGGAGCTGGGTCACCCTGGTCGGAGGGGCTGGGGGGTGGCCGGAAGGGTGGGTGCCCTGGGGCAGGGCTTGTGGGGCTGTGGAGCAAAGGTGAACGCACCCGCTGCGGCCGCCCGTCTGGGTGCTGCAGGGTGATGCGGGAGGTGGGTTCAAAGCGGCAGAGATGCAGGATGCAACATGCCGGTGGGGCAGGGGGCACCCACACGCTTGGATGCTGGGCCCAGCACGGGGAGGCTCTCCGCCCACAGCCAGGTTGGGAGTTTTGCCCCAAAACAGTTTTTCCCATGCCAAAACAATTTGGCAAATTGAACCCAATTTGGGGCTGGCATGATGATGTTTAGGTGAATTGGGGTTTCTTTGCTGGGTCTGCCTGGGATGGGTTCACACAGGGCCCTCTCCCAGTGTGCTGCTTCACCAGGATCCCTGTGTTCTTCTGCCGGTCTGGTCAATGCATTGATCCCTCCGAGCTTGGTCAACGGCAGCCATTAGGTGCTGGGGGGATCTTGCTCTGTGGGACAGATGTGTTTGAAGGGCAAGAGAGATGCCCACATCTCCGAGCTGACAGTGAACTGCAGAGCTGATCCCCAGGGCTTTATGTCTTGCACGGCTTCCCCTTGTCATTCATCCCTCCAGGAGCTAGGAAATGGTGGAGCATGGGGCAGTGACTGAGTCAGGGGAGTTTACTCTGATGCAATGTCAGAAGCCTCTGGGGTTGGAGGTCATTCTGGTTGGTGTCTGTGGGCTTGCTGCAAGGGTCATTCAGGAGGGGCCTTGCTCAGCCGCAGCTGGGCTTTGCTCACCAGTTCTTGCAGTGAAGGAGGGATGCCAGAAGGGCAGGCTGGAGGGCAGGTTTTCAAATCCGCTTTGCCTGGGGAGGCGATTAGAAGCTGAGTTTTGTCCTTGGCCAGATCCTGCTTTGACACAAGATCTTCTGCCTTGGAGCCTAGGCATGGCCTTGGTGGGAGTGCTCATGTTTGAGGGCCTCATTAAGGTCTTAGGGCTCTATATGAAACTTGGTTTTATGAAAATATCGGTGTTGTTGCTGAAGCCACTTGCCCGAACTGTCCCTATGCAGTCTTGCTTTTGGCATTTGATGCTCTTCAGCATCCGTCCTTTTAACACCCAGTCAGTAAGCAGGGGGCATCTGATTTATTTTACCAATTAATTACAATCCCTGTCAAACAAGACTCGTGTTACGTTGAATTCCTTCTCATGTGTTAGATACCTTCTTCTTCTGTAGACAGCTTTCTACTCCCTCTGTGGGACCTGCTGAGACTGATCAGCCCAGGGTGATGCCACATGCTGAGTACCCCAGTGGCGGGACCCCGGCTCCGCCTCCCACAGCAGCCTCTGCTGCCACCCTCGCCTGTCCCCTCCTGACTCTAATCCCTCCCTGCTCTTGCAAAGTGCAATTAGGAGCAGCCTCGCGGTGGTTTCTGAAAGCCCAGGCTTCAAAGGCAGTGATCGCTGGGTGCTGCAGTGCTGGGCTGGGAGAGGACGGGCTGTAATTACAGCCCTGCTCAGGGAGAAATCAAGGGGATGCTTGTACTGCTTGTGCACGGTCCCGCTGCGTGACCTCCTGCTCCCTGGTGTGAGGCTCCACTGCCAGCAAAGGCTGCTCTCCTCGCTGCGTGGACTGCGTGGGACCGGCAAAGGGGAGGGCGAGCCAGGTGCCCCAGGACATCCTGCTCTGTTCTTTTCCTTCCTTACCACTTTGAGCCATGGGCTGGGATTGCCCCTTCCCCAGTGATGATTGGGTGGCAGGCACCTGGGGATGTGGGCTGTGTCCCCACCGGTGTCCGCACAGCTCCAAGCACAGCGGGGCCGCTGTGCCGCAGCTGGAGTGGCTGGGCAGCAGCACCACACTGGAGAAACTGGCCTGAAGAAAGTCTTGGAAAACAATAGCGATTGTTTTCTGTCTTTGTTCCCTTCCCTCCCCGGATGTCGGAGGAGATGGAGCCATGCTCAACTGCTGGCGGGTGGGCAGAGCGAGCGTGGCTGCCTGCGCTCCTGCCTTGGCACCCGGGAAGCCTGCCTTGCGTGTTGCTTGCTCTGCTGCCCACCACCCTCCCAGTCCCACCAGCTCCTCCAGAGTCTGAATCATCACTAATATAATAATGAAAGCTCTACATTGTCATACAGGCGAGCAATAAAATTGGCCTGTGATTCTCTCTGTCATGGGGCAAGAGGTTTTCTTATGGCTGCAGAGCAAAGCAGTGCTAAAGCTACTGTTCTTCGCTGCAGGGCACTCTGCCTGCCTGTGCTCCGGGCAGCGCAGCCTGGCAGGAGGGATGACCTGGCCCCAGCCCCAGATTTGCTGCCTGCGCTGGGTGAGCCCTGACCGGCGGAGGGGCTTGCGATGTCCACACCTTTTCCTGCTGCCCTGGGTCGTCCAAGGTGGGCTTCAGCTGGGAGAGAAGGTGCTGGCTGGGCCCTAACTGGGGAGCCATGCGATCGTTCCTGGTCCAAGCAGCATCATGCACCTCCTTTTCTATCCGTGTCGGTCCTTGACGGGCCCAGGCATGCGAGGACAAGTCCCCGGGCTTCCGTGCTGTGGCTTTTTCAGCTGTTTACCACCATCCACCTGCTATGAGCTGGAGCGTGCGGTCACTGCCTGGATCAAAGGGCAGAGGGTTTCCCGCAGGGCTGCCAAGGGAGATTCCTCTCCACATGGGGAGTGGCTGTCCCCATCCTAGAGCCAGCCCTGGGGCTCAGATGTTACCACAAGGCAGCCTGCTGAGAGAGATGCGGCACCTGGCACAGAGTTTGGTCAGCCAAACCCTCCCGCTTACAGTTCCCCACGCAGAGCTCAGGTTTGCATATTCAGCCTGCTGAATGGCTGCTCCTGACAGAGGAAGGCTTAGACGTTTGCAAAACCCTTCCATTTCTCCCCTCTCTGCTTGCAAGCATGTGCTCTGCAAACCACTGGGGTCTTTGGGCAAGTGCCATCGCTGAAGAAGTGCAGAGCTGGGAGCAGGCTGGGGTGGGCACGGGTGCCCGGGGGCTTTCCAGCAGTAAGCATGAAATGGGAACATTGCCTCCTTCCTCTTGGCCTTTGGAGCTCTGTTTATTCCCTTTGCAGAGAGATCTTAGCTGAGCTCAAAGGCAAGCAGGGCTTTCATGTTGCAGATGGAGCAGGGAGTCCAGGCAGAACTCCTGGGTCTCCTGCACTGCCGGTGAGTGACATTAGCCCCCCCCTGCTATTCTTTTGCCTTCATGTAGACATAAGACCTACAGAAAATACCCGGAGCACCATTTCTGTAGTTTGCATGCTCATGGTTGCTTGGATTTGATGCCCTCCATCCATATGGAGCCAGCTTGCTGGAAAGTGGTGATTGCAGAGAAAGGTTGAGGGTCCTGTGGCTGCAGGGAGGTGGCTCAGCCCCTTGCAAGAGGTTCAGGTCCACTGGGGAGAGGTGGCAAAAAGAAAAAAGCCATTGTCACCAAGGGACAGGCAGCGGTAAAGGGGTGTTTGTCACGTGCAGGGGAGATGCAGCTGCTGGGTGCTGCCTAGCCCCATCCTGAGCAGCTCTGGTGCAGAAGTGTGGTCTTAAAGCCTGTCTTCTTGCTTGCACTGGTGAAAGTTAAGTGACTGCTTTTTGGAGCCCTTTCAAAGCCTGCCAGCTTGGCTGCCATGTGTCCTCCAAATGCGGGGCAGGATGCATGGCTCATTCTCAGCTGCCTAGGAAGGGACCTGGGCTGCAGGTTGGCAGCCCTGCCTGCTGCCCGTGACCAAAGCTGGGGGAGCCCTGCCAGGATGGCAGCTCCCAGCTCCTTTGTTCCCTGGGGCCGTGGGGCTGGCAGCGACGGGGAGGCATGTGGGTGTGTGGATACGGAGGGCTCTGGGATGTAAGCGATGCTGGTGGTTCACCGCCGCCTGGCAGGGATTGCTCCCGAAGGCAGCTCCACGCCTGGGAAGTTGGCAGCAGGACTTGCAGGATTGGGGCAGCTTTGTGCTTTTTTTGGTGGCTTTCCTAAAAATGGTGCCTTTTGCAATCCTTCCAGTCCTTCGACAAAACTTTTCCTGGCAGAACCCCTCCAAAACTTTTGGGAATTAAGTTTTTGAAAGGCAATGGAGTTAAAGACATTTACACGTCTTGTACGACACTAACAGGTTTCCTGGTGCAGAGATTTCTTGTGGGAACTCCAGTTTATGTTGGTGGGTTGGGCTTGAGGAGCTGAAGTAGCTCCGGGAAACACGGGGGAGATTTTCAGCCTAGAAGAAAGGGCAGAGGTGACGAGTGAGGAACCTGGGAAACTGCCGGGGATGGAGACCCTATCCCTCTCCATCCCACTGTCCTGGCGTTGTTCCCGGTGCCCAACCTGAACTGTCTGTCTGCTGTCTGGGGTGTTGCTCTGAGAACAATTTTCCCCCATCCCCTTTGTGACTGACCCTGAAGGGCTGATCCTGACCCTGCTGCTCACACAGGTGAGACCGGCTCCGTATGCTCACCGTTCACCTCCAGCTCCATGCCTGTGGATGTGTGTGTGGCCACACCTGTGTGGTGGCTGGCCGGGCTCAGCTGGCTCCCCTGGCCCTGCTGGCCTGGGCAGGAGGATGGACACAGCACTGCCCATTGCTGGCTAGAGCCCAGGCTGGGGACACCCACGAGATGGGCAGTGCCGCATTTGTCTGTGCGTTATGCATAGGGTCCCTTGAAGCTTTGCCACAGCCAGTGCCTGTATGCGCACTGCGTTTTATGGGAGAAAGCTCTTGCAGATGTCAGGAATAAGGACTGAAATGAATAGGGCATAACAAGCCCTGAAACATGACTTTGTGTCTGCAAATAATAAGGAATGAGTTACAATCTTGGAAGAGCAGGAACATTACTCTGTGTGCAGGGTCCAGCCTGTCCCTGGCGTTGATTAGGTGCCCTCCTTGCACTGTCCTCTGCATGGAAGCTCTGCTTGAAATGTATTGTCTACAGATGGGTTTCTCAACCTTTTCTAACCCAGGGATGGCCAAACCTTTTTGGTGGAAATCCAAGGATCATTTTGTTCAGAGCCACCACATGGTTTTATTTACGACCCATGTGAATTAGGCAAATGTCTCACTGTTTGTCTGTTTTATTTCATCCTCTCGCGCTTGCTTGTGCTCATAGGAATGTGCGCGTGTGTGTTTAGGAACAATTTTGCAGACCGCTTCCTACTGTTGTTGGGACGCAGAGCAGGTCCTGGACCCAACGCGACAGCAGGCAGTGATGGGCCCCTGTCCTTATTTCACATCACAGATCGGTTCCCCGGGCAGATCCTCCTGGGGAGGGAGAAAAGTCCCAGGCACTGCCCAAGCCGCTCCACCATCTTCTGCCATGCCAGGTTCCCCAGCCCAAGGACGGAGAAAATCCCTGAGGACCATCAATGTCCCTGTCCTCACCAGGACACCAGCTTCAGCCTTGGGCTTTAGTGCCATCCCTATTCATTTACAGCACATGGCTGAAAAACAGCCTGAGTCCATGGTGCTGGGCTGGGCACTGCCTGCTGTGTCCTCCGTGCTGATTGACGGAGGCTTCAGTTCCTCCACCTCCTGCCTGGAAGTGTCCGGATCGCCCTGCTTCTGGAGGGGACACCTGTGGCTGCGTCCGTGGGTCTGGAGATATCTCCACTGACTGGCTTTTTGGCCGAGGAAGTGCTCAAAGGTGGCTGTGTCCCCTTTGGAAAAACCAGCCACCACGGGGTCGCCAGCAGGACTTTTCTTCCCTCCCTGGGAGGAGTCACATGGGCTGCCTAGACCCTCGCAGAGCCAGGGCTGGCGTTGGTGGGAGACTTCCCAAAATCCAGCCGCTTGTGTGAGTCCCCCACTCAGGGCGGTGGGGCGGTGCTGCCAGCTCCCAAAGCTACGCTTAACTTGACACATGTGTGCGGCCCTGGGAAATGTGGCAGCTCTGATTCTCGTTTGTGCTGCCTTACCCTGCGCCAACCTGCCGGGAGGCAGGGCCCTGCCAGCAGCCACGCTCCGCTCCGTGCCTTCCAATGTGCCGACCTCTCTGCTGGATGGCCCGAGATGCTGGTCCCCACTCCTCCTGCCAGCAGACGCGGCGTGGGGTCCCAGTGAGATGGTTGCTCCCAGCCCTGGCGCTGGTAGGCGTCCCCGAGGCCGCGGGGAGCAGCACAAGGAGCAGAGCCTGTCAGGGGAGATGGGATGGTTTGCACCTCCCACATCCCTTGCGGTTGCCGCCAGTGGCTGCCATTTGGGATCCCAGGTTTGGGAGGTGGCCGTGCCACTGGGTGCCATCCCCAGTGCAGGGATGAGGGGGGATGGGGAGGCTTTGTGGGGAAGGGGAGCTCTGCGCAGCCCTGCTCGGTGCAGAGCATCCCTGGACGTGCATGCAGCTGCCCTCCGGGCTGTTTGGCTCCGAGATGGAGGCACTGACGGTGTTCAGGTGTCTCTGGGCTCCGGTAGCAGCTCCTCTCAGGATTTGGGACCAAGGCACAGGGTGCTCTCCTCCACCAAGTGCCCGCACCCCATGGGCTGCACCTTCCTGGTCCCAGCACAGTGGGTTTCGGGCCAGCGAGGGGTGCAGACAGACTGGTAGTGAGGCACGTCCATGGGTCTGGCTCCGGCTGTTCCTTGCTGACGAAACCCCCGGTTTGCAACACAATTTTTTGGCGTTTCATCCCAGCCATTCGCTTTCTATTCTGGCGCTTGCCTTGCAGGAAGGCTTTGGGGACGGGGGTGTGGGAGCTCATTTCAATTGTTTGGGGAATAGAAGTAACTCGTTTTGCGGCTGGAGAAACCCAGTGGAGCTTGGTGCGTGCAGGGAGTTTTTCCACTGCTGTCTCTCCTGTTTGAACAGCGTAACCTTGAGGGTTTCTGAATCGATGCTCGGTACGCTGCCACCCTCCTCACGGCAGGGCCGGGTCTGGTGGCTGGCCTTTGGGCTGGAGCCTTGCCCGGGGCACCGGCTGTGCATCACCTGCCGGAGGCCGTTTTGGGGGAGAAATATGCACCTTGTGGGGTCTGGGTTTTTTTTGGGCAGGGTGGAGTGTACAGAGGATCACCCCAGTACAGGCTGGGGTTGTGCTGCTGAAAGCCCAAGGCTTTTAGGTGCAGGAAGGCTCCCACCTTGGTCTCTCTGGGCAGGGGCAAATCTCCCACCTACTCTCACGTGACCCCCAGAAAAATGAATCACCAAAAATGAAAGGAAGCAAAGAAAAAAGAAAAAAAAATTAAAAAATCCCTCCCCAAAGCCGCCTTCCAGAGGGTTGGGCAAAAGATAAAAGCTCTCCAAGGAGCTGGGACTCCTCCTCTCCCACCACCGACTTCTCATTTAAATGTCTGCGCACAGGCTGCAGCCGTCACTGCCTCCGCAGCCGCCCCAGGGGAGCCCCCGCCGGCCCCCTGGCCGCCACCCCTGCCGTGCCCCCAGGGGCGATGCCCAGGCAAGGGGACGGTAGAGCTGGGGCTTAGCACCCCAGAAGCAGCCCGGCGTGGCGCGTCCCCGAGGAGGACGGACCCGTGGCGGGGTGCTCCAGGTGGTCCCAGCGGCAGACTATGCGAGAGTCCCCGGGGGGGCTGAGCCGAGCGGCGCCTGCCTGGGCGTAGAGGAGCGGACGGCAGGGGGGTCTCAGTGGATGGACTCCCTGAGGCCAGCCCCCCGATGTCGGCTTCGCTGCTGCTCTGGGTCATCCTCCTCCACTGGGCCACCGGCGGGGGCTTCGTCCGGGGGGGCAGGACCTGGCAGCACTGCACAGGTAGGAGCGAGGCCCGGAGGGTGGGCTGCACCAGGAGGGAGGCGTCAAGACAGGCGTTGGCCGTGCCGGGAAACACGCTGGGACCCGTGTGCTCCCACAGATGGGATGTTCCCCATGCTGCCAGGGCAGACCCCAGAAAGCGTGCTCCTTTTTGGGGGGGCACGTGGCTGCTGCAGGGTGCCCTGCATGGTGCAGCCACCCCAGGGTTTTGGTGGCCGGGTGCCAGTGGACCAAGTCTCGGAGTGACAGCATGGCACGATGCCTTGGGTGCTGCAGCTGCCAGCACCCCGCCTGCACCCATGGACAGCAGGTATTGGGGTCATCCCTGCGTGGGCAGTCCCCCAGCGTGGCACAGGACCAGGGAGCAACCAGCCTTTCTTGGTGTGATGGGGAGAGCTGTGTGCCCATCCCTGTGGCACAAGCATTGTCCCAAGGTCTGCTGGCCCTGGGGACCAACATTTGGGGAGGGGAAGGGCTGAAAGGAGAAGTAGAGGAGAGCTATGAAGTCCCTCCGGAAAGTCCCTACCGCCTCGGACTCGCCGGGGCTTCCTGCACTCTGCCAGACACAACCTACACCCTCCCGGCAGCAAAACCTCCCGGAAAGTTTCCGTCCCGCAGCCCTCAGCCAAGGAGCTGGCAGCTCCAATGGCATTTTCCACAGGGATGCGCCGAGAGCAGGCTGAGCCAAAGAGGGTCCCTGTCCCCTGGCTCTGCTTTCCCGTCCCCATGCCGCGTGGTCCCTGCATGGGCAGTGAAACTTCAGCCCAGTTTTTGGCCCAGGTTCTGTGTGCTTGGGGCTTGTCTCGGTTTGATGGCGTCTGCCCAGCCAGTGGTGAGGAAATCTGGGAGAGATTGGAGAGTTTCTGCCCACCACCTCCTCCCTCAGGTGCTCCGGTCTCTCTGGGAACGTCCCAACTGCCCCCAAGCAGCGTTGGCTGGAGGGGTCCTGGGGGTGTCGAGGCCCCAGCATCAGCACATTTAACTGCCCCTGCATCCCTCTGCCGGCGCCTGGCCCCGGCTCCCAGTGCAGCCCTGATGCCATCCGGCTGCGGGCAGCCACCCCATGGAGCAGGCAGCTGCCGGGCATGTGTGCTGCCCAACCTGGGCTGAAACACTCTGGCTGCTCTCCCAGCCTTTAACCGCTGGCTCCACTCTGATCGTTAGCAGTGACTGAGGCGGGAGGCAGATTGGGATGCACATCTTTGGGTTTACGGGTTTGGTTTTGGTTTTAGGACTTGGTCCCTTCCTGGCCCACAGCCTCAGGCGCAGCCTCCAGCTCTGGCTGAGCTATCCCCTGGCTCATCCCAGCCACCCCCTGGGGCAGTCGGGGCCTCTTAAACCCCTCTGCAAATCCAAGCCTGAATTCAGCTTGCTGAGAAAAACAGGAACTGGTCATTCCCGGAGTTGTGCATTTCTGAAATAAGTCATTTCAGTTAAACCTCCCCCACCAAGGCTCTGCTTTAGGAGCAGCTTAAACCAGCAGACAGGTGGGCAGGGGGGATGCAGAGGTGGCAGCATGGGAAGGACCTCATTGGTCTCCTTGCTCCAGGCTGGATGGAGCCACATGAGCAGATCCCTCCTTGCTCTGCCCCTCTGGGTTTGGGCTGGCCAGGGGTGCCCTGGGGGAAATGCTTCCCCTCTCCAGCTGGTTTGGATTCAGACACACGCCAGTCCAGCCTTGCTTACAGCTCCCTCCCTCCTAGCTCTCCCACTGTGCCCCAGCAGCCGAGATTTATTAGTACAAATAGGACATAAAAGCCCGGTCTAACTGGGAATGGGACAGAGTCAGGGATTTTTTAGTTCAGCCAAGTGCTGCTTCATCCTCTGGGCATCATCACCAAGCCCCTCTGCCCTTTGCTATAGACGCCGCAATCGTGCCAGGGAAGCATTCAAAAATAAGAGCTGCGAGGGTGCCAAGGCAAGGAAGGGCAGAGAAGCACCCACTGCGGGTACAGCCCTTCCTGCGGCTGCCGGCATGGGGCTTGCCAAGATGTCGGACCGATGACGACCCTGTTACAGTGCCGGTGCGCAGTACTGTTCTTCACCTGGGCAATGCCCTGGGGCTGGGCACGTTGTTTTCTCCTCTGGGAAGAGGATAATTGTTTAATGAGCGGTTTTGGTGCCTGCCAGGGGAGTACGTGCTTGTGTGCAATTAGGGCTGGGTTGGGAGAGCCTGGACCGGGACTGGAGGGAGGAGTGCCGTGCCCCACCGCCCTGGGGACAGGGATGGGTGGCTGCCCCATGAGCGAGCCTGCAGGTGCCAGATCCCTGCCTGCTCTCCTGGCTCTGGTTGTGGTTGCTGGTGCCAGTGGATCCCGAGGAAGCTGGTGGCAGCCTGAGGCTGCCTGGCTGGCAGGTCCCAGCCCTGGGGTCAGCATTCGGAGCTGCCTTGGCGGAACGGTTCATGCAGGTGAGCCTGCACACTTGGTGTTCCTGCTGTGGGGATGGAGATGTCAGCCTAGGTGCCTGGATGACAAACCTTCCCTGTGTCCCTGAAGCAGGGGCTCGGCGCAGACCCCAGCCACGGGATGGTAGGCTACTGGGGCACACTGGGCCCCCCCTGCTGCCGTGGAGCACTGTGGCCAGTGCTGGAGGTGGGCTGGCTGCCTTGAGCAAGCTGGGTGGCAGAGCATCCCACAGCGGGACAGGATGGAATGGCTGCCGCCACTGTGACGTGCTCCGCTGTCTCTTGGCACAGACCTGCGCCCGCTGGACATCCTGTCAGAGGTCGTCCCCACCGGCAGGCTGGCCCGTGGCATGAGGGTGTTTCAAGTGCAGGGGGTGCGCGGCTTCCAGCTTGCCGCCTCACATCCCCGCGCCCTGGGCTTTCCTGCCTCCCGGCTCTTCATCCACTGTGACCGCTTCCCCGAGGAGTTCTCCATCATTGTCACGCTGAGGGTCCTCAGGGTCCCTGCCAAGGTAAGTGTCGCGGGCCAGGCACGGAGTGGGCACAGCCCAGCACCGCAGCTTGCGGCACACAGATTTGAGTCCATGTCCTCCCACAGAGGAACGAGTATGTCTTCACACTGATGGCAGAGGAGAGCCCCAGCGTGCTGGTGGGGCTGCGCTATGCTCCCGACAAGCTCCACTTTCTCTTCTGGAGCCAGGAGCGCACTGGCGGCTGGCAGACCCGCGTCACCTTCCCCAACGTCTCCCTCTCCGACAACCAGTGGCACACGCTCGTCCTGGCCGTCTCCGGCCAGTCCTTCTCCCTGACGGTGGACTGCAGCATCCCCAAGGACGTGTAGGTTGGGGGCGGCAGTGGGGGACTCAGGAGGGCTGCACGGAGGGGCTGGTTCCCCGGCAGGGTGATGCTCCTCCACCAGCATCTCCTCCAGCCACCAGCAAATGCCATGAAATTGTCCCCTGCCTCTTCTCTGCCCATCCGCAGGGTGGTGGAGACGCCGTTTCCAGCCTCTCTGTCGGTGAAGAGAGCCAGCTTCTACCTGGGCAACAGGAGGAGAAGGAAAGGCGTGTTCACGGTAGGTGCCCCACGGTGCGGGGCTGTCCGGGGGTGCTCGTGGCTGGCCGTGGGGTGAGCTGCAGCCCTGTCTCAGCCCCCTACGCTGGCAGGGCTTGGGCCATGGCGCAGGCAGCGGAGGTGGCCGTGGGTCCCGCTGCCAGGCTCCGTCCCCGTCCGGCTGTGGGCGTGCAAGGGGCAATGCTGGCAATTGGCACTTTGTGGGACAAATGTGTTTTTAAGAGGATGTCAGCGGTGCAGTGGCAGAAAGATGGTTGATGGCACAGTCTCATTGATACAAAAGTTAGGGCAGTGCCTGATCCTGACCGGTAGTGAAAAGCAGAGGTGGTGAAAGCCATCTGCAGCTAACGAGCCCCTTGCCAATGCTCCCCTTGCACCAGTTGTCAAACTGCCCGGGATAGAGATTTTGGCAGGCTGGGCATGTAACAAGGATCTGATAAATGTGTGTGAATCCTGTGGAGGCTTCCATGGCCTGGGAGGAAGGGCAACGAGCAAGAGTCGGGAGGGAGGGAAATCCAGGGCATGAATCACCTGCAGTTTCCATTTCTTGGTCTTGCTGGACTTGCTCTCCATCCTGCTGCTCCCGCTTTCCCAGGGCTTGCTGAGACAGCTTGTCCTGCTGCCAGGAGCCGATGCCACCCCTCGGGTATGCACCACCATGAACTTTAAAGTAGCGACGCTCTCTGTCCCCACTGTCCTCCAGAATCTCCCTGCGAAGCCAGTGAGCAACGAGGTGCTAAAATACCCCTACGGTCAGTAAAACCCTGTGGCACGGGCTCAGTTGGCTGCCTTCTGCGTTTGTTGAGGAAGGCTCTTTGCGTGGAGCTGGGCACGGAGCAGGAGTGGAGGGGAAGAGGGTGTCCCCAGCATCCTCTGTTTCTCAATGCGTGTGTGGGGTGGGATCCCTATCTAAACCCCCCCTGGAGAGCCAGGGTGCCCCTGCTGGGTCCCTTGGCAGCGCTGGGCTTATGCCAGTAGTCCCACCAGGTGCCAACCGCCAGGGTTTTCTCAGCTGGTGGCTTCCCGGCTCAGTGCCAAGCTGCCGTTTCCCCTGTTCCCTGGTGCCTGCCATCAGGATGGGACCGGGACATCCAACCCTTCCGGCGTGCACGGGGATGAGCCTCGCTGCTCCTCAGTCGTGTGTGCTAAGAGGCGCCTGCCTTGCTCCTCTCCGTGCCCAGAGACCGACACGAAGGTGACCCTGGGGTCCCGTCCACCCTGCACCAAGCAGGAGAAGGCGCAATTCTGGTTCAACGCCTCCCGGCGAGGGCTGTACCTCTGCAACGGCAGTGCCTGGATTTCCATGCTGGAAGGTACTGGTGTGCAATGTGCTCTTAGGGATAGAGGGAGGCTCTTGCAGCAGAGGAGGAGCAGAGATTTGCCCTTGACAGCACTTTGGGGTGGGAACCAAGTCAGACAACAGCAGAATGAGGGGTCAGGTGTGTCCCCCTGCCTCTCCCCTGCCTGGCTGGGCTTCGCTTTGCTCTTGGTGCCCACATTGACACTTCCAGTGCAGCTCTGGATTCAAGCGCCTCTGTGAGCCAGCTCCCTGATCACTCACACAGTGCCCGCATTGTCCGTCCATGTTATCCGTGTTGTCCGTCCCTCCTGGGGCTTCTCTGGTCAGGAATGAGCCCTCAGTTTGTCCAGAAGGGACAGCTCACCTCACGGAGAGCCATGCCTGGGGTGCTGGGGTGCTCTCTGCCGCGGGGTCCCAATGGTGCAGGTGCTTCTGGTACTGAAGCGCTTGCAGGGTGGACAAGGAGGAGCAGAAAGACTCATCAGCTGCAGAGATACCCAAGGGAGCAATGAGAGGGTGGTGGAGGCAGGCCCCCATGTCGTACCAGCTCTGGAAGCCTTCATGCTGAAAATAGTGGGGTGACATTGGAGCAACAAGGTGGCAAAGCAACCAGAGTCTGGAGGGATGGACGTTATTCGATAATGAAATGGATTTCGCCCACTGGCACTCTCCCACTCGCTCCAGGCAGACTGCCCAGGATCCCTGGTGAGCACATGGAGGACAGGGCATGCCCGCAACCGAGCCGTCCTTCCCCCCTCTTCTGGGGTTTTTCTTATGCTGGTGCCCACATGGTGCATTTGGATGAGCTGTTTGCTCCCCACAGGAGCTGGCAGTAGCTGGACTCCCCATCCTTCCCTACCTCTGGAATTCATCAGGATTGGCACCGTGTTCTTGTTTTCCCAAGGAGACCTTGTGCTGGGATCTTGCTGACCTGTGCCCCTTGGTGCCACCAACAGTGGCCCTTCTTGTAGCCCTTGTCCTGCCATTTATCCCTTCCAGTGCCCACCCATCTGCCATTGGGACCAGTCTTAGCCTTTCTGTTCTAATTTCTGGCATTAATTCTGTCTAAGTCTTCTCTAACTTCTTCCAGAGCTCATGCTGACTCAAGCTGGAGAAAACATCTGGTGCAGGGCTGCTGCAGGTGGGTACAGGTTAACCTGGCTGGTCTCAGCAGCCCAGGCCCTTTCGCTGTAGGTCTCTCCCTCTCCTTCTTGTTCTCTTTAGGATAAATATATCAACCCACTTCCTAAGAAGCAATCAAAATTCATGGCGTGTCATTCTTCCCCCCTCCCAGAGGAGACTGCCCAGCAGAGCATTTTGCAGTCCTGCCCTCTGCCGGAGAACAGGCAGGGGTGGATGGGGCTGGATGTGCTGCCCGACAAGATGGAGACAGGCCTTTTACCACCCCCTCGGGTTTTGGCCCTTCACCACCAGTAACACCACAACCTTCATTTTCCCCCCATAAAGCTCCATACAGCAGCAAGCGCCACCAACCCAGCTCTGCGATGCAATGTGGGGCACCTGTCCAGGCAGGGTCATCTGGTTTTAACCTCACCTCTCTTTTTTTGTGGTGTCCTAGTCAAACAAAGGCTGGACTATGTGGAGGAGTACCAGAACCTGGTGACCAACTCTGAGACAATGGGAGTTGAGGTCTTCACCATCCCAAAGGTGGGACTGTTTGCAGCCACTGCCAACCGGTACACCCCCCCGGGATCAGCCATCTATAAGTGGACCGACGGGAAGTTTGTGCCCTACCAGAACATCCCCACCTACCAAGCTCAGTCCTGGAAGTATTTCACCATAGGAAAGAAGGTAAGTCTGCCTGGAAGGTTATTTCAGTGCCTTCATATTTCAGTATATTAAACTGTAATTGCCCAACACTGACTTCTCCTCTGAAGCCCTGAGTCTCAGGCATGGTTTAGGGGCTGAATCTGTCTCTCTTCTGTCTTTGATGGGGTCATGCTGATACACATATTCAGCCAGTAAGGGTCTGTCCTAGGGACTGCCGGCCGATCTGTGGGCTGTCCTCTGTGTTTCAGTATTTTTGCTGAGACACAAGTACATCCACCCAGGCCATTTTCAGCAACTGAGGCTCACAGCGTAGATAATTGCGTCTGGAGTGCTCAGATCTCTTCCCCAGGGATCTCTGGGGTGTCTGCAAGGTCAGCCTCCAAAGCCAGCTGTTGGAGCTGGATCCCCCCATGTGCTGGGGTTAATTTCTAGCAGGCTCTGCCTGTTCCTGCCTCAGATGTAGTGAGTGCCAGTGTCAAAATGTCCTCCGTGCAGAGTGTAGAGCTGCAGTCCAGCCTGGTCTGGGTGTACTCATAGTGCAGCCTCCACCCTGGCGCAAAGGCTGACCCCCCTGGGAAGCAGGTTTTGCTGTGGTTCCCTTCTGGCACTGTGAAGCGAGGCAGGGGTCACCCCAGGCAGTGGCTGTGGCACCGCTCTCAGGGACACGCAGCTCCTGACATGGGAGCACAGAGAGCAAAGCCCTCCCTGAGCTCTGACTGTGGCGGGCATCCTGCCATGCATAAGGTCTGCTCTGGTCTCACAGATCTACCTGTGGTCTTAGAGAGCCATCAGAGCCTGTGGCTCCCTCCCAAGACCCAGTGAGTCCAACCTTCTGCATTTTTAAGCCCTCTTGCTTTTAAATCATTCCAGGACTTTGGAGCCATCTCTCCTCCCCTGGGCAACCTGCCATGGGACTCCTGCAGAGTATCTGCCTGGTTCCTCTCCCTGAGGAGCTACTTATCACTTTGTGAGGAGCCCCGGGCAAGCCAAACAAACATCTGCTGAGAGCCAGCTCTGTGCAGAGCTCCCAGGGGAGTTGGGATTGTTCCCCCTCCGGCATGACCTGTTCTGGCTTTGCTACCAGACCCTGGGCAGGGTGGCTGCAGGGCTCCCCCATCCCGACCACGTGCTCCAGGGTACAGAGGGATGGGCAGAAGTCCTGCCTCCAGGCTTGGTGGGTGGCACGACAGCCCTGCTGTTTGGATACAAATGGGCCACGTCCCCTGTTACCTGCCTGAGGGTGGGGTCCTGCAGAAAACCTGGTCAAGCCCTGAAAATGCAGCTGTGTTGCAAAGCTGGCTTTGGACTGGGAACATGCCTGCCATCCTCAGCGCTGCACCTGCTCTGCAAAGCTCCGGCTGCACCCTCATGGGCAGGAGACAGGAACATCCTTGGCTGGATTTATCTGCTGGTGGGAACCACCTTGAGACTCCCCAGTGTTAGTCTGGACCCACAACACCCCCTTACAGTGACGGCTGTGGGGGCAGAGAAGACCACCAGGCTGGGGGGGGTCTCAACTCCCTGTGGTTCCCACACAGCGAAGCACCCATGTTGGTACTCACCCTCACCAAGGCTCATGTGCTCTGGGTTTGCCTTCAGGTCTTCACTGAGAAAAACTTACTCAGACTTACTAGGCAGGTTGGCCTCTCCTGCACAGCTTGGGGCAGGTTTTCTAGTTGGGGCTAGCCTTGGTGGTCCAGAACAGCTGGCAACAGAGGCAGGAGCCCTGCATGCAGCTGCCCGTGCTTGGCACATTTCTGCATGGAGATGATGACCAGATAGATGTTGCACGAGCAGTGGTACAGATCTCTCCACTTAGCCCTGGTTCCTTGCACACGTTGCAGGTGGGATGCACCTCTGTAGGTGTCAGCACCTCGTTACTGCACCAGGACCTGCTGATGCTCTGGCGGGATGGGGTGAAGAGCCCCAGAGGGCAGTGTCAGGGTCTCCTGGTGGCTCCTGTCAATGGAGAGCAAGGGACTGCAGGCTCCTGAGTTGTGGGGTTGGATCCAGGCCTTTCTCTTTCCTCTGAAGCTGTGTTTCTGGAGGTGCCCTGAAGGGACTCCCTGGACTGGGGCTCACAGGGCGAGCTGCCCAGTGCTGGGGATGCACCTTCCCTGGAGGGATGTGAGGACCCAGCACAGGCCACCGCTAAGGGGGAAAGGTCTCTATCCTTGGGGGTGGCTGAGCCTCGGTTGGACGAAGACCCAGGCTGGTGCTGGCAGGGTTCTGTGCCGGGCAGGAGGCAGGAGACCACCCCCACTGACTGTTTTCTGCCTGTGGGCTGTGTCCCTCTGCTTCTTTGTGGCCCAAACTGGGGCATAACCTCTGCCACTCCATACGAAACACACCGGAGTGGCGGAGCCGGCATGCCACACCATGCGCTCCCACGAGCTCAGACATGCTTTCCCCTCTGCACGAGGCCATCTCTGCTGCTGCGCACTTGTCCCCAATGCTCGCAGGGGGGTTTTCTTGGTCTGGAAAATGTTTTGTCTCAGGGAATCATTATCTTCATTATTATTGTTATCATACCTGCGATTTTTCTTCTGAACAACCTTTCCTTACAGGGAAGGTTTGGTAGCTTGGATCCCCCTCCTTCCCCAGCCTGTTTCACCAGCATGGCCGTGCTCCCCGTCCCCGGGGCTGGCGGGGTGTGAGTGGCCGCAGCATGGCTCTCCCTCCACTTGGCTCCGAGGCTGTGACTGCGAATCTCGTCCCTGCCCCAGCTCTGCGGGCAGCAGGCACTACTGCTGCCATGCACAAATACCCCCACGAGCCACTGGGTCCCTGTTGCCCCTTCAGGTGCATTGTGCTGCTTGGGGGCTGCTTGGGGACCCCTGCCAGCAGGGGTTGTCTTGCCCCACACCAGCCACCTCAGTCCCTGGCCCCGCATCCCATGGACACCTGTCCCCACCCATCCCATCTTCACCCTGCCCATGCTTGTCCACGCCCCTTTGAGAGGAGAAAACCAAGATGTCCTGGCTTGTTATTTTTCAGATCTTCCTAGCAGTGGCTAATTTTGAGCAGAATGACAGGGGTCAGGAGTTCTCTGTAATATACAAGTGGAGCCGCAGGAAAGAGAAATTCGTCATGTACCAGAGGATCACCACGCACAGCGCTAGGGACTGGGAGGCATTTGTCATTGAGGGAGAGGCTTTCCTCGCAGTGGTCAACCACAGAGAAGGTACCCAGCCCTTATATTCCCTACCAGCCCGGCTCAGCCGGGGCAGGCGCCCCTGGGGTGACGCCGGGGACCACGGTGCCCCACCACAGGCACCCTGCTTGAGAGCATCTTCCCATTGCTGTGGAAACACTGCAGCTCCCTGCTCCCTGTGCATCCTCTGCCGGAGTGCAGGGCAAAGCCAGGGAGTCAGTGCATGCAGCTCGGAGCACAGTGTCCCTCATAAAGTCCGAACCCTTGCAGACCCTCTGATTTTAGGAGAGAAAAGCACTCAGGGAAGTGGCTGACATGGTCCCCCTCTGGGTTTCTGACGGCGGGGGACAAGGACAGGAGTGGGGACAGTGTCTTTGCTGAATCTCTCTGCTTCTTTTCCCCAATGCTACATAACATGGTGGGGTGGTGAGGGCAGCTGCATGGGTTTGCAGGGACTGAACCTTTTGAGAAGCCAAAGCCTTGGCCTTGTGGGCACACAGGAAACTGAGGGAAGCCAAGTGAGAGCCTGCTGATGTCCCGCCCTCCCTGGGCACCCTGCAGATGTGATCCAGCCTCATTCCCCTCCCAGGCCATGAGTTGTTCTGGGTTGGGGTGTGCACGCCTCAGCACAGGGGATGAATGGGTCGATACCACAGACCTGTACATCTCCAGGATGTTCCCAGCCAGGTTCAGATGCTGGGCCAGTGGGCTCCTTCCCTTCCATCAGGGCTGGCTCCTGGGGCATCAGCTCCTCTGGCACCAGGCTCAAAGTTGGTGGCAGGTTGCTTGGGCACCAGCTGCCTGTGAGCTAGGCTAGAATGTCACCTGTCACATGTCACCTGTTGGACCCCACCACAGCCAGTTTAGATGAGACATACTCCCGTAGCAGTGGCAGCAGAAAGGTCCCTTCAGCAGCCATGCAGGAGTTAAGATCATCATGGCCAAGCCAAACTGGGGATGTTCCCCTTAGTGGGTGGTGGAGGGTCAGTCACTGAGGAGCTGCCACTTACCCATGTGGCCATTTCCCACACACCCTATTCTCCCTGCAGCCCTTCTTGCCAAAGCCTCTTCCGTTGCAATGAGGATTGCCTGTAAACCCGTTAACACCTGGTCCTGCTGCTGCTCAGCACCAGAAACACGAGGGGGGCCAAGCCGAGTACAGCAGTGCTTAGTGAGTGTGGGGTGGAAAGAGGCTGCTGGTGCACCCCACCGTCCTGATGAAGAATGGCTCTGGCTGGAAGGGACATGCCAGGCTGAAGGTGCAGAAAGGTTTTTAGCTTAAAGCCAGCTGGGTCCCACACGGATATGAGGTCGAGATGCTTGACTAGAGCCCAGGAGCTGGATGGAGCACGTGCTTTTGTGCTGGGTGGGCTCAGCCTGACTGCTCAGCACGGGGCAGGCTGCAGGCTGTGGCATCCCCTCCATCTTTCTGGAGTTCGTGCCATCAGCGGGGATCAGCACATGGAGGTCCCTGGCCAGCTCCAGCGCTCAGGAGCTGAGCACGGACACTTAGCAAAGGAGTGCTGAAAAATGTCAGTGAGGTGCCGTTCCAGCTGTGGCCCTCTCCTAGATGTGCAAACTTGTGTGCGAAGGGTGACGGCAGCCCGTGATGTCGGTAGCTTAGGGACTTGGCTGGGACTGGCCCCACTACACATGGCCGCCCCATGGGACAGCCAGCAGAGCTTGGGTGCCCTGCAACACTGGCACGGTGCCTCTGGTGTGCGGCTCATGTGGAGAGACAGCACCCGCCTGTCCCTCTTCTGCCAGAGGCTGCCGCGAAGCTGCCACCGTGCGCTCAGGAACAAGCTGCCAGCGTGTTCAATGGGGATGGAGGCTCTAGATAAGGGTGGGGGCTCTAGAGTCTCTTTGGCTACTTGTTGGGGAGCAATCGGTCACTAGCAAACAGCCTTGCAACCTGCTGGCAAATATTTGCGTAGCTGAACCTGTTTCTGGGTCTTGTTTCTTATGTGAGCCAAGTATTCCTTTTCCTCATGGGGCATGTCTGTCTGTCTGTCTGTCTCCCCCAGGGAATAACCACAACATAGACAGTGTGATATACAGATGGAACCCCAGGACAGGGTTGTTTGAAACCAACCAGACCATCCCTACCTCTGGAGCCTATGACTGGGAATTTTTCACCATCGGGCCGTATTCCTTCCTGGCTGTGGCTAACACGTTCAATGGCACATCCACTAAGATCTACTCGCATATCTACATCTGGCTCAGTGGCTCTTTCCAGCTCTTCCAGTCTATCCTGGTAAGGCTTGGCCACTGATCAAACTCTACTCCTCGGTCCCCCCTCTAGGTTTAGACAAGCCAGTGAATAATTACAGAAACAGATGCTCTTCAGTACTCTGGAAAGGTAGTGATAGTTTCCCACTGATTCTCCCATATGGATTGATGGACTGAGGTTTATTTTTTTCCTTGGAGGGTTTTAGGACTGGGTAACTTCCCCGCTGCACCTGCAGCAGGTTCCCCCACACCTTGCAGCATCCTTGGCTTGCAAAGGCTTGTCCACATCCAGCTTCTCATGTGGCTTCCTTCCCCACAGACTTTTGGTGCTGCTGACTGGGAGGTCTTTCGTATCGGGGACAGAATCTTCCTGGCTGTTGCAAACAGTCACAGCTATGACAGTGGGATGCCAGCACCCTCTAACTTCTATGCCATCAACTCCTCCATCTATGAGCTGAACATCACTGCTCAGATGTTTGTCAAATTCCAGGACCTCCTCACCTACAGGTACCTGTGCAAAGAGTCAGGGTACTCCTCAGTCCATGTCCTTCCCCTGAGCAACCTGGAGGTCTCCTGGAGGGTTCATGCAGGCTTGCACGCTGCCAGGGACAGAGACTGGGGGGGGAGGGCAATGCGTGACAGGTCCTTGACACCAAATCCCAGTGGGAGCTAGGAGAAGGCCCTGGATTTGGGAACAAGTGTGGATTTCCTTTCAGGAACAGCCTGGGAAGAGCAGGGTTTTCTGTGTATCATCAGGGTGGCAGAGATGATTGGTGTGGGGTGGGCTCAGACATGCAGCCCCTTCCTCAGCTGGCCATGGAGGGGCCACCTCACCTGCCCCTCTGCTTGCTTCATCCCCAGTGCCCTGGACTGGGAGTTCTTCTCGGTGGGAGATGACTCTTTTCTGGTGGTAGCAAACTCCTTCGATGGCTTCACCTTCTCTGTTAACAGTATTATCTACAGGTACTGCTGTGGGAGGAGGGCAGGGTTGGGTAGTTGGGTGGTCGTTCCCAGCAGGAATGACCCTGCTGGGAGCCCAGTGCGGGGGCAACCTCTGCAGATGCTGGTGCATCTGCCCCGGGAGGACAGATAGGACTGTCCTCCTCCCTGTTTCTGGAGAGGTTTCTGGGCAGGAATGAGAAGCCCCAGTGAGGGACATCCCACCCTGAACCACAGCGGGGAGGTGGGAGATGCCAGCCCCACAGCTCAGCTTCCCTGCCCCCTTTCAGGTGCCCAGCTTGTGCCCCAAGAGCTAACTGCCCTCCCCATGCAGGTGGCAAGGCTATGAAGGCTTCGTAGCGGCTCACCACCTCCCCACTGTTGGCTGTAGAGACTGGGAGGCATTTCACACCACCGAGGGCTCCTACCTCCTCTACTCTAGTGCCAAGGAGCCGCTTTCCAAGGTGCTCAAGCTGAAAACCACCTGAGGTGGCTGAGACATGCTCAGCTCATCGCCAGGATTGGGGCAAGCTGGGCATCGAGGTGAAGATGGACTACAGAGCCCAGGAACGGCTGCAGCATCAGCCCTGCAGCTGGCTGGTTGTGCGCTCCACAGGAGGGGGAGGAGAAGGAGGGGAGCTCCAGCCTTGTCTGGGCGCTGGCAAAGGGGCTGTGACCCTGCTTTGGTTCTGTTTCTCCTGGGTAAGGTCTCCTGCCACACTCCAGAGCCACGTCCTACCCAGGGTGCCTGGTGCCTGGGCGCTTCCCTGGGCTCACCAGGACCCTGGTGCTTGGCAGTCTTCAGCCAGGAGGGACCCAGAGCTGCTGCTGGTTGTGGCTAGAGCTCGCAAAAAGCCAGGGAAGAAAGAGACCGAGCAGAGTGTGTGCTGCCAGGGTGGGTGCATGGCAGGGGGAAGGAAATGGCATGTGAGAAATTGGGGGAAAAAGGTGGCTTTGGGCTTGGCTCTGGCTGCCCAGCGCCTGGGGCTGCGATGCTGAGGACCCATCTGGTTCGACATTGCACGCCACGCTTCATGTCCATGTTTGGTGGCCTCGCCACCCCATTCCACTACTGCAGGTGCCTGCCCACCCTCCTGCTCCACTGTGGCCGGTTTTCGTCATCCTCGCTGAGTGACGTGTGTATATTGTACAAATCCATAGACGTGTACAAGGACCAATGCTGGTCCTCGCACCCCTTTGCATGAGGTTAGCAACTCCCAAGCAAACCTGCTGTGCCTTGGGACCAATCCAGCTACCATGGGAAAGACCCAAAACTGCTCCAGGTGAAACTGTGGCCTCTTTTCCTCACCTTTGTCTGGGAGACTCTTTTGCTTAATCAGAGTTCTAATAAACTGTGTGCACCCAGCCTTCGTCCCACACGCAAGCTGTGGGTACCCGCACTGCTCTGCCCATGGCGGAGGCTTTCCTCCACTCAACAAGTCACTCCCGAGCGAGACGAGGCTGTGTCCATGGCCAGAGGTGGCCCACGAGGACAAGGTGGCCCTGAGCACAGCGGGGTGCTGGGGTGAGGGTGCCTCTCTGCCTCCCCCCACCCAGGACCCTCTGCCTCTCCCGACTGGCCCCATCGCTCAGCCTTCCCTGGCCCCAGGTTTCCCACTGGGGCCGGGCCACCCACTCTGATGCCGGGCAGCCTGCAGGAGGTGCCAGCCCCCCAAGAAGGGGCTGGGTGGGCACGGTCTGAGCCGCCCTGGTGTCCAGGCCTGGGGGAGCCGCCGCAGGCAGCCCCTGCAGACTTCCCTCCTCCCCTGGTCCAGCCGTGGCTGCAGCTGGCTCTGCTGGGAAGGACCATTTCTTGCTTGTGAAACAAGGCAGAACTCAATTTGCTTCCATCGTGCTGAGCCACGAGCAGCATCTCTAATTTGGCCCCGAGGAAAGGCAAGATAAGGTGACACGTACCAGACGAGGTGCAGAGGCACCATTTGGCCAGCTGACCCCTGCTCGAGACAGGCTGGGGTGAGGGTGGAGGGGATGTAACCTAATGCGAATTGCACTGGTACATTGAATTTAGGCTTGTCTGCTTTGGGAGAGATTGAATTAGAACAAGTGCAACCCCTTTGAGCACCACCGCCCTCCCTGGATGCCCGGCTCTCAGTGCAGCACAAACCCTGAGGGCTTTTCCTACATGTGGGGCTTTATTGACAAATCAAAGGTTTGGGACATCACCCCCGGGTTGCTGGTGTGCTGGTGGCAGGCAGAGGCTGCTGCGATGCCACGCGAGGGCTGGGGCTGATGTCCTGCTCTCTGCAAGGCCGATCCCTCACTGTAGCCAGGACGGGGTGACCCTGCTGCACAGAGCGACCCATCACCCTGCACCCCAGGCTCCAGGAACCTCCTCGCCCCACAGGAGCCCCCACCCTCGTCTGTCTCAACCCCAGGGCTTGTTGTCTCCAAACCACGTGTACCGTGAGCATGTGGCTGGGGCTGCTTTCCCTGTGAGCCCAGCTCTGGCAGGGGAGAAGAGTTCTGTGTGTGGGGGTTCCTCCCTGGGGACCTGGGCTCCATAGACAGGTCTGCGTGGGGTGTCCCAGGCGTCCCTCCCCCGTGTCATTTGCTCACGCTCAGTCCAGCATCGCTGGGGAGGGGCGAAGTCAGTGGCACTTGTTTGCAGGACCGGAGCAAGCACCGGAAAATCCCATAAAGAAGCTTTGAAGCCCACCAGGTTGCCACTGGCTCCCTGCAAAGAAGCTGGGAACAGGGCACCCTGATCCTGCACTACAGGGCAGTGCTGGTGGTCTCTGCATGGCCCTGGGTGCTCGGCAGTGACTTCAGGTACTCCACGTGCTTGCAGGTGTCCTCTCGATTGTGCCGGACGTAGCAGATCACATAGACGATGACCATGGCGAACCAGCCAAACATGGTGATGAACATGGCCACGTCCGTGGTCCTCTGATGCATGCTGCAGAAGTTGACACCAGCATCCAGGACCTGGAGCAGTGGCTTGCCCACGTACTCCTCGCGTGGAGCTGTGTGGCAGGTGATGTCCTGGACAGAGTCGGGGTCCAGCCGTGCCTCCCACAACACCTCCTGCAAGGCACACTCGCAGTGCCAGGGGTTGTTGGCCAGCCGGAGCTTGGCATTGAGCGCCAGCAAGGCCTCCTTGGGGATGCTGCGGATGCGGTTGCTGGAGAGGTCGAGGGTACGCAGCCCGGCAGCCACCCCTTTGAAAGCTGCCCTGTCGATCTTCTCAATGGCGTTCCTGGAGAGATCAAGTTCTTCCAGGTGGGAGAGGTGCCTGAAGGCATTGCTGGGAATCCTGGTGATGCTGTTGGCGTCCAGCTTGAGGAACACCGCATCTTTGGGGATGTCCTTGGGGATCTCCTCCAAGTGCCGGGAGCTGCAGAGGACGGCCTTCGCCCCCGCCTGCTCTGTGCACTGGCAGCTTGGGGGGCAGGAGCTGCCCCATGGGACGCACAGCAGGAGGCAAAAGAAAGCCTGGGCGACGCTGGCTGCCGGTGTGGTCATGAGGGTCATCTTGCACCTGGCCAGCTCGGCATGGCTGCTGGTGATTCCCTGGTTGTTGCAGCAACTCCTGGGCAGCAGGGCGGCTCCTCTGCGCTCCTGCAAAGCCTCTCCCATTGCTGGAGGAAAGCGGTGGGTGGAGGGGATATGACAAGGCATTATTTCCTGGAATGCCACTTATGTGTAATGTGCCCTGGCAAAGCAGTGAGAGGCTGGGCTCAGGAGCCAGGAAAACAAGGGCGGAATGATACTGGCTACCATATTTTCCAGGACACCTTGATTTCGCTTAAGATTAATTATACCTGGATGTAGAGCTGCAGAGATTAAAAACCCCTTCCCCCCTGCCCCCATCTCTGTACAGACCGCCCAGGCAGGCAACGGGTGCTGCAGGACGGGGGTGTTGAGACAGGCACGGCCCCGGAGCCTCTGCCCCAGCCTGCTGCCAATTTCCACGTGGGATGCGGTGATTTGCTGCTGGAGAACAGCAGCAGTAAATTTCTATCTCACCAACCCCGAGTGTTAAAAAAAAATGATGAGTCAGACTCCCCGGATCATCAGACTGGCTTAATCACCACCGGGTTTTTAAATAACAAGATGTGGAGTTCTTTTGCTTTCCCCATCTGGTCCATGAGCTGGTACAAGTCACGTTTCCAAGGGTTTTGCCAAAGTAGGGGTTTGGAGGTGACTTTGTTTTTTTAGAGTAAACAAAGAGTATGGTTTAATAGCCTGACTCCGGGAGCTGGAGCTTAAGAGAGGACCCACTGACTATCACAGTAAAGGGGGTGATCTCCGAATCCCAAGGGCCACCCCAGCCCTGCTGGGGATGAGGCAGGAGGTGAAGCAGGTGGGCCTTCTTTCCTCTGCCCTTTGGTGCTACTCACACCTCTCCTGCTGCCTTGGTCAGGCTGGGTGGAAGAGATCCCCATGGAGGGGAAAGTTGGGGGGTGGGACCCTGGCAGGCCCAGGGAGTCTTTCACCCAGGAATGAAATTGTCCATGGTGATCTCATTAGGAGACCAGCTGGGCACCCAGTCATTATCCCTCTGGTACCAGCATCCTTCTGACAATGGCATCCCCCTGGTAACAGCATCCTTTAAGCTCCAGCATCCCTCAGGTCTGAGCATCCTCAGGGTACCACCTGGGGGATGCCCTTACCTGAGGGATGCTGCCAGTGGACCTGCCCGTGGACCTGCCCAGAGGTGTGGGACTGTGCAGTGCACTCTTCCGGGGAGATTAAGTCATGCTGCCCGGGAATCCCTCTGGCCCTACAAATGCTACCGGGGTCTGCCAGCCCAGTCTCTCCTGGGGAAGCAAGGATGCTCTTTGCGATTCTGGTTCGTACCGCTTGCCCGACCCTGCTCCTGTCCCTGGAAGGGCTCTGAGGGGTTGCAGCTGCCACGTTCCACCGCCCCAGCCGGACCCCGACGTGTGCGGGGGTGATGCCCAGCCCCGACCCGCACGCATGCCCTGGCCGGGTGCCGGGCAGCCGTGCCTTCCCGGGCGAGGGGCTTGCGGAGCCGAGGCCCCGCTGGGCTCTGCGCAGCAGAAC
>WAAD01007665.1:306907-330026 GCA_013389945.1 Fregata magnificens
GGGGGATCGGGGGTACCGGGGGGTGCCCTGTGGCAGCGCGGGGGATCCGGACAAGGAGACCGCTGGACCAGGGCGGTGGGGACACCCAGGCAGCACAGCCACGGGTGCTGTGGGTGAGCAGCCGCGTGGAGCCCTTTTGTGCTGTAACTGAGTGGTGCTAATTAGGTTTCAGCAATTCTTCTTAGGCTGTAGTTGGGGCTTGCCCGTTCGGGGCTGCGGGTCTAGAAGCTTTATCAGCTGCTGTAAGGCACGGTCGCCTCTTCCCTCCCCAGCCATGCCCCCAGCCTGGCCCTCCCTGCGCCTGCGCTGGCTCTCGGCAGAGCACAGTGGTGGGAGACCACGAGCAGGCATCGAGCAGGCCAAGAGCAATGTGAGAAGGTACTGTGCCACTGCCTTGGCACACAGCTTGCTTTCCAGCAGCTGCTCACATTGACTCCAAATGTGTCAAGACATCTCTGCAGCCAGCACTGGGGGGTGAGTCTGCAAGCAAAGTGAGTTTGTGCAACAAGATTGAGGGTGGGAGTGCTCAAACTGGGCTCGTCCTGGAAGAGCACTCCAAGCATGGCCTCCAGGAATGGCCCCTGGTTAAACAGCCGTAACAGACCACCAGCCTTTAGTTATTTAATACATGGTTTATTGAGCTGGGTTGACTAAACTGCCAGTGTGATCCCCCACCTCACCAAGCCCCAGTGCATCACTGGTGAAACTGCAGTTGGGCTGTGGTGGCCACCAGTGTGGGAAGAACAGCCCTGGCTGGCCAGTGTCTGATCCATCGAGAGAGGGTGGGGGAACTGAAATCCCTCCCTGAGCAGTCCCAGGCATAATATGCCACTGTGGGGTTGTTCTGAGCTATCGAGAAATGTCTCCACTGTGCCTTGTTCTCCCCATGGCAGGCAACAGAAAAGGTGAGTGAAGGACCCCTTAAGAGCAGAGATGTCTGGGATGGACACACTAATGTCCTCTCTTCTGTCCAAGGGACCTGCCCAAGGGACCACAGAGCATGGATCACCTGGGTCTCAGCAAGCTGCCCCTTTCTGTCCTTGTGCACAAGGGGATGGGGGCAGGCAGGTGGCATTTAGCTGGTGCCTTGGCTCAGACAGAGGGAAAGAGTTCAGCTACAAGATGGTGCTCAGCATACACACGCAGGATCACATAATGGTATGGGACTTGGGGGGTGGACCTGTGTGGAGCTATGAAACCATAGGTATATAGGCCAAGAGCTGCTCACACCTTCAGAAGTGCTGGATCACAGCTCAGGACCATGTTGTTGGGTGTGAGGCAACCAGAGATATGGGGACAGCTGCCACAGGAGTGACTTGCAGGGCAGTCAGGAGCTTTGGGTGCAAAAGACCCCAAGCCTTCTCCAGACCAATCCTCTGGGAGCTGTGGCAGTGGAGCTGCCAAGGCTCAGAGCAGGAGCTATGGAGCAGAGGTGCCCAATGGATATCCTGGGTGGAGGGCTAGCTGGGGCTAGGAAGTCGCCAGTGCCCAAACCAAAGCAAAGAGCAGGTGGGATCTGAGAGAAGAAACACCTTGTAGGAACAGCCCTGTGGCTCTGCTTGGCCCAAGCCCTGGGCTAGTGCTGTGGCTGATGTGGAAGCACCGAGAGACAAGCTGGGGCTGAGCTTGGTGGCTCAGGTGACAGGGATGCTGCATAGGCACTCCCCAGGCAGCCCCTGCCCCCGGCTGCTGGGGAGGGGAGAGTTTTCCTCCCAGAGACCTGCAATGTACATTCACAGAGGCAACCAAAGTACCTAGTCTCCAGTAGCTGCCCATGGTCTCACAGGTGAGCTGTGGTAGAGCTGCAAGTCCCAACCAGAACCTGGTCTGGGGCAACAGGAGCCCTGGCCTGTGCTTGAGGACTCAGTAGTAGGCGCTGAGGAGGGTTGAGACCTTGTGCAGGAGCTCCTTGTGGTTGGTGTGCAGGGGGATCCTCTTGTCCAGCACTTGCCAGCGGATGCACAGCTCTGGATCGCAGCCCTGGAGGAACTGGAAGGGGACCAGAGACATCACGTACATGCTGCTGGCGATGGGCCGTGCCAGCCATGCTCAACAGCACCTCCAGTCCCCAGCCTCCTGCCCTTTCTTTTTGGGGCCCCTGGTGCAGTGCCACCCCATGTTCATCCCCATGTTCTTCCTCCACTGCATGCAACTGGAGAAGCCCACTCCTGATGAGGATGAGATCTGGGTCTGGAGATCTGGCTCCCCTGCCCCGTGCCTGCTGAGAGCTGGGTCAGGGAGCTGTGGAGGCGAGGGGCCCATACCGAATTCAGCCGCTTCATCTCCACATCGTTCTGGTTGTCGAAGTGCACGCTGATGGCGACCGTCTCGACCCAGGCATTATCCGTGTTGCGGGGGTCGTCAAGGTACCCCTTATGTATCTGTGCACAGTGAAGGAGTGCCACATTAGTAGAGCCCTCACCACCTCTCTGAGGGCACTGAGAGGCCCTGGGGGTGGTGGGGCATTGCCCCACAGCTCCCCTGCCCCACTGGAGACCAGTGCCCTGTTCCCACTGCAGCTGGAGCCATGGAGAGTGATTGCAGCAGGCATAGACACCCATGTGTGCAGCCCACCCCCGGGGTTCCTGGGCTGCCTCCCAGAGCGCTGTGTGGTGCAAGGCTGTTACGGCGTGTCTCCACCTCCCCCAGCCATTCCTTCCCAGTAGGAGCAGTGGCCAAGGGGTGATGCACCCTGCCCCTGTACCCTGGGGGCACCCACGTGCCCCTGTGCCACCATGATATCCACAAGTCCCTGTACTGTGGTGATGCCCCCATGCACCTGTACTGCCGTGATACCTGTGTGCCCCTGTACCGGGGTGATGCCTGCATGCCCCCATACCGTTGTAACACCTGCGTGCCCCTCTACCACTGGGACACCTGCATGCCCCTCACCTCAGTGCCTTGTTTCAGCAAGTTCTGGAACTGGGGCCAGAACTCCCGACGCAGGATCCACTTGAGCTTCAGTGGCAGCGACTCACCTGGCTCCAGTGACCCCTGCACCAAAACAGATGTGAGCCATGGGGCCTGCCATCAGCCCAGCCCAGTCTCTCTTACTGCCACCAGCTTGGCCATTGGGTGGTTGCCACCACTGCAGAAGATCCCACAAGCTCTGGTGGGGGGGGGCACACAGCAGTGGTGCCTCCGTCCCTCCCTCTCTCCCTCCCTCCCTCCCTCTCCTGCTGGAAGTCCTCAGCTGTGCCCAAGCACATGTCTGAGTTTGCCTGATTCAACGTCTGGACCTCTCTGTAAAAGGACGCTATGCCAATGGCTTATGTCACGAAGGATGTGTGAGAATTGAAGACATGGAGGAGGAGGAGGAGAAGCAGGAGACAGGGGGTCAGGGTGGGTGGGGGTATGTAACCTCACCACTACTCTCCCAGCACTCTTGGCAGCACAGCCCCGCACTCGGATGCTCTGCGGGAGGGGCAGAAGTACCTCCTCAGACAAGGCTGTGACACCCATCTGTGCTTCCCCCTGTTCTGCAGGGCATCCAGCCGTCAGGCTGGGCCAGCCCCATCTCCCCAGACCCTTCTGTGCCAGCTGGTTTCCACCAGCTCTTACCCCAGGCAGAGCCCAGACATCTGACAGTGGGTACTGGGCTACTAGGACTTCCAGCATCTTCTTCAGGCTCTTCCTTATAATGGACCCATCCAAATTCCTCCGCCAGCTGTGAGAGAGGCCCCTGTTATGCTGCAGCTGGACTCAGCTCCCCCCTGCCCAGCAATGGTTGAATGGGCAGTGGTGGGTTTTGCCAGGTCCCAGTCTCTCTGAGATGGCTTCGTGCCCCCTTTTCCATTCCACCTCCCCAGCCCCGTCCTGGAGCAAGGACACCTCTTTGTCCCCATGCACTCACCGGGTCACAACGGGGTGCAGGGCATGGTTGGGCCCAAAGCAGTGCAGCCTCCCACGGCCTTGCAGTCCTGTCCTGCCCATGGGGTTCCTGGCAGGGAGAGAGTGAGTGGGCTGGGATGGCACCAGGGTCCCTCTGCGCACCCCATCAGGTTGATCAAAGCCCTATACTGCTTCCCCAAATTTCCCACCACTGCACTGCAGCTCTTCTGGGGTGCTGGGGTTTTTTTGGGGGGGGGAAGCCCTGAGGATGGTGCATGCCATTATCCCTGCCCTACCATTAGCCATAGGGAAGTGGGAAGGGGATGGATGCACTGAGGCGCCCCCTGGATTCTCCATCTCCCCAGTGCTTTGCCTATAGCTGGGCACCCCAGCTCCCACCAAGCCCGTCTGCCCCCATGGTGGATGCACTCACAGTGGCAGCCCGTCCTGCACGGCATAGAGGCCATGGAAGCTCTGCCGGTTGATCAGCCCGTCCATGGTGTTGTAGTTGATCTTCAGGAGAGACTCCAAGGAGCTGGGGAGCAGGAGGCAGCCCGGCAGGGAGGGCTGGCTGTGCCACCCAGGGGAAGGGGCAGAGGAGTGGGGAGCCACAGGAGGACACTCACGGGCTGAACGGGTCCTGCACAGCCATGTCCTTGTGGTCAGCCGAGTAGGTGGGAGGGTCATAGAGTGGGAAGTCCACCTGCAGAGCACATGGCTGTGTCAGGCCCCCCTTGCATCCCTGCTCTGGTGGCAGGCAGGGACTGGGACCACTGAGGACACCCCAGTCCCTTCCTCTGCCCAGCTTATGGCATCGTTCCCCAAGGCACACAGGGCTCTGAGCCCTGCTCAGGAGCTGAGCTCAGGGTCTTGGCTGGAGGGCTGGTGCCTCTCATTCATGGCCCCGTGTAAACCAGTGCCAGATACTGTCCCTGACCCTGAGCCAGCCCTGATTCAGGAAATGTGGAGGCAGGTGTTTGTCCCCTTTGTCTCCCAACTGAGCATCCCCAGGCATCCCTAGCACTGCAGATCCCAGCAGGAACGATGCCCATTCACCTCTCCTTGTCCCTGGGAGGGCCTTGGAGCAGCTGCTCCAGGAAGCCACTTGTCCCAGAGCTGGGAAAAATGGGAGATCCCAAGTGTGACACAGGTGCGACGATGGGTCTGTTCCTCTTCCCACCGCTGTCAGGATCTGCCCCATGCCCGCCCCCGCTCTCCAGCCCTGCTGCCCAGGGTCACAGCTCCTACCTCCCAGGGCACCTTCTCATCTGGCACAGGGAAGCGGAGGGTGTGAGACCCTGGGTACAGGAGGTTTCGGGCAAGCACGTGGTATGGGGGCTGGCTCTCTTCGGGTTTCCCCTCCAGGTCAACCTCCTTCATCTCCGAGGCTTTGCTGGAGCCTGCGAGGCAGACACAGAAAGTGAGGCCCCACAAAGCAGGGTGCTGAGTTCAGTCCTGCAGACTGTGGTTCTGCTGAGGGGGCTGGCTGGGTCTCTCCATGGGGATGCTGATGTCCCCTGGGGGCCTGGCCCCAGGCATCCCTTCCAGCAGGCCCTGGAGAAACTCCCCCGGGGATGCTGCAGTGGAAAGCCTCAGCCGTGGGCTCCAGGGAGGGCTCTGGATTGGAGGATGGGAATGGCTGCAGCCTTGCAGAGCACCCAAACCTCCCTGGGCCAAAGGATCCTCTGCCTTGCTGCTTAACAGAGGGGTGTGAGGGCTGCTCAGCCCTGGTCCACAGCCCTGTGGGTGCCAGCGTGGGGCTCCGGGTTTCCCCAGTGCTGCTGGGGTGGAGACAGGCTCTGCTTACCCAAAGGTGGCACGTCCTCGCCTGAGCCAAAGCCATTGCCCTGCAGCGCCTGCATTATCCACCTCAGGGCCTGGGCACTCTGATGCACCTGTGTGGAACAGGAGAGGGTCAGCCCTCCTGGACTGCAGCTGCTCCTCTGGCTCCCTTGCTCAAGTACTGCAGGATACAGCCCTGGCAGGAGGCACGGCTACTCTTGGCTCCTGGCTGCTCATCCCCCAGGGCAGCAGTGATCCTTGCTGTGCCCTGATGCTCGGCTTGGAAGACCATCTCCAGGGAAACATTTTTTCAAAGCAGATGAAAATGGAAGTGGAAAGAGCAGCCATGCTGCAGCTGTCTCAGAGAGGAGATGCCAGGGCCCGGTCCGGCTCCCCGGGCACCCTGCTGCTTGTGCAGGGTGTGGAACAGCTTCATGCAGAGGGGGGAGGAGAGTCCCCTGTCTCCAGAAGGTCTGGAGGGTCCTCTTGGGCCAAGGAGAAGAGCTGGGTCAGATCTAACTGCTTGGGTGACCAGTGGAGGCAGGGGCTCATCCCACCACTTCCCACCTTCATCCTGTTCACTTTGGAGTCAAATAGAACATTTCCCATAAACCTTTTCCTCTCGGATGCCATTTTTTTTTTGCAAGGAAACTCAAACTGTTTGAAGGGGGATTGATTTAGAGGGGCTTTCTCTTGTGGTCTGGTTCAGCTGACTCAGCCCCCGGAAAACCCCACCTTTCTTAGGTAGTTGCTCAGCTTTTGCCTCACCTGGTCTTCCAGAGAGACCAGTCTCTGCTCCACCAGCCCTGTCCTCTTCACCGGGTCCAAGTCCAGCAGCTCTGCCAGTACGTCAACCCTGGAGGGACGGTGCAAAGAGGAACCCCCTCAGCAGCCACCCCTGTACTAATCCCAACTCTTCCCTGCCCAGGACACTGGAGGATAGAAGGACATCCCTGTCTCAGGAGTGCTGGTACCTCTGTGCAATGTCTCGGATCTTCTGCTCCGTGTTCTGCTTCTCCTGGCACTGCTGGTGCTGCAGGTAGTTCTCCTTCAGGTACATCTCCCAAGAGAGGAGGGCAGCTTCTTCGTTCTTCTCCAGCTTCTCTTCTGCCAGAGGAAGGGGACAGCAGTGCTATCAGATCCCTGGGCATCCCAAACCCCAGTACCGCAGCCCAGACACCAAGCCTCATGCCTCAGTGCACAGTGCCATGCCCTGGGGAGGGGGCAAAGGGCAGGAGGGGAGATGCTGGTCCTCACTGAGCTGTTTGTGGCGCGTGGCTGGCCTGCGGAGCAAGCCTCGCTGGACCAGGATCTGCAGGTGATTGAGGAGGATGAAGGGTGGAGGCGCAGGTGGGCGGCCGTGGTACTCCTCGATCAGGTCATGCCGCTGGAACTTCCAGATCTGGTCCGTGTGCTCCTGGACCTGCTGGAAGGTGTAGCTGGGGCACAGCCCAGGTGTCAGCCGTGCCATGAGGATGAGGGGGCACATCGTGTCTGTATGGTGCCCTGGCTCCTACCCGTCTCCCTGATCAGCCCCGGCCTGCACCCGCTACTTCCACCATGTCTATAACCCCCTCAAAGCACCCCTGTGCTCTGGTCAGCATGTGCCCCAGGATCCTCCTTGTGCTTTCTCAGTGTGCGGTGCCCTGGCCATGGCCAAGCCTGCAAGCAAAGCCAGCTTGATACACTGTCAGGACCATGGGGCCAGGTCAAACTCACTTGAACATGGCGATGAGGAGGTTGAGGAGGAGGATGTTGGTGAAGAGCAGGTACAGGCACAGTAAGATGACTGTCAGCCACTCTGGGAAGATGGGTTTCTTGTTGTCCTCATTTGTCTCTGGGCACTTGGGCTTGTAGGGGTCGGTCCCATTAGGGCTACACTGGTCAATGTTGAAGTTGACCGCTGCAAGAGAGCACGGCATGACTTGACTGCAGCCAAACCTCGCGGTGTCTCAGGGAGCACCGGGCAGGGATTTGACCTCAATCTGGATCATCCTGGGTGCTCTGCTCACTGCCACCAGCTTTGCAGCTGTGGCACTGAGCTGGATCAACTCATGCTCCTGTGCCTTTGCTAGTGTGCTCTCTTGACCGCTTGGGCAGGTGCAGTCCCTGGGTTTGCATTGGTGGCAACGCTCCCAACGTACTGCAGCAGGGCTCCATCCCCATGCCCTGTCATTGCTCCCTCCTGGCCTTACGTTGTGCTTGGAGAGGAGCCCTGTGCACGACTTCCACGGCCCAGTATGGCAGGAGCTAGGCAGACTGCGGCATGAGCTTGGTACCACTCAGCCTTGTTGCAGCCACCCTGCTCATGCCATGTGCTGTCACGGGCCGGTGTCCCTTACCGTCGATGTAAGAGGGAATCTGCCCGAAGATGGTCAGGTAGGAGTGATAGACCACACCACGGAAAAGCCACTCCACACGCTCCTCGTTGTGGATCAGGATGGCCTGCTTGGCAACCCCAAAGGACACCACCCACACTGCTAGCAGGAAGAGGAAGAAGAAGACATCCTTCATCTGCAAAGACAGAGGGGAAGCAAAATTGTGTCCTGGAGCAAACCCCACTCCAGGATAGGATAACACAGGTGGCATATCCATCCCGTGCAAGCATCCGGCTGCTCTAGCTGATCACCCTGGCAGGATGAGGGGAGCTCTCACCATGCGCTTCACAATGATGATCTTGGGCCCCAGCGTTTTACTGACTGTGAAAATGTGCATCAGACGCAGGCAGAAAATTATAAAAGCCAGTGACAGTATGATGCGCCCGGGATATAAAGTTGATGGGATCAGCCTGGGCACAGAAGAGAGGAAAGGAAACATCTCAGTGCTACCAGTGTGGTTTTTTTTCTGATCTCGCAGCATTACATTTCTGCAATATCTGTGAGCTTCCCCAGAGTCCTGGGTGAGAGTTGCGGCATGAAAAACATCTCTCCTAAAAACAGCTGAAGGCAGAGGCAAATTGGTCAGAATTAATCACATGACCACAAAAATCTTCATTGGCCTTTGGAAGAAGAAGTTGCAATTAAAGAACCTGCACAATTCTCACACTAGTTTTGTAGCCTTCAGCTGTGGCTTGAGCCGGTGCAGTGCCAGGCAAGTGGATCTGCAACTCACCTGCAAGTCAGCCCTGTGATAAAGACTAGGATGGCGCAGATATCCAGCTTATTCCAGAAGTCCTTGAAGTACAGGGAAGCCATTTTCACAACCCCAAACCCATCTGGATCATACAACAGCTGTTGGGAAGAAAAGAGGGGTTGGTATTTCAGTGAAAGCCTGTGAAAGATACTCATGTGCCTTGTGGAGGGGAGGGACCGCACAGACCTGCTGGCCATCACTGGACCCTCTTGCTTACCTGAAGTTAACCTGAGCCTACAGGGTTTTCTATAGGGGCATGGAAGGAGCATGGGGATAGATACCTGAGACACGGGGCTCTTTAGTCTGGTGAAGAAAGGCACTGAGATGTTGAAGCAAAAGCTGAAAAAAATCAAATGTCAAGCAAAGCCTGGAAATGCTTCTGGGAATAAATGCCCAAGGAAGGAGGTGGTCCCTCCATCTCCTGATGTTTTCAGCTCAGCATGTCTTTCTGCAAGTACCTGGGGCCAAGCCAGATGCAGCCAAGGAGATTCCCCAACCTCAGAGACATGGGGATCTGGCAGTCCCTTGCGCTGGGACCACTCTGAATGGATGGTGACATGAGAAGCAGCGTGGGAATGTGAGCTAGGCAGGACCTTCCAGGAGCACCTAGAGGGGTGTCTCTCCCTCCTCTCACCTCCTCCCAGCCTCTGCTGTGCCTGCCCCGTACCTGGCGGGTCTCCTCGCACACCAGGGAGAAGAGCCAGAAGTAGACAAGGTACTCCCGCCAGGACGGCAATGGCTGGAAGTCAACCATCAGGACGTAGGCAAAGAGCAGGAGGAAGGTGAAGTAAGAGAGGATGTTCATGTGGAAGATGACAACAGGTGCCGTGAAGAAGTCTCGGAGGCGCGTCAGGCAGCCCACGGGCTGCGGCCTTTCCTCCCTGTGGGCAGCAGGGGTGGAAGTGGGGCTCAGCTGCCCAGGGAAATGCCACGACAACTTCTCCCAGCCAGCCTTGGTGCATGCATGCCCCAGCTGCAAGAAGTACCTGAAGGTGATGAGGCTGGTGTAGAGAAGTGGGAAGAACAGCATGCACGTGATCACCCGCCAAAGCCCATTGTCCACGCACATCTTCCCCCACCAGACTCTGGTTAGAAAGGCCTGTGAGGAGGGAGGAAGAGGAGCACTGGTTACAGAAGCCTTCCCGTCAGAGCGGGGCTGCAGGGCAGAGCCCCACTGTCGCCAACAAGGAACCCTTGTTCTGGGGCAGGGGACACTTGGGCACTTCCCCTCCAAGCACTACTGCTGGGAACCCACCTGGACACCCCCATGGGACACAAAATTCATGTTCTTGGCCTCCAACGCCAACTGCAGACAGGTTGTCTTCCCCCAGGCCTCAGAGACACGGGTGAGGAGCTTCTGGGCTCTCTCTTCATCCTTGCGGTAGCAGTCTGTGAACACGCCTGGCCAAGCAAGGAACAGGGAGACAAGACTGAGCTCCGGGGCCAGCTTGGTGCTCAGCAAGGCACCCGCAGAGTCACCCTTTGCAGCAGGATGTGGACATTGCACCACACAGTGGCACCCTCTGTGCTCCCACCATCACCCAGGCACAGCCCTTGGAGCACCACGACCCCGACCATGATGAGGAGACCCCTGTTTGGCACCACCCACCCCACCCATCACCCCCAGACACCTCCTGGGCAAAGCTAGGCAGCCCTGCAGGGCGTGAGAGCAGTTCTGGGTTGCTGGTCCCCTCCCGCTCACCGATTGCCTTGTGCTCATACTGCTCGGCCAGGGCCAGCATGTCATCAGTGGTGTCGGTGTCTTCCTCCTCCTTGGCAAGCTCCTTCAGGATTTTGCTGCAGGCCAGCGCAGCTGCCATGCAGTCCTGGCTCTGGAGCAGAAGAGGCCAGAGAGAGCGTGGGGCTCTGAGCCCTATCCTGCAAGTCCCAGCAGTCCTGCCAAGCACTCCACGGTTCTCATGGGAGAGAAGAAGGGTATCCCAAGCAGACTGCTGCTCAGGATGGACAGCTTGCTGTGACAAGGGCTGAACTGTACTCCCCTCTGGGTCCAGGGGCAGTAGGTAACCCACTGCCGCGGGGAATCTGGGGACACCCCTGGTCTCCTAGTGGGAAGCCTTGGGTGATGGGACGGTGTGACTCCACGGCTCTGCACGGCTCACCATGCTGCCAGCCACACTGCCTCTTGCCCTGGGGATGCTGTTTATGGGTGGAAGCTTTCTGCATCCCAGGTGCCATGCCCTTGTGTCCTGGCTGCGGTGTGCTGAGCCCTCTCTTGGCCTTTGCAAGGAAGTGTGCTCACTTCTCACCCAGCACATCACCTCTGCCTGCAGAGTACGTTTTGGCTGGGATGGGAGGGATCTGGCATCATGGTGTGTGTCTGGGGATGAACATCAATTGTCTGCAGGCTCACTAGCTGGCGCCCATTTGGCTGGGGTCAGGCTTGGGCACTGCCATGAGCCAGCTCGCCTGCTGTCCCAAATGCCAGCGGGTGCATTCTTTCCTCTTGGGGCTGGGAGGTTTGGCTCCATCTGAGCCTCTCAGCTGGGACCAACAGCTCTGGGCTGTGATACCTGGGCCCAGATGATTTCTGCCAGCTCCTTGCGGTTCTGGACCACAGCCCAGATAAGCAGGTCGCGGACTGGGTCCATGGTGAAGGTGACTCGGCTGGCAGAGCGCTTGTAGAGGGACCGGAGACTTGACCCCTGAACCTGCAAGGCGTGCGATGGTCAGACCTGTTCCCCTTCCAAGAGGCTGCAGAAAGCAGACAGCCCCTCACCACAAAGGCACCACCAAACACTGGGTGCCTGCCTCCACCACCCATGGAAGGGCCTTTGCTGCAGATAGTGGGGTGGCCAAGACTGGACTCATCCTGGAAATGCCACTTTTTCTAGGGCCAGGATCATGTGGGGATGTGCCCATCCTGCCGAGTGCACCCACCCCACTGGGTCCTGCCCACCAGAGTCATGCAGCCACATGGTGCTTCGAGTGTAGGAGGGTGGGAGTCGCAACTTGAATGTGGGGCAGATGACTTGGACAGGGTTTTAAGGGACTTTAAGTGGGGTTCTTGAGCAGGCAAGAGGACAGAGACCCAGCTGCAACCTCCAGGATGGCTTCTTGAGCCAGCATCCCCCTCCCTAATGCAACCCTGCCACCACATAACCTGGAGATGCGTACATTCAGCTTGATGTGCGGGACGGGGATGGAGAGCCGGGGCCGCTCCGTGTGCTTGGGCTTGGGGTAGAGAGGCTGTGTGGAGCAGCCCAGGAGCTCTCGCAGCACCTGGGAGACGTGGTGCAGTTGGATTCTTGTCATTTTGGAGCCAGCTGTGTGCTCTCTCTCCTCCAGCAGGACCTTCTGCAGCTTGCTGTGGAACAGGCAGGATGGTGCCATGTTGTTGTAGAGGTAAACCAGGGTGTCCCAGGCGACAAACTCCTTGAGACGCACTCCCTGCTCCAGGAACAGCTTCACAAACTCCGGCTTGTTGGAGATCAGGGCGGCTGCCATCACGGGGTGGAGATCTGTGGGCTGGCAGGCCAGAGGCAGAGGTGAGGGGGTCCATGGCCCCAGAGCAAGGCCCCACCATGCTCCTCACTCAGATGGGGGGAAGATTTTATCCCTGAGCACACAAGGAGTTTCTGGGTGTGCGAGAGCAGCTAGGAGGTACTGGGACTTGCGAGACATCCCCCAGAGACACGCTTCTGGGTTAGTACACCCTCTCCTCTGGCAGTGAAGCCCTCTGCTCACTTGGCTGCTGGGTGGAGGGATGGGGTAGGGTAGAGGGTAGACCCTCTTTCCTCAGCTCACAAGGATGCACCATACGAATGAGCAGGACCTCACAGGCTTGTCCTCTGTGCACAACTCCTTAGCTGAAGGATCATGGTACTGCCAGCTGGATCTCAGCCATGGGGAGACTGGCTGCTCCTGATGGTCACCCAGTTCAGCTCTTGTGGGGTTTACCTTTCCAAGGCAACCTTTACATGTGCTCAGAAGTGAAAACAAAGCCCAAGGGTAAAGGGGTACGTCTGTCCTGGCAGGAAGGTACCTGCTGACCTTCTGCCACAACTTGGTTTCAGCCTCAGCTTTTCATACCAGCCACATCGGTCCAGGGCTGCAGCACCTTGTAACAGCCCTGGCCTGCATCGGCTAATCTGAGAGCCCGCCTCATCATCCCTTCCCAATAAAGGTGTAGATCTTGTTCAGGCTGTGCATTTTCACACCATCAAATATTTCCTCTTTGGGATCCTGGTTCCCACCAGCCCTTCCCAGTCCCATGAAAGGTATGTGAGCTGGGGGAATCCAAACTGTTGATCAAAATAGGAAAAACCCCTTCTAAGTCCCACAGCCCCAGCAGAAAGGACAGAGAACCCTGCTCAGCTTTGACTTCTCAACAGCTGGATCATGAGTGGGACAGCAGAGCTGGCTTGTGCTGCTTCCTGCCGGACTCTGTAGTAAAGTTTGAGCAGGGAAGCACCAGGCTGGGTGAGATGACTTTAGAGACAAGTTGCCATTTGACAATGTGGCAGGAGCAGCGACCACAGAGCAGAGCCAGCAAGAGGTATTTTTGGCTCTAGGTTGGTGGATTGTCTTTAAAAGACACTGGTTTTAAACAAAACATCAATCAATCACCTTTGTAAACAATTATAAGCCAAATAGGACCTCTACAAGCAATGAATTGCAGGGTGTGCTCACCTCTGCTTTGAGTGTTTGAGTGCACTTTTGAAAGACAGGACAGATTAAGAGCCCCTGGCAATGTGGTCGGAGTTTAGAGTCCAAGAGAAATGCCCTCAAAAACTCTTCCTAGGCACAGCCAAGGTGAACAGTGCCCTCAATATCCACAGTCCTCAAGTGGGACCTGACAAGCTGTAAGCCTGACCAGGCAAGCAGCACAGGCACTCCCTTACCTTCCACTCGTGGTCATCTGTGAAGATCTCACTCCGAGCAATGTCCACCCTGTTCCAGGCCACAGCTAACTTGAGCTGGTGGTCCCAGTTCTCATGACCAAAGTGGTCCTGGTTTCGGGATGCTGCATGCAAAGTGCATGTATTAGAACAGAGGATCATTTACGTGGTGAGAAGATACCACTTGGAAGCCCCCTTGGAGGCCTGACCCTTTGGGAGAAACACCTCTCCCCGATCAGCTCAGCATCACGAGGTTTAGGGACCCCTTTGGTGACCCCATAAGTCAAGCAGCTGCAGGAGGTGGCTTGTGACCCCCACCCCATTCATCTCATCCCATCCTCCCAAGCAGTTCCCCACCCCTCACCTTTGAACAGGGCTTGGAGGATGGCCACATCCACATCCTGCTGGCCATATTTGCCCTCTCTGAAAATGGTCAGGAGCTGCCGGCTCCGCACTATGTCTTGAATCTACAAGGAGAGCCGTGGGCAAGCAATCAGCAGCTGCATCTCCTCTCTGCCGCTTCCCGTACTCCTCTGTCCTTTGTGGGGCTCCCCTCAGGTTGCCTGCAGACCCCCTGTGCTGTGTCTCCCAGCCCTGCTGGGGTTGGTCCCAAATGGTACCTCACTGCCCAATGGGAGCAGGCAGTGGAGGAGCGGAGCTCGAGCCCTTGGGGTCCCCACCAGGAAAATGCTGAGCATGGCTGGGGGAAGATGGTCGGCGGAAGATGAGCCTTAAACTTCACGCTGGGAGCCTTGCTGCTCATGGGCAAGGACCCCTGGGGACCCCTTTAATCTCCACAAGCTCAAAGAGAGGAGCTGCCTGCCTGCAAGAGACTCACCTTCTTGGTCCACTCCACCAGCTTGCTCTCAGTGAAGAGCTCATAGGTGTCGTGGAAGAACACGCTCAGCTTCTTCTGGATCAAGGCAATGGTTATCTTGGGCACAGGCAGGCTGGCCACCTGTGCGATGACATCGGCCACACGCCCAGACCCTTCCACAATCACACAGGGGGTCCCATTGGTGATGGCATTGTAGATGGTCTGCAACAGAATGGGGAGGCTGGTCCTAATCCCACCCAGAGGCCAGCAGACCCTCTCTCAGCCTGAGACCCACACCGCTGCTCTGCAGCACTCCCGTCTGGCTGCATTTCAGCTAGTGTGGAACCGTGCTCACACCGACACCGGAGAGCAGCACTCCAGGCAAGGAGCTGCCCCCTCCCACCACCACCCTCTCTCAGCTCTGCTGGGAGGGGGCAGGAGCAGTTCCTTACGTCAAGTGTCCCGGGGCCTCCTTCCAGCACCACGCACACGATGGGGATCTTGATGGCGACACCTGTGGGGAAGCAGAGACCAGGGTCACTTCCCTGTGGGGTAACCACCCACCATGCGGCTGAATGCGGTCTCCTCTAAGTGGTGGGGTGTGAAAGGCAAGGCGGGAGCACTGCCCCTGACATGCCAGGCTCCAGGAGAGAGGGGAGACAATCTCCTGGCAGTCATGCTGCTGGAGCATGTGTGTGCATGTGTTAGAATAGAAGATCGTTTGCACAGTAAGAAGATACCACCTGGAAGGCCCCTTGGAGGCCTGGCACTGTGGCAGAAATTACTCTCCCTGATCAGCTCAGCATCACAAGGTTTGGGGACCCCTTTGGTGACTCCATAAGTCAAGCAGCTGGCAGAGAAAGGCTCTTTGATTTATGTCACTGAGGAACCAGGTTCCACATTTATCATGACAATCCTCTCAAACCCCTTGCCTGGATCCTCCAGGGAAGCCACAGCCTCCCCTCTCACCAGAGGCCAGGATGGGCACCCCTTACCAATGGATGGCCTATCCTGCCTTGTGCCCTCCCCTGCCTCAGTCCTGGCTATGTGTTGCTGTTACCTCCTTTCACCTTGGTCTGCTCCGAAATGAACTTTTCCAGTCTGGTCCTCAGGGGGATTTCCACCCCATACCTCCCATGGGTCCCATCGTCCACCAGGATGAAGTGAGAGTGGTTGCTGTCCAGGCATGACAGGCTGCCTTGGTTCTCCTCATCCAGTACATATTCAGCTGGAAAGCCACCCTGTAAGGTACAGGAGGAGACACTCCGGGAAAAGACTGGCAGGGCTGCAGAGGAGCATCAGATGCCCAACACAACCAGCATGTGGGACAGGAACAGGCCAGCATGTGGGGACAGTCTGGCCAAACAGCCGTCCCTGCCCCCCCTGCAGTCCTCATGTCAGCCTTGCCCCATGCTCCTCTGTCTCTGCTCCACCTGCCCTCACACCCACAAGGGTCCTCCCAGGAGAAGCGCAGCACCTACACAAGACACTGGGTAGGGTAGAGGGGCTTCTCAGCAAACATCAGCCTGGGACCATCACTCCTTCTGGTGCAGCTGGCTTCTACCAGGGCTGCCAGCCACAGGCATGTCTTGAAGCACCCGTTCCCACCACGGTCCTTGGCAGGACTTCCCCAGCAGTCCAGGCATAGGCAAAGCAAATGCCTCTCCAACCCTTCCTGGCTCACCATGGGGCAGATGAGGCTCTCCCGGTTGTACACGGTCCCCCACGTGGCTATGCCAATGGTGACAATCTCGCCCTCCTTGTGGCTGCAGCTCAGGATGAAGTCTCGCACTGCCTCTCCCACCTGTTTCATCACACCAGCGTGGGAACCACCTGTGATGATCCAGGCCCCTGGGGGTCAGAGAGGGGCTTGGGAAGGGAGAGGCTCTGCTCACAGCAATCTCCTAGCATCCCCCTATATGGCTGCAGGAACACCTGGTCCTCGGAGATGCTCCATCCCCCAGAAGATGTCTTCCCTGCCCACTACATCAAGCCCTGGAAGCACAGGAGATGCCTTCTTCAGCACAGTGTAGCATCTCTCAGTCCAGCTCCCTAGGAGCCTGTTTGCAGCGATTGAGCAAGAACAGTCCATGCCTGGTGACGGAAGTCCAGACAGGGACCTACAGGCCCCCTGGGCCAGCTCTGCATCTCCACAGCAGCCCAACTCACTGAACCTGACATGGCCAGATGACAGGCCCCTCTCCTGCTGCAATCGCAGGGAGAGCCTCTGCATCTCTTACCAGTGGTCTGGGCCACTTTGACTAGCCCTTGCCGGAAGATGTTCTTCAGCCTTGGCTTCATGATGAAGTTTTTGGCTCCCCCAGTGACTGAGATGAGCAGGTTGGGTGCATCGAGGCCCCAGTGCTGTGTCATGAGGTGGTAGATGACCCGTGGAGGGGTATCCGAGGAGACGCGCACATACTGCAAAAAAGGGAGCATACATGTGTTTTGGGTAAAAACAACAGGGTCAGGGTAACAGGGCACCTCCACCACAATTTCTCCTGTCCCAGCAAAGAACCAGGGGCTTCCCACATCATTTCCCAGCAGAGTCCTGTTGCTGCTGCCCCAGGTCTTTGTGCATGACCCTGTTCCGATTTGCTTCCCTGGGACCGAGCATTCTCAAGATGAACCTAAGGATGAGGACAGGGAACAGCCACTCCTTGAAGCATGGGCCTCACAGCATGAAGATCAGTCTTGTGGTTTCAGAAAGGGACTAGGTACAGGCCTGGGAGAGAGGAGGGATCCTGTCCCACACCCCTTCCTCTGCTTGTGTCAGTGTTGCCTTTGGGGCATTTCCATGCTTTCCCAACCTCCTCTCATTCAGGAGGGAAATACTCGCATTTCATCTGCCATGGCAAGACCCGAATACTGGCTCCCCGTGCACCACAGACAGGAAAAACAGATCACCTTCCCCATCTTCTGTCCCAGGCCTGTGAAGTGGATATCACCGAAGGCATCTGTTGGCATTTCCTGGATGTGCATGCTGGGGTCCCATTCCTTCCCCAGGAAGATGGGAGGTTTGGCAGCATCTTCCAGGTGCTGTTCCCTGAGATAGCCACACTCACACACAATCCTCCTGAAACACACATCACCAGCTTTGCTGAAAACAATCTAAACCCAAAAGGCAAAGCCCAGCTGGCCCACCTGCCTTAGTCCAGGCAGGAGGTGTTGGCGTTCTCATTAAGAACACCACAGGCACTGGCATCTCCCAACCAGCTCATCCTCCAGCTCAGAACTTGTGCAGAAATAAAGGCATTGTATGGGGGAAATTTAGCAAAAAATTGGTATTTCTGCCTGTAGAGGTTTAGGACAGAAATATTAAGGTTGCTCTGGATGAATTACGGATGGAAATGACTGCATGCGAAAGCATCCAGGTTCCTCACTGGGACATGGGATATCAGCCATGTGGTGACATACAGCAGGGTGAAGAACCAGTCAAAAAGGAATTTGTGAATCCCCTTGACACCAGCTCCCTTGACAGAAAGGTGGGATTTTCTGGTGCTGTAGCTTTGTCACCAAACACCCCTTCTGCTTTCCTGGCAGGGGAGGGGAATGAGGGACTGTCTGACTTACCCAGAATCTGATGTCTGGGAGCTTTCAACAAAGTAGGTGCACTCTTTCTTCCGGATGTTTTCAGGAATCCATGAGATTAGATTTTCCTGAGGGAGCAGGAAAAGCAAGAAGGGGTCAGGGTTTCTGCAAAGGGCCAGAAGTTATGCCACGGGCCAGACACCCTGGTGCTTGGAGCATATCTGGGTACTTCTTTTGATGTGAAGGAAGAAAGCTCCATCACTATCTGCAAGGAGAAAGCCAGGTGTACTCCAAGGAGAGGAGATATGAGACATGTACCTTAGATATTTGGGGGTTTTATGTCTGTCCCTAACACTGAAGTGATATGTTATTAATGCTCCTGTTAATGAGTCACCAGATAACTCATTAACATTCTTCCGTCATGTGTGGCCAACTGCCCCCTCTTCCAGCACGTCCTGAACTTGCCTTTTCATTGCTGCCAGCAGGGAAATGTGCCTTCCGCCTGCTCTTCGAGACACTGCTACTGCTCTGCTGGAGGTTGGGGACCACCTCGAAGTCGCTCATCTTCCTGGGGTGCGTGGCAGGGTCGTCTCCTCTCTCGGGGCACACCTTGTTCAGTTCGGAGGGGAGCACCTTGGTGCGCCGGCCACGCACGGCCATGGCTGCTGTGTCTTGCCTCGCTTGGCCTCCTCTCTCCTGTTCCTAGGCTGGGAGATCCTGAACATCTCCATCCTGAGTGCAGCAGAAAAGAAGAAGGACTTAAAGCACTGGAGGGTCCTGTCCATCATTCCCTGGGTGGAGAGATGTCCACAGGAAACCTGCCGGACCTGCTCCGCGGTCCTGACACAGGGGCCACATGGGTGGTGAACCAGCCTCAGCATGCACCATGCTGCCCAAGGCAGCCTGTCAGCCTCCGAAAATTAACGCCACCATGCTCTGCCCGCCAGCACAGCTGCTGGCCTGCCTGCTCAGCTGCCTGGCCGCGCACCAGCCCGCAGCTCTCCTCGCTTGCTCTCTGCTGCAGGCAGCTGGGATATTTCTGGCAGGAGGGAGAGCAGAAACCAGGTCTCTTGTGCAAGCAGCCCAAGCCTGGCCCTGCCTGGAAAATCTGTATCAACACGCTGGCTGCAGAGACAGGGGACTCCTCCGTAAGGGGGGTCTCATGCCCCCTGCAAAGGTCCCCTGAGAGCCCAGAGCTAAAATTGAGGGCACACAGGCATGCTGCATAGTGGGGGCTGCAAAACTCCTGAGTCCTCTCAAATGCTCACAGCCCCCATTGCAGAGCTCCTGAACTGCTGAGACTGGAGAGCTGCTGGAGCAAGGATGGAAAAGCTCCTGGGTGTCTCTGGTGCCCAGAGGGGAATGATGTCCTCTCAGGGGAGCTGTGATTAGGTAATGGAGGAAGCACAGCACTCAGGTAAGGCACTGGTGAAGCTGTGGGGTCAGCAGGCCTGCGTTTAAGGAGGATTTTGGCTACCTTTCTGCAAGCCAAACTCTGCATCACACCCAAGGGTGGGGAGCCTTTAGGGGGGGACAAGGGATGGCAGGGCAAAATCATGGCTACCACTGTATTTCCTTCACATCTCCTTCCCCCAGGCTCAGCACTGCTGCAGGCAGGGAGCAGCGAGGAAAAGCCTTTTGTCAGTCTCATAGAATCATAGAATCATTAGGTTGGAAAAGACCTTTAAGATCATGCCTCCCAGGCTCCCTCTGGAAAGTACGCAGCCCCACCAGCCTGACCTTAGGAGCCAGATTTTTGACAGACGGGCTTTCTGCATTAGAACAACCTATGGCAGATCTAACTGCTTGAGAAAGAGATGTCTAAATAAGGTCAAACACACCCTTAATTCTTGTTCCTGGCCCCCCAGGGCGGGCAGGCAGGCTGGTGGGGGTTTGGGGCATGGCCTCAAGCAGCTCACGCAGGAAAGTCTCTCACACCGGGTCCTCCATGGGCACCCCGAGGGTCGACAACCGTGCTGAGAAAACACCCAGAATACCTGTCCTTAAGGGCGCCCGGGCCAAGGGCAGAGCCCCTCTGGCAGCACATGCTGCCTGCCCCCGCCGGCTTGGCAAGCACTGCGGGAGGGGGGCTGCACCCCCGTGGGGCCTGCCTGGCAGCCTGCCCCACTGCAGGCAGCACAGGGCCCCTCACCCCGGGGGTCAGGTCACCTCGCGGCTGCACAGGGTGGTCACAGCATCCATCGGGACGGGGGTGCAAAGTCCTGACGGCAGGCGCTGAACACTGCCTATGAACCATGCCCACCCACCCGTCCCTCCGCCGGCACGACGGTCAGCGAGGCTGCCTGTACCTTCCCCGCAGCATCCTCCGGCTGCATCACCAGCTCCTCTGCTCCGTGCCTCTCATAGGGATTCAGCCCCATGTCCCTCTCCTCCGGCGCGTCATTTTCTCACTGGAGACATAGCCGACGAGTGGAGAATGGGGCAGAGCTGCCTGCGAGCTGCCTGCAGAAAGGAGGAGATGGTGGGGCGGCTGGCAGCCTCCCAGCAAATCAGGCTGCGGAAGCAGTCCCTGCCGAGAAGCTGCAGCGCCCAGGCAAGCCCTGAGTTCGCTCGAGCAGCTGAGTCACGCTCCCTGATGCCTGCAGCAGCGATTTCCACCCGCAGCCTCCAAGCGCACAGCCTCCTGCTGCCGTCAGCCCCACGCGGGGCGAGACGCTCGCACCCGAGCCCCTCTTGGCAGAGGTCACAAGCAGGGGCTGCTCGGGGGGTGGTGGGGCCCCGGCACACGGATGCTGCTGGGAAGGAGCGGCAGCCTGGCGGCTCTGATGGGGGCTTGGGTGCATCACAGGCTTGCCAAGCATTATGAAAATTCCCTTCCCACACTATTATATCAACCAGTCTTTGTAGCATGGAAATGTATTATTAACTTTATTTTTATATATATATATTTTTATACATATATATATTAGTTATACACTGTGATGTGATGAGGTAGTGGAATTTTACTGGAGACTCTGGTGTTGTCTGTGCTTAAGTAAAACAAGCTAAAGGACAGCCTGGCCTGGAAAGAAGGACTTTGCTTCGTGGTAGCTTAGAGCTGTCCACGAAGGATAAAGGATACCCCGGGACAACCACGGTAATGCCAGCATCCCAGACCCTCTGAGATGTCTTTGAAACCCTCCCAGCATTGCTGGTGTCACAGATCAGTAACTCAAGCAAGACTGACTCCAGGGACGCCTGGATCAATAGACAAGTGGCAAGAATGCTGCAGAAATAGAGTGGCTTCGCAAAGTTTTACTGTGATTAGCAATTGGTAGCATGGGTGCTAGTGACTAGTCCAACCGTGTTGTACCATCTGAATGCTTGAAGGGTATAAGAACGCTGTGTAAAACCACATTCAGGGTACCCCAGCTTGGCTGGGACACCTTGTGCCCATGAATAAATATCTACCCATGTAATTCCATGCTTTGCATCCCAGCCTCTCACCTCGGTCGGCATGGGCCAGGTGCAAATTTTCATAACACAAACCCCGGGTGAGGAACCTCACTGCCACACCACAGGCCGCAAATGCCTTTTGGCTGGTGCTTCCCACCTCCCCATTTCAGATAGTCTCTTCCTCCCGTTATGCTCCGTGCCCTAAATGAACTTAACTTGCATTTGCTACAAAATTCGCTTAACAAAACCAGCATTCATCTTCCTCAGGAAATGCGCTAAGCAGCAAAGCCAGGCCAGGAAGGCAGCCAAGGCAGTGGATGCTGCAGCAGTGAGATATTTGTCTGGCTGTGGCTCAGCAGCAGGTACACCAGGCAGCCCAGGCAACTGCGGCTCAGAGTGAGCTGAGGGTCCTGCAGCACCGGGCCCAAGCCATTCCCGATGACTCTTGCTGGAGAAGACTGTAAAAGATCATGGGGCAGTGCCAGGAGACAGCTGGGAAGAGAGGTGTTGCTGGTTCTCAAACACAGGAATGTCCTTCAGGTCTGGGGCTGAAGCCCTGTGTCCCCTTCCTGCTGCGATGGGCTCAGGTGCTGGAGCAATGCGCTAAACAAACAAGTAGTGTCCAAAGGAAAACGCGATGGCACGATCATGTCCTTTAGCTTGCTTTCCAGCCAAAGCATGTAAGTTAGCTTGGGCCATCTATGCAATGAGTTCTTCTGGTTTCCTTGAACAAGAGCAAACAGCTGAGACATTTTGCTGGGAGAACAGATGCCACTAATAAGGCAGTAAATAAAATCCATGTGGAATGCTTTACAGTTCAGTTGTAATTAACTCTACACTGCCAAAAGAACTGAAGCCAGAACTGCACATTAATTACACATTAATGTGAACGTTCATCCGCTCTCGGCTGGCTAGCTCTCTGGAGACCTTGGCTTTTATTTCACTTTTGTGTATGCCAAAACCACCCTGGCCCGGTGGGACCCGCGTGGAGCCAGAGCACTGGGGCGGTTCCCACTGCTCCTGCTAAAAGCCCAGTTAAGACCCAGCAAGGCTGAAAGCAAACCCTGGCAAGTTAACATCCATTTGTGACAGCGGGAGGAATGAGGTAAGAGCATGAAGGACTCTGGCTGCTCTCTGGGGCTGTGCCCGCACACACGTCCCATGCCCCAGGTCAAATTCAGCCAGATTGATGTTTGTGAAACAGAATGCTTTTTGTTGCCAAAAAGCAGCAAACCTCCTGCCAGCACTGTGGAGCCTCCGCTGGGATCAGCCCCCTGCTCCAGGTCTCTCCAAATGGCGGCCCCAGCTCTGTGGGAGGCCCCTCTCCTGCTGGAGCTTGGTCCTCCCAGAAGTCATGGTGGTGCTGCCCTGGTGTAGCCGCTGCTGCTGTGGGTGCCAGAGTCTATCCCATGCTGGCGAGGAGGAACCTTGCTGCAGAGCAGGGAAGATGCCTCCCTCCTCGAGTGGGAAGGCCTTCAAATGCCCTAGTGAGGGAGGACATGTGCCCTGGGCTGCCACGGGAAGGTGGTCCCTCCCACATCTTACCCTGTGCCCCAAAAGCATTGTCTGGGCCAGTTCCTCCAAGGAGTTCCCATGAAGGATGCGGCCTTCCAAGGGCCTTTCTGAAGCGATGCATCTTACCCTGTGGAGACAGAGGCCAGCACGAGCTAGGAGGAAGGGAGCATTATGGTGGAGGCACAGTGGCCAACCGCCATTGACCGGGTAGGGCCAGGACACCGTTGGCCTTCTTTGCTGGCTCAGCTTCAACGTG
>WAAD01007666.1:0-346153 GCA_013389945.1 Fregata magnificens
AAAAATAACCCTGCGGGGGGGAGAGGGAGGAAAAATCCCGCTCCTGCACGCTCCCGCTTTCTGATGGCAGAAGAAACTTGGGGGGGTTTGCCCTGTCCCTACAGGCACCACGCCCTGCCTGCCCCCCTGCCTGCCCCCCTGAATCCCTCTTGCACCTCCAGCTCTGCACAGGCATTGCCCCTCTCTGCCCTGGCTCTTCCCGGGAGGTTTTCCCAGCCCTGCTCACGGGAGGGGATTTCGAGGTTGGCAGGAGGAAGGGGTTATGTCCGCCACTTCTCGTGGCACTTCCAAAACCGCTTCTCCCCGCTGCTGGCACGCTCTGGCTGGGAAACCCTCCACCGGAGCCACCCTGCACCCTGCCTGCACCCTGCCTGCACCCTGCCCAGCACTCGCTCTTCCACGAGCTGGCTATGGGAGCGTTTGGGGGACTCTTTGCAGGGTGCTGGCTGTTGGGTGATGCTCTACGGGAAGGATCCTCCTGCAAGCAGGAGATGCTTTTCCCATGCCACCAGTTGTGCTCCAGGGCATTGGGAGAAGCAGCCGCTCCGGGAGGAATGGGAGGAAGGCTGCCTCCTCCTCCTCTCTTTAAGAGGGGAAGAGGTCCCAGGGCCTGGCTGCTCACCAGCGCATGACCTGCTGCATTAAATAACCCAGAGCTCTTCCCCATCCTCCTGGGGTTCTGGTTTGTGGGCGCCACGCGCTGGCACCCCTATTTCTGCCGGGCAGTGGGTGTGTGCGGGGTGTTCGCCCGGCTTTCCCAGTGGCGGTTACTCCCCCTCCCAAAGAGCCAGATGCAGCTTCGGTGTTTCTGAGGAGGCTGCTGAGCGGTTATTGAGAAGACCATCAGGTGCGTGATTTACTCATGTGAGCGGTGATAAATATTGTGGCTCCCGGCGATGCCGCGCGGCCGCTTGCGCGGTGTATCAAAGGGCAGTTTATTAAGCTGAATATTGCGCTTTGCCATTGATCTGGGGAAGCCCGAACTCCGCCGGCAGCTCCCTTCCATCGCTGGGTGCCCACGGCAGCGAGAGGTGCGGGAGGCTGTGCCGGCATCTCCGGCACCCGTGGTGGGCGTGGGGTCGGCTGCATGGGTGCTCGCTCCTCCCCTCCACCCCCAAATAAGCTTTTCCCCCTTCCCCATTTGGGGAATGTTAGTTGCTGACTAGTGGATGGCGATGCAGACAGTTGCTGGCATTTGCTGAGGATAATTAGGCAGGAAAGGTTACGGGCTGGTTAAATGCCAGGATGGGAGGTGATGGGATGCCAGGATGCTCCTGGGGACCATGGGGGAGGCAGCCCAAGGGAGGGAGGAGGCTGCTTTCCCCCATGAGGGATGCTCCAGGGGACATTGGGCATCCTCACCTGGAGGGGACCGAGGTCTCTCCTCTCCCCTTCTCTTTGCTGAAGCTTTTAAATCATTCGGTCTTGTTGGACAAAGTCTCAGCTTCCCCCTGGGGTCACCGGGATGGGAAGCAGTGACTTGGCACAGCTCTGGTGCATCCCAGCTGGCTGCCATGATAATGGAATGGGGGATGGATTTGGGGACCCCCGCCCCGCTGGTGCAGTTGTGCAGGTGACTGGGTAACGCTGTCTGCAAACCCTGTGCTGGGTACTGGTCCCTGCCAGGGAGCTCTTCTCCGGAGCAGCACCCGGACAATTAATTGATATTTGCACTGTGGAGACCGGACAAATAACTCCGGCTCCCGTTGGCACCGAGCCCACGAGCTCCCCAGCACGGGCCCAGCGCCACGTCTCCCTGTCCCCAGCCCAGGGGAGTGTGGGGGGGACGGGGGCTGCAGGCCCTGGCACAGGGATGTGGGGTTGCCAGAGCTTTTGCGAACCATAACGAGTCTCCGGGGACTCAGCGCTTCCCTTTGATCTTGTGATGGCTGTGATCCCTCTTGGCCCTGGGTTTGGGGAAGCTGGGATCGGTCCCTTTAACCCTTTGTGTGCCTCCGTGGGAGTGCTGCAGGGCAGGGACTGCCTCTCTTGGTGAGACCCGATCCTGGCAGTGGGTTTTCCTAACAGTGTCACAGTCACGCAGGTTTGGTTTTGGCTGGGATTCCCCAGGGCTGTAAAGCTCACCCTGTCTGTCCCTGCCGAACCCATCTCCTGCCTCAATCACTTTGGAGCCGTCTATGGACCGCTTCGAGAGAGGACGAGGTCCAGACCTGTTTGGGAGATGCAGGCAGCTCGGTGGAGAGGAGCCCCCACATCAGCCATGCCCATGGCGGGGATGAGCTCAACCCCTTATTAGACACCCAAGAATCCAAGAGCAGGCTGTTTTCTGCGCAGCTGGGAGAGCTGGCTGCTCCCCACCCCGCAGACCACACGCAGGCAGGGGGGGATCACTCCTTCCTCCTCCTCCACGCAGGGCCTTGGTGGGGAGCCGCGATGCTGGCAGCCGAGTGGCATCTGGGGACTGTTTGGGGACAGAGTGGGCAGGGGGAGAGGGCAGTGCCAGGCAGCACTGCTCACGTTAATTAGATGCAGGCAAAGTGCAGGCTGATGAGCTTTAATCAGCGAGGGTGGCCCATGCGCTGGGCTGCGCCGGGGGAGCGGGTACATCCAGCCAGTGCTGTGTGACACCCCTGCTCTGGGCACCCCGAGTCCCTCGGTGTGCTGGGGAGGGATGCTTTGCCTTGGCCCCGGCTGGCTGGCCGAGCCGTGAGCTTATGGATCAACTCGTCACCTTAATTACTGAGAGCGTCGATTAGCTGTAACCTTTCCGCAGGTCCCGGCCGCTCACGTCCCTGTCCCTGCTGGAACTTTGCCTGGGATGGCTCCGGGGCCGGGCTGCTTTGGGGCCAGCCTCATCCTCCTCCTCCTCTCTGTAGGGTATCAAGGAGGTGATTTTGATTTAGTCCTGGATCGCGTTTCCATGGGGCTCTCCCGGCGAGGGTAGATGCGGTATGGCATCCCTTGCTCCTTGCAATCCTGTAAAATCCACCCTTGGCTCAATCAGGAGGGATGATGGGGAACGCAGGACCCAGAGATGCCCCACAGCCCCGCAGAGGTTTGGGGTGGAGCATCCACCTCCCCCTGCAGAGGATTTGGGGGTTTCAGCATCCCCCACAGCTCTGGGTCCCACCGGTACCGATGTGGGGGCTTGCAGGGGCACCCTTGTTCCCATGATGTTTGCCGGTGGTCTGGGGTCGGCAGGTCCCCAGCAGCCAGCCTGGCATCGGGGCCATGGGGGGTCTTTCCCTTCTGAGGCTTGTGGGTGCTCTGGGGGCTGCCGTGAAATTGTGTCGCATGTAACGAGTTTGCTAGGACTCAGCCTGGCTCCCAGGAGGGTGGATTTGAGCTCCCTGGTGTGAGCTGGGATAATGCGGTGGTTCAACCAAGCCCTGTTTGTAGGGACATCCCAGCTCCCCCCATCCAGCCATGCTCAGCACCCAGCTCCTTCCTTTTACGAGCAAGAGATGAAGCAAGTTCATGGAGAAACTGAGAAAAAAAAAATTACAAAAAAAAAAAAAGGGTCCCAGATCTTCACAAGGGGCGCAGGGTCCTCTGGTTACTGGCACCTCCTGTCCCTGCCCGTGCGTGGCGTGGGTGAAGTGGGGGTTAAGTCCTCAAGTGTCCCTAAGGCTTCTTTTCCCCTCCAAAAGCAGCCGGGAGACGCGCGGCAGCCCTGGGAGATGGCAGCCGGGCCGGGGGAATTCCCATCCCCGGCACGACGTGAGCCGGGTACCAAACCCTGCCGGGCTGGTCAGCCGGGAAGGCACCGACACCGAGGCTGTGCCCTGGGAGACGGGAGTCTTTCCCTTCCTGAACCTTTAAAGACTTTAAGACAGTTTTAAGTTGGGGCGTTAATTCTGTACACGCATCCTCGTCCCACCGAGCTTTCCCCATGCTCGGAGTGGGGCGGGGAGGCCGGGTCCTGTCGCATCCTTGCACCCTGCGTGGCTCTGGGTCTGTTTTTTGTTTTTATTCTCCTCCTCGATGCTGAGTTTATGCATCTCTGCAAACCCAGCCTTGGCGCTCAGGAGATGAGGAGCAGTTATTTGGGGGGAGAAACCCCCTTCAGCACATGGTTTGGCATCCCCTGGGAGCAGCGGGCAGGTACCTTCGCTGGAGCTGTGGTCCTCAGCGTCCCTCAGCATCCCCCTTCCCTCCGCATCCTTCCCACCCTGGATAACACCTGCACGAGACTTCTTTGGCTCAGGACCCTGGGGAACTGCCGGAGAAGGATTTATCGTGCAAAACGGGTGATGCCGTCAAGCCTCTCATGGGCAGAAAGGGAGACGTGCCTCTGTTTTTCACCCCGGTGGTGTCAGCCTGGCCCCAGCAGAAGATGCTCGTCCCTTGCCGTCCGTGTCCCTGGAGACTGTGCCGCAGCACGTGTGCGGAGGGAGGAGCGGCGTCTGTCGGAGACGTTTTCCCAGCTTTTCCATCCTTGCTTTGTGCTTTTCCCCATTCCCTTGATAAAGTGCTTTATGGAGGGTGGAAATATTTGGCATCAGGAGTGTCCAGCAGTCCTTCGCCTCCCCTGGCCATGGCTTTCACAAGCCGCCCTAGAGCCCCGCTCTGGGGAGAGCGGAGGTGGGAGGAAGGGCGGCGGGGCGAAACAGAGAGCTTTTTGTGGCAACGCATGCATCTTTCCCAGTTAATTAATTTGACATTTACGCCGAGCTTCTCGTGCAAATCTCCCAAGCGTTTCGGCGACCTTCGTGTGCAGAGCGCAGGGCAAAGGCCCCTGCTTTGTGCCCAGCCCCGCGGGGCAGGACAGGAGCAGCCTTTCTGCTGGAAGTCAAGGCAGTGGGGAAGGATGTGGCCGGATCCAGGCAGAGGGCGGCTCCTGGGGCTGCTGAACTGAACCTGGTTGCAGCATCTGCCCCCCCGACCCCTCAAACCATGTTTTTTTGGGTCTTGCTGTGGGCAGGAAGGAACGGGATTGAACCCGGGGTCGTGCGGGTGGCACAGGGATACTCCTTTTTGCTGTTGGGAAGGTGAAAGCATTTTTAGAGCTGGTTCTTTCAAGGCTTTTTGTTAAAAATGACTCAAAAAGTTAATTCTGGTGCTGGTTAAACCAGTATTTAACCCAGCTGTGGCGGTGCATGCGATGCATTGAGCAGATGGAGGGGACAGCATCAATTTGGGGGTGAACAGCGATGGGTACTGCTGCGGTCCCCACCCTGGGAGTGATGCAACCTTGCAACCCCCTTTTCCACCTCGGCATCCCAGAAGAGGCGACTTCATCCCTCTCTGGTCTGGATCAGGATGTTCACTCTGCCCCGACCGCGCGACGTGCCCCCGCCGAGACAGAGGCCGCGTGTGTTTACATCTCTGTGGCCACGATGCAAAGCATCTCCCTCCCTCAGAACGGCTTGGCCGCGGCTCAAACTATTTATTTCAAGATAAAAATAACAGCAGCAACCTCAGGGCTGCTTCTTCTTTCCTGGCTGATGGCAGAACAAGGATTATTTTAGCAAGAGGAGGGGAAAACCACTCAGTGTGGGGGAGCCCGGGCACACGTCCCCACCACTGCAGCCCCAATGTGGGACCCGAATCAAGGCCCACCGGGGCGGAGGAGGCTGGAGCCAGGGAGAAGCATCGTCTCTCAGGCAGCACGGAGCACAACTTGTTGGCAAAACAGTTTATTTGCCAAAAAATGCTGTTTTCCGGAGGAGGAGGAGGGGAATGAAGCTATTTCATGAGCTGTGTTGGTCAGGCTGAATAACTGCTGAGAAGTGCAGGCGGTCCTGAGCGCGAGTTTGACTTGATTTATAAGTAATGCTCGCGTTAGCAAATGTCAAAACTATAGCAGAGGGCTGCATTTTGGGGAAAGAGTGGGAGTTTTGGTCCAAAATGGGCATTTAAGAAAAAAAATATCTTATTTCTCATTTTTTGCAAGGAAAGCTATAGCTGAACAGAAAGCCCCTGTCTTTCTCTCCTACCCCAGAGCAGTTTTCCCTGCAGAGGCAGCGAGTGGTGCTGGCACAGAGCGTGCAAAGAGTTTTACTGCCCCAAACTAGGTGTCAGTCCACCATTTCCAGCTCATTTAAGGCAAATTAGGGTCCACCAGGCTCCTAACAACTTTTCTAGGTGCTGCCTGTCCTGGGGGTGTCTGTCGTATCCTGAGATGCTGCTGGGAAACGCCTCTATTGCACCCCATAAAGATTCATCAGAGGAAGCTGGAATAATACGTTTTTTCCCCATTTTGCAGGCTTTTTGGCGAGTAGTGTCGTTCAGCCTTTAAGTTTCCTTCTCCCTCGTGCCCGGGCTGCACGTGCGTTTGCTCAATGTGAGGTGAGGGTGTTGTGGGAATCTCCTGCCACAGGGATGAGGGTATTTAAGAGCCAGAGCTGAGTGTCACCGGAGATGGAACTTATGGGGAGCGTGGGGAGGAGGCAGGGACCGGCACTTAAACCACTCCGAAGGCCTGGCTCTGGCCCAGTGGAAAAACCCAGAGCTGCCAGGTATTTGTTGATGAAACGGGATGATTTTATGCAGCTCCAGAGATGCTTTAACCCATGCCCAGGAGGCTGCTCGGAGTGCAAAGTTCCCTTTTTTGGAGGCACTGGGAGAGACAGCTGCCGTGTCCCTGTGACTTTGGGGTGCTTTGGTCCTCGGCCGGTGCCACCGCTCCCTCTTCTCGCCTCCTCCTCCAGCACAAATAATGCAGAATATAATAAATCAGCTTTGCCGGGCACTCCCCTCTGCCTGAGGCCTGACGAGCTTGGTGCACCCCAGCCTGGGCAGTGTGCTTGGGTGCCAGGGGGCTGTGGCCTGGAGCACCTGCTCCTTGTGCTCCCATGGCACTGATGAGTGCTAATTAAGCCCTAATTAGCCACCAGTGGTTGCAGGTTGGTGCCCTACCAGCATGCATGGCTCACACCCTGTGCAGTGCTACCGTTTCCTCTGTCAGAGGATGATTACAAACATCCCGTGCAAACCTGGGGGGAATCCTGGCATTAAGCCTGGTCTTAAATAGGGAGCATGCTGACATGTATTTGCTGATGGGGAAATTGGGGTGTTAAATGAGGACCTGGGCATCAAACAGGGACTCGAGGCATCAAGTGCAGTGACCTGGGATGAAATAGGGTCCTGTGCTGGGCTTAGTGGCTGTGGGACATCATCATCCCACCGGGCTCCCCAGGGACACACAAGTGCTGGAGATGTCAGAGCTGCACCCAGCTGGGATGCTCAGGTGAGTGGAGCTGCCTGTGATCAGCACCCGGCCTCCATAATCAGTTGTTTTTGTTTCCTCCTGGTGCTGAAAGGAGCTGTTTCTCCCCATTTATCAGTAAATAATTGTTTTGGGTGCAATTTGCTCGTTAGCTGCCTGGCAAGCTGCAATTAGGCTGTGGGAGAAGGCTGTAGGGAGGGTTAGCAAGCTGGCCTGGCTCCTCGGGGTGTCCCGTGGCATTGGGGCATCTCCTGCAGTGTTGGGGTGTTGGGGCTGTGGGGGGCTCGCATTGCTGGGCGGGACCCCCTGGATTTTGGAGTGTTAATTATGAGCCACATCCCTCAGTGCTGTAATTTGGGTTCTCCCTCTTTGCCCTCTTGCCTTTAATTGGGATTCATTAACGCCTGCTCCTCCAACTCAAGGTACCTGTCCCATCTCCGGGCTGTGGCCATGTACAGGACCTTGCAGCGTGGGTCATGCCATCCCCAAATGTCCCTATGTAGATGTCCTTAAAGCCACTGTGGGTCATCCCCAGGGATGTTCATGCAGAGGTGGGTAGATGCTCTCCATGCCGGGGTGGTCGCTGCAGCCCTGCTCCCTCCAGGATGCCTGGTCCTGGACGGGAACAGGTCCTGGCTGCGGAGCACCCTGAATTCCTTTATTTTCCACGGCGAGAGCTCTTCAAACACCCAGCCAAAGGCTGGAGGAGGAGGAGGAAGGTGGAAGGGAAGTCTCTTGCTGCCGTGGAGGAAGAGAGAGGGAATCCATTGAACGTGGCGTGGGGATCGGATGGGTACGGCTGGGCTTGCAGGGTTTGCCTGGTACCCACGGGCCGGTCCCTGGCACATCATCCCTCACAGGGACATAGGCAGCCCTACGGACATTTCTCCATCAGCAGCATCCCGTAGCAGCGCCCACCACATGTGGAGCAGCTGTGCCTCCTTCCCTCTTGTCTGAGCTCAACCGGACCATGCCTGCTTACTCTGGCAGTAAAAAGGGGATGCAAAGATTCAGCAGGGAGGATGCGCCGTGGGGGTCTGCATCTTCAGAGCAAGGCATCCCCCTCTGCCGGCATGAAATCCTCCAGATCCCCCAGACGCTCACAAAACGCCCCCGCCATGCGGACGCTCACCCAGCCGGAGACATGTGGGCAAAGGATGTCATTTACCAAAGTTTGGGCTCGTTTTGCAGGCAACAAACCTCTATTTGTGTCTGTAGCATCCCAAACAAGACCCAGAAATAGTCTGCGAGGGGCACGTCCTTTGAGTATTTTCAGTTGATGTGTGGAGAAGTGGAAAAAAAAGCCTTTCCAGGCTCTGGATGCAGAGTCCAGCTTCAGACGTGCCCCGACCTGAGAGGAAATTGGAATTACACCAGCTGTAAAGGGAAAGCAGCAGGCAGGGGGTGGCTGGGGCTGCAGGAAGCAATAGCTCTGTGTCCTGCCTCCCTCCCACCAGAGGAGCGAGTTTTTGGGTCTAAACAGTGACTTTTTGGGTCTAAATGGTTGGGGCTGTCTCCTCGGGGTGCTCCCTTCCAGCCCTTGAGCACTTGGGTTTTATCCTGGGCTAAAAGCACCAGTGAAGGGACTGGGGAAGATCAACCCCATGGGCTCCCCTGTATAGACTCCAACACAATATTTGGTAAAAAGAGTTTATTTCTGGTTTGTGGGTTTTGGTTTATTTCTTGGTCGTCCGTTCCCCACCCCNTGAGGCTGAGGATCTGGCTGGGGCCATCCTGGCTGTGCAAAGCACCCAGCGGCACGGGAGAGGGTCCCAGGAACCCGAACATGGGGGTTTTTCGTTCCGACCTGGCTCCAAACTCCCCGTTTGCTCTCGACAGCTCCAGCGCAAGCAAAGGATGTGTCTGCAGCCGGGCTAATTCCCCCGGAGCTGTGCATCCCGGTGCCATAACCCCTGGATGAAAAGCATTACCGAATCCATGCTGGACTGCTTCATGCCGCTAGTGGTGTTGGGGATGCTCGGGCAGAGGAGGGAGCAGTTGCTTTCCATTGGGCAGGATTGGGGTGCAAAGCCCCCACGCTCCCAACCTGCCCCTCATCCCCGCTTGCCTCATGCCGGCAGGATTTTTGCATCCCCCAGCTCAGGAAATGGCTGCTGCCCGCAGGCAGCCGGGCGTCCCCCTCCTCATCCCTCTCCCCCCTTATTTTCCTTCCTTCAGCCGGAGTGTTTTGCCTGATGGACTGTATTAAAGTCAGGATGTGAGGAGAACAAGCTGCCAGCAATTAGGCTGTGCGAGCCCTCCCCCAGCTGGGTGTGTAGGAGGAGCAGGGCTGGACGCCGAGGTTTTGGGAGAAGGGACCGTTTCTTCCCTCATGCTCCACTTTGGATGCTCGGAGCAGATGAGGAGCCATGTGGGGTGGATATCCCATCCCCTGGGGAATGTTCTTGGTGAAATGGGTTGGGGTTGGGCACCTGCTTTTTTGGATAGGAGCCACAGAGCAGCAGCTGGGCTGTTGCTGAGCCTCTCAGCTCTGTGGCTCATCCTCTTTGCTCCAGATTTGGCCAAAACCCTCCAAATTTCTCCCCAAACCCCCGGCAGGTAAGCACTCCACACCTCCTCTCCCATCGCAGTTCAGGAGACTGGCATTTTTGGGGATGGTCCTGGCTGCCAGGCAGGATACTCAGCCCCGCGCCCACTCCCCTTCTGCAGGCACGGGCCGGATCCTGCCTCTCCCAGTGCGATTCCAGCTGCTCCCAGTGAGCGCAGTCGGAGTTTGCCTCCAGCTATAAATATCTCGGAGAGCAGCAAAGCCCCCAAAGGGTTTAGGCACTATATATAGTTTTCTGCAGCAGAAAGACATCTTGCATGGAGGCCGGGCAGTGGGATCTCCTTCTAGGAACTGGGGGAAGGAGAGGACACAATGCGGGGGATGATGTCTTTCCATGTGGATACGGGGCTGGATCCTCTCCCTGCAGCCGGTGTCCTGGTCCCTTTGCACCCTGGCAGCACCCAGCTGCTCCACTCCAGGTCTTGCTTATGCCGAACGTCAGCAAAAGTTGCTGTCTGAGCGTAGAGGAAAGGGACATAAAGCATTTATAGCCCTTGAAAATCATCAAGGAAATGTCTGTCTCAGTTAAAATAGGAAGAGCAATTAGGGGGAAAAAAAAAAAAAAAACAAAAAACCCAACAACATGGTTTGTGTGTTATTCCAGCTCTTTTCCGAGTGCTTCCCATCCTCAGCCGGGGTTGCAGGCTCCCTGCCTCCTGTTCTCCCATCTCCTGTTGGCTCTGGAGGCTGGGACAAGCTCTAACCCCCCCCTCCCATAACCAGGACTACCAAACCCGTCTGAAAACTCAATCTTGTGGCTCTCCCAAGCACGTTAAAAACTCAATCTTGATGTAAAATGAAAGGGCACTAAGAAGTTAATTGGGTTCCTTCTTCTTTTTGGTGTTTGCAGCGACGCTGGAGCAGGGTTGGCGCCTCCTGTGTGTCTCTGGACGCTGTTAATTAGGGAAGCTCCAAGCTTGAACTTCCCCAGCACCTTCGCCAGCTGCAGCGGGATTTATCGTGTGCAAACGGGTCCTTCCCCTCCCCGGGCTGCGGTGGGGGTGAGGATGGGGCGAGAGATGAGGGAAAACAGGCACTCCCAGAGAAACAGGCCAAATCCTGCAGATAAGGGGAATTTTGATGTTGCTTTGTTTGACCCAGTATCTTCCACGGAAAAAAGCCCCCAGTCCTCTGGTAGGCAGCAGGGCTCAAGGGTCACACTCATTTGCTCAAGCCTTGCATTTCCTTGCCTAAAAATCAGGGGTTTAGTGGGTTTTCATGATTTTTTTCTTTCCTTCTGCAAAAATTTTAACCTGGCTGAGGAGCACAGCTGCTGCTGTGGGGTAGAAGATGGAGGTTCAGGGTCCACCGTGATCATGGTCTGGGAGTGGGTTGGGGCTTTTTGCATTACTGAAGGTTTTGGGGACCAGAGCTTATCTTGGCAAAGAGCTCCGAGCGTTTGCATGCCCCAGCCGGGTGGCTCTGGGACCGAGCGCCTGGCACGGCACGCCTTGAACCTTGTTTGTATGAGGAAGAGGAAAGAAAATCCCAGGAGGAGAAAGCCAGGGAGGAAGAGCAGGTCTGGGTGAAAAAGCCAGAAGGACGTTGAGCAGGCGCTGCCCACGGCAGGAGGGAGAGGGACCTGGAAAGCCACATTTTCCTGCAGATGAAGTGTAGAAAAGTGTTTCCGGGGGGGGGTGGGAAGAACCTGTCATGAAGACAAGCTAGCTTGTTTTGACTTGAAAACGAAGGGTCGGTTGGTGTTTCAGGCTAATAAATGTCTTGATTTTTTTATGTTTGCTTTTGCGACAGCGTGCCTTTCTGATGGGATCACACCGGTAGTGAAACCCGCATGAAAATCTTCCCATTTTGTGAAATCAAAATTTTGGGTCCATTTCCTTCACCCACTGGGCTGTGAGAGCTTCTCGGGGTCCCATTTTCAAGCTTTGCCTGCTGACTTAAGAGCTGGAAATACTTTTCAAGCACAAGGTGAATGCCTCGACTCACGGAGCTGAGGCTCAGAGGAAAACATGGTGCTTGGTGGGAGATGGTGACCGCGTGGAGAGGTTCTTCCCTGCTCTGTACAGAGGCCAGAAACATCTCCCCAGGGGAGCAAGCTGAGCATGGGGTGAAACAAATCTTGTGGCTTCTCCTGCTGGTGGCTGCTGGGGAGCCGCGGGCACCCCAGTGCCCTGGGAGCATGCTGACCTGGGATTCAGTTCTCCCTACTTTAATTTTCTTCCTGGTCTGATGACTTTTGGGTTGTGGGGGAGAAGAGTTGCAGGGCTTGGGACAGTGAGGCTGGGTCCTGGGTGTAGTTGGCTGGTATTTGCCTGGGGATGCTGGTACTTGTCCCTGTGCAGGGGTGCTGGTACGTTTGACAGTCCCCCACGCAGGGATGCCAGTACTCATCCCTGTGCAGTGATGCCGGTACCCATCCCCATGCAGGGATCCTGGTGCATTTGACAGTGCAGACCACCCACCCTCAGAAGAAAGGTTTCCTCTTCTTTCTTCCTCTGTCAACCCTCCCTGTCTGCGCAGAACATTTCTCTCTTTCCTTTTGTCTCATCCTCTCAGGCTTTCAGCCTCTGGGCACTAAAGTAAACTACTCTGGGTGGAAAAAAGAGGCCTCAGATGCAGTGAAACACCCTCCTCTTGCATTGGTTGGTTGGTCCTCACCTGCTTCCAGGGACTATATCAGAGCTGGTTGAGGTGGTTTCTATTTTCCCTCTACAATAATAAGTTTTTCTTCAACAGCAGAGACTGGAAGCCCTGAATAGCTCTGAACAAATAACACAAAATGTGTCAGGAAGGGGTATTTCCACCAGAAGGCTAAAGCTGCTTTGAATCTTTGCTATTGTAGAAAGATGGAGCAGAAACCTCCTTCCTGCCCGGATATTTGCTGAGAGGTCCCAGGCTGAGGAAAACAACGGGGTGTGAAATAAATATCGACACTTTTCCCCTTGGGGACTTCCTGGTGCCATCCCCAATTCAGACCCGCAGGTGAACGCTGCTGAAACGCCTGCGAGCGGGGAGAAGCTCAGCAGCGGTGGATTATGGGTTTTTTTTCTTAATGGAAAAAGCCGTGTTTGTACAGAAACCAATCAGTTTCTGTGGTCCTTAAGGGAAGGAGCATCCCAGAGGCACCGGTAAAAGCTTACTGCTTTATGCTCAGTGTTGCAAAAAGGCTTATAAAATTAAAACTAGTGTGTAGAGGCTGCGTGCGGGTCTTAATACCATGTGCCCCATCTTGCAAGAGCCTTGTGCTGGCGGACTCTGGAATGGCAGTGAGGACCAGGAGATGGAGATGTGCAGGAGCTGAGCTCCCACCCATAACACGTGTGGGAACCAGGTCCCGAGCTCGCTCAGCGCTCCAGAGCAAGTTGCAGCAAGCGTGTGATTAAACCCAACGGATGGTCTAAGCCCACCAGTCCCTTTCCGTAGGTATCAAGGCTGGCAGCACTTTGGAAGCGCGAGCAGCCATCGCATCCCCTGGGAGCTGCCGTTTTAGGTGCAAAAACCCGTGGATGCGTCAAAAGCAGAACTCACAACCTATTTCTGCTCATCATAGGGGGGTGGGCTGCTCTGGGGGGGGCCGAGCTGAGCCTGCCGCAGCCCCTGAACATGCCCACGTCCTGCCAGGGCTGCAGGAAAGTAGGTCGTGGCCGTGCTGGCGTGGCGGGCTCCGTCCTACATATGTAAATCGGGTCTATTTATGGCCGCTTGGACGACTGCGGGCTCAGGCGACTCTGAGCAATACTTCGCTTTCCGTCCCCTCCGCAGGGCTTGTCGCAGCAGTGCCGGGGCCCTGTGGGTGGGCCCAATCCTGTTTCCACCTCTGGGGTGAACAGTGGATGCTCATGGATCTGCACTTTTGGGGTGAAGCTTTGGGATTGCCTCCTGGTCCAACCGGGCAGGGAAAGTGAGATGAAACCTGTCCCCTCCGCTCCTGGGATGGGTGCTGAGCTCCCTGCCTCCATCCCTGCCTGCACCGGGCATTTCTGGCAACAGTTGCTGGCGGATCCCACCCTGGATTCTTGCTTCCCGATGTTTTGGGGTTTTTTAATTCCTCCTAGTGACAGGGCAGAAAAAAAAATCCCTTTAAAGCTGCGTTTGCAAAGCATGAAGCTTGTCTAGGCAGACGTGGGGCATCCCATTTCTCTCTCCATCCCCATTTCTGGAAAGGGGACGGGTGTCCCTCCAACGATTCCCCTTTAACCCAGCGCAGGATTACTCTGGCTAATCTCCTTCAGGCTGGAGTCCCTCTGAAAATTGTGGCACGTTTGCATTTGGCAAGCGCAGCATCTTAATCAACATCCATTACAATTTCCATGACAACTCTGGGGAGGGTGGGCAGAAACTCTTTCCCGTTGAATACACACAAGCTTGCAAACACCCCGTCCTAGTGCTTGGGCCAGTGGTCAGCAAAGCACCACCCTTGATTAATTATTCCTAATTAAGCACCATAAGGAAAAGGGCTGCCTGGGAAAAGGGCTCCTTCATTTTTTTCACCAGCGGTTTGGGGGACCTGCTGTTGGAGAGGGGGTGTCGGTATTAAGCTTCAGCCAGCAAAGCTGCATGCAAAAGGCTCTAATATATTCCTGATTAATCATTATTAGGAGGTTCATTAGCTGTGGTTCAGCACAGAACAGATTGGGAGGGGCAACAGGGCTCCAATAACTGAACTGCAACAGTTTTAGGAGCAGATAGGTGATGGTTATCATGGCGTCAGGACAGCGATAGCTTTTCTCCTTTCCATGCTGCTTAAGCGTGGTGTGAACAAAGCATTTCTCCTTGACCCCTGCATCCCCACGACCCTCCCTTTTAAAAGTATTTATTGCCATTTTCATGGTTGCTCTGCAACCTGGACCTGGATGCTTCCTGCATCCCTAAAAATGATGCTTAGAATTTGTTCCCCGTCCCATGGCTGGGGGTGATTCCCGTGGGTGGGCTCCCCGCATCCAAGGAAGGGGCAGCTTGTGGGGGGAGCCAGTGGGGATTTCCCGAGTGTTACAGGCTGGTGCACTGGGAGCAGCTTCAGAAAGTGGTTTCCCACGTGCCAGTATTGGTGGGTTTTGCACAAAACACTCACAAAGCTGTTAAAACATAGGGGACCACGTGGCTGTGCAGGCTCTGCTGCCTGCCCTCGCTGTGGGGGCAGGATGTGACCCCTCCGCCTGCTCCGTGTTGCTGACCCGGCGTGCTTGGAAACCATGGAAAAAATCCCCCTTAATGGTGACAGTTGCTTTGCTCTTGGAACTCGTGGGTGGGAAGGGTCTCGGGTCCGGCTCCTCAAGGGGGAAAAACCCACCAAGCATCTCTGCGGTGACATGTGGAGGGCTGGCTGTGACCACGAGTCCTTGGTTAGGGGATGGGGAAACTGAGGCAGCGGCTGGGAGGGAGAGGAGCTGGCAGCCGAGGGAGTGGTTGGGGGAAGGAAGATAGTTTGTACAGCTGGAGGATCTTCCCTCTAAGAGCAAAGGGGCTGAGATCTGCTTCCATAGCTCTCCTCACCCCAGCCCATTCCTTGGAGGCTCACCACCTTAATGACCACAATTAAGCCAATCCCAGAAAATGAAGTGGCATTTAAAAAACAAAATAAAGTAAAAAAGCCCACAATTGCTTTTTGTGGTCATTAAGAGGCTTTTTACTCCCATGGTGGCCTCTTCTGCGGTTTCGGTGGAGCATCGCCTGGCACGGTGGCAGCACCCCGGCTCACCGAAGCCATCCCGCACTCCCCTGGGGGCTGTTTTGGGGGAGTCCAGATTTCTTCTTAGTCCCTTGGGGGGGGGAAATAGTTATAGTGCATCTGACCTCTGCCAATATCCCCCACAGTGGGACAACTTGCTCCACAGAGGTGTTCCCCATGGAGGGAGGTGACACGTTGGTGGCCTCAGACCAGGGAAATTTCTTCCTCCTGAGTTACCCCGGCTGCTCCGGCTGGGAAGGGCGTCACGTGCCCGAAAGCAGAAGAGGTTTTCAGCCCGGCTCGTGGTCCCTGGGCTGTGTCCCCACGTCCCCGAATAACCGTGCTGAACTCATCCCGTCTCTGCTGGTCCCGGGGAGGGCTGAGCCCTTGTGGCTCCCCATCGGAAACCTCACGGAAAAGAGATTTGAGGTGCGGCATGGCCGGTTCCTGTGTCCCACCTCCGTCAGTGGGTGATTTCCCTTGGCACGCAGGCGTTTCCAGCTGAAACCTTTTCTTCCATGAACAGCCGTGAGATCATTTTCTTCTTCCCACAACACAATAAAGCATTGTCCTCCCTATTCCACTGAAAATTTAGGAGGGGATATGAGCGAAAATACAGCGATCGGTGGCCTGATGGCTGCCGGTTCCTCTTCCTAGCATCGAATGAGTTGGGATGTGGCTCCCCAAGCATCCCAAAGCCTTTCCCCCGCTGCAGGGAACGGTTTTGCCCTGGTAGAGGAGGGGACCTGCTGGGTCATGGGGACCAAATCTATGCTGCTGGTTCCTGCCTGCATCTTGGCGCTAGGACCGACCCAGCATGGTACATGGGTGGGAGGGCTGGGACTGCGCTTGGCTGGCTTTTAAAAAGGGTAATTGCTCTTTTCCTTGTGTTTTCATTGTTTAGCAAAGGGCTGTTATCTAAGCAGGCAGGGAACAGCAGTCTGGCAGTGCTGGTGCTTGGCTGGAGGGAGCATTTCAACATGCCTGACTGAACTGAGGCTTCAGGTCAGAGGTTTAAGGGACAAAAAAATAACATCCCCATATTTTTGTGGGGCTATGGAGAGCCAGCCCAAAGAGGGTGCTGGAGCTGGCCTGTATTGCTCGGGAAAGTGAGGAAGGGGAGGGTGTAAAGAGAGTCCTGGGAGCCCTGTAAACCCAAATGTTGCTCACAGGGTGCCTATCTGGGTGCACACAGAGGGTTCTGAAGGGTCCTGGTATTGCGGTATGAAGCCCATTAACAGCATCCCTATGCGACGCTGGCGGAAGCAGAGACTCCCTCTGCTCCAACCAATGGGTATTTTTTTGCTGTCAGGGATTTGGCATTAGGGAGAGCATCTCACTCTTCCCCTCGCTCACCCACCTCCACGCAGCACCGGCCACTCAGCCCACACATCGTGCAACACCCTTCTCCTCTACTGTGCACTACCAGCAATGGTAAGATGCACACCCCGGGACACAAAGACACCCCAAAACCCCATTATCCCCAGCTGGGAGAGCTGTGCCAGCATCATCCATGGAGCCAGCGCAGATGGGGACGTGTCACCAGCCCATCTTTGGAGCCCGTCTGCTCGGCATCCTGGTGCTGGCCGCGCTTTGCCAAGTCCCCGTGAGTCACCCACGGCTCGTCCCCACACGGGGTATTTTTGCATCCATCACTTCAGGCTTCCGTGTTGCACATCTCCCTCCATAGCTTTCCTTTTTTTATCCCCCTTAATTAATGGAAACCATCCAGGTGTGCAATAATAGCACCGGGTGACCTGTATTTTGCACGCTCTGCATTGTAATTAGGAGCCGGAGCACAGAGACCGTGCTCCCCGGTGCAGCAAACCTTTCCTGGCCATAATTAGGGAGAGAAAACTGGGGGATTTTTTTTAATCCATGGTGGGAAATGTGGCAGGAGGGGAGCAAGCCTGGATCTGGCCCCGCTGCCTCCCACCCATTTCCAGCAGCTCCCAGCCCTGCTGTGCCATCCCAAGGTGTAGATCTGGAGCGATATATGTTGGTTGGTAGGTTTTAAGCCTGGAAAGGACCATGCAATCGTCACATCCAGGGTTTTATGCAGCTCCTTCAGGCTCGGGAGCTGTTTTTCCTTGGAAGGGTGTGGGGTGCGTGGTCAGAGCCTGCCGTGGCCTCAGCTCCCTGCGTATGGAGAAGGCGCACGCCAGCAATATGCAACCAGCGCTGAAAATGCGCCCAGGGCAGCAATGTGGGGATGTTAAACCTGGCTTTGCTGGGGACCTTTCCCATAGCTTGCTTGTTGCATCATTACACAGGGAGGAGATTAACCCCCGAGAGCATTGCAGAGCTGTCGGCAGCCCCCAGCCCGCAGCCCATCCCTCTCCAAAGTGCCCATGTTTAGGTACTGTCCCTTGGTTTGGGACCTTCCTATCCCCTGTGGCTTTTCTGCTCCACAAGCTGTCTGCCCAGAGGTCCCAGACCCCTCCTCACCCATGCCGGGCAGGATTAGGCTCCTTTGAGCCATCTGGTCCCTGCAGGAACAGACCCCGGCTCAGCTCCCTGCAAGCCCTGAGCCGATCCCCACAGCCCTGTACCCACACTGGGGACAGCCTCCTGTGGCATCCATCCCAGCGACGCCCTGGTGAGGGGCTCACCCACGCAGGGAGGATTACCCTCGGCGCCTCCCCGTGTCTCCCCCTTGGCTGAGGAGGGAATGGCTGTGCCAGGCTTGGGGGGAACACCTTGTTTTGAGACCACTGGGGGTGATAGGGATGGATGCCACCTTCGGGGGCCAAGTTTGGAGCCAGGCACGTATGTGCTTATGGAAATAGAGAGGGGGAAACACCCCACGGGCATCTCTCACCTGTGTTTAGGGAAGGTTTGGACCAGACCTCCCCGCACTCAGTGGGGAGCCCCAGGGAGGATGCTCTTGGCTGGGGACCGCTCTCCAGCGGCACCTTGGCTCCTGCCTTGTTGCTGGCTACTGCTCTAGCTGACTGCCACCAGTGCATTTAAACAGTGGCTATTATTCTCTTTAATCCTTGCAGACAGGCTCCGGCTGCAACCCACAAAGCGCCGCCCACTTCACCTGGCGGCTGGCGGGCCGGCGGCACACCGGAGGTTCACCGCGGGTGGCCCCAGCACCGGCGGCAGCACCAGCAATCGGCTTAAGGAAGATAAAGCCGCAGGGACAGGAGGGACAAAAGGAGGTGGTGGGGTTTGGGCGGGGGAAATGAGCCACTGGGGGTCTTGCAATTAGAGCTTGGGGCATCCTGGGTGCCAGTGGTGTCACCCCTGGGTGACGCTGGGCAGGTGACTGTGGGGGGCTGGATGGCAGCCTTTGCCCGCTCAGGACATGCCTAGCTCAAGGCTGGGCTGGGGTCAGATGATGATGGATGCCAGCGCTGAAGAGCATCATTTTTTGGGGTGGGGGAGCAGCCCTGTGCATATGAGAGGAATCGTGGCATTTTTGATCTCTCTGGGTAAAGCCTGGCCTTGAGATCCCTGCTCTGCCTCACTCCTGGCAGCCAGGGGCTTTTCCTGGAGGGTTTTGGAGCAATTGCTCCCAGCTCACTGGGATGTTGTATGGATGGAGCACCAGCCGAAGTTGAGGGTGAGAGCAGTGGGGATGCTCGCTGTCTTCTGCAGCTGAGAAATCCCGGACCTCTAACTGCACCTTCTTATTTCCATACGCTGCATTGGCATTCTCCAGCGGGGACCCCCAAAATTGTGTGCCTGTGTGGGGACAAGTGATGCCAATTGTCCAGCCTGAGCAGCGATCGAGGAGGGAACCCAGGCGCCCGGGTCGCCCTGCACACAAGGCAGGGGCAGGCAGGAGCAGGCAGGCACTACTGTGGTCATGGAGAAGCAGCGAGAGGCATGCCCTACAGCCAGAAAAATTTGGGCCAGGCAACGGGAACCCCATGTTGGTCAGGATGTGCCAGGATAAAGGCGCTGCGGGATGCTGTGCAAACCCATTGCTGGAGATGCTAAAGGCTGGGTTAGCTCAGCGCATGGGGAACCAGAGCCGTGGAGCCGGTCCTGACCCAGGGATGGCTTTGGGCAGGGAGCGGGGCTCAGTGGAGCCCAGCCAGGTGAGCAAAGGGCAGAAATCAGGATTTCTATGCAGCGAGTGTGGGGACCATCCTCTGTAGCATCCCTGCAGCAGCATGAACCCAGGGAGGGAGCTACAAAAGGAAACTCCGCATTAAGCCTTGGTGTTCGGCCAAGCTGCATGCTCAGCTTGGTCCTGGCAGATTTTGGGGGCCAGGGAGAGCAGAGCCATCACCGCTTCACCAGCGTTCCCACTCCCAGATTGGGATGTGGCCAGAAATCCACATTTTTAGAGCAGCCTGGAGTGCGTAAACCACTTTATTTCGAATAGTTGGGGATGAGCATCGAGGACACCCTCTTCTCCACAGCAGCAACCTGCAAATTTATAACCTTGTTTTTATTCTGGCTGGCGTAAGCGTGCCTTCCCCGTCCCTGGGTTTGATGCACCCTTCTGAAACCTTGTCCCTGGGGATGCCACGTGTAGCAGCAAGTCCCAGAGGTTAATGATACGAGATGCTAAAAATAGCACTTTTTATCTACAGACACATGTCCTTGTGCATTTTGGGAAGCGGGCAGGAGGAAAGGCGGAAGCGAAGCCGGGATGAGCACGAGCTCTGGGCTGCTGGGTGCAACGTGGAGGTTGGGGTGCTCTTTGGGGTGCTCAGGGGTGCTGATGCTTGTGGCTGTAGGGAAGACCAAGGGAGATTCCCGCTCATCTCTGAGGTCTTTCATGGTGAAGCTGATGGGAGAATTGACTTACAGCCATGCTGGGGATTTGCTCTGTGACTCAGTTTTCCCATGGGTGAAAAGGGAGTGGAGGTGCCTTGCTGAGCTGCCCAGAGACTGGCAGAGGGTTCTGAATTCCCGGGGTAAAAGCACTCCTTTGGTCAGATAAGTATTGCTCACCCATTGCAGGTTGCAGTGAATATCGCTCGCTTCTGCCACCGCATGCGCACCTCCTTGGTGTAATTGTAGCATTTAGGTAAACCTTCCATTTTATTACACCATAAAAAAATCCATCAAATGCAAAGGCATGAGGTTTTATGCTGCCCTCCCCCCACAGCACAGGCAATCTGCTGGGATCTGGGTGCCCAGCGAGGGCTTTGGGTAATCCCCTCCACTATCGCATCCTTAATCCTCTCCCTGTCCCTTGCTGAACTGGCCACAGGGCAGAGGAAGCGAGCACAGGGTGAGCTTGGGTTTGCTTCCAAGTGAGTGATCGCCAGGGTTGGGTAAGAGTGCTGCCAGAATGGGCCCCAAATCTGCTGGTGGGGGGCAAGGAGTTGTGCAAGCCCAGCTGCTGGGGTTGCATTGCGGTGGGCTTGCAGCAAAGTGCATGTCCCGCCACTCTCCTTGCACAAGGGAAGGCTAAAAGGAGCACCAGCCACTGATGTCCCCAGCGGGAGGGAGATATCCTGGATTTGGAGGACCTGGGAGCCTGATTTGCAGGAGCATCACCATTTCAGCCTGGAGTTTGGGGACTGGGCACCCATCACCTGCGTCGCATCCCAGTGTTTCAGGCCCCCACCCCCATTCTGAGCTTCCAAACGTGCTCCCCAGCACAGACCTGCTTCCCCAGGTCTCCTGCTCTCCCCACCCAGAGCAAAACAGCCAAGGGGACCCAGAGGCAGCCAAGCAGCTGCCTTCATTTGAGGCTGGGCTCCAAACCGTGCTGCTTCCTGTGCATGCAAACCATCTCCCATGGCTTTTCCAGCATCATTTCTGGTGCTGGGTGGGCACCCAGGCTTTGTGCTGAGCCCTACGCAGGGCTGGGAACGTGGTTGAAAGATCACTACCAGCCATGAAAATAAATAGGGAGAAGGAGGCAGATTTTTGAACATAAATTCTTGCTTTTTAATTTTTTTTTTTTGTGGGCTAAGCAGCAGCTGGGTGAGTTGTAACTTTGTCGCTCCTCTGCTGAGCAATAGCAGTCGGGGCCCTCGCTGCTCACTCCAGCCGGCAGAGAAATCAATGGTAGTGGTAGTTGCATGGGTGGAAGCGTGGCAGTCGAAGAATGTGAGTGCAAGGAGGCTGTCAGGGAGAGTTCGTGTCTTTTATTAGAGCAACCTATACGTTTGGGGAAAAAAGCTCCAAAGCAGATAAGCTTTGGGCTCACAAGTCCTTATTCAGGTCCTAAATAGAAACAGCTAAGTCAGATCACTGGGTTTATTTTAATCAATTTTAGATCTGAAAAAAAGACTGGTGAGCTGAAAATTAAAATCTTTTTTTTTTTCCCTTTACTTTTTTGTTTTCTGGGGAGCCCCGTCACTGTAGGGCTGGATGGTGCTGTGAGCATGTCAGGCGAGATGCTGGGGTGGGTCATGGCCCTGACACCCCCAGACACACCAGTTTTTGGCTTTCCACATCCCCCAAGGAGAGGCTGTGTGAGACGGAGGCCGAGACTCCTGGGATCCTCTCCCAGGCTATTGCAGGCTTTTGGGGAGATGCTGCCTAGTTGCTTTGTGACTCAGTTTCCCCACCTGAACGGCAGAGAGGATGCTCCCTGCAAGCCAGGCTGGCCCTACAACTTACAGCTGCCCTTTTGAGGTGCGTGGAGCTTGGGGAGGTGCGCGTCGCACCAGGATGCTGCTGTCGTCTGTGGGATGAAGCGTGGTCCCTTTGCAGGGCTCCTTCTGCTCTGCTAATCCTCCTCAGGGGTGAAGCTGAGCCCTCCAGCTGGGCTGCGGGGTCTCCCCCTGCTCCAGCACAGGCTCTTGTAAGTGAACATAATTGCAGCTGTCCCCTGGGTCATTGCAACCCCACCCTGATCCTGCTGGCAGGATGCTTTGAGGTGCCCAGGCTGGAGATGCTCAGCTCCGCAGCTGCCATCCAGCCTCCGGCCTGGCCAGAGCCGGATGCAGGGATTTGCCTTCAGCCGTTCCCAGGGTTCATCCATCCATGGTGGACATCAGCACCACTGACTGCTTCCTCCTGCTGCTGGAGGTCTCCTCTCCTTGGGAAACACAACACCTCCTCCCCCAAGGAGAGGGGAATTGATGTGGGGTGTCTGTCCTTGGTGATGCACCCAGCGGGCACGGCACCCAGCACCCCGTGGGCCCAGCACCCAGCACGCAACCCATCTTCTCTACTGTTGACACAGTGCTGCCCTGGGCTCTTGCAAGCATTGAAGGGGTAGAAATCCTTCTTGCTGCCTAAGTGACCTGTCTTCAAACTGCACAGCGCTGGAGGAAGGCAAAGAGATTTGACCAAGGGGTGAAGGAAGTATGGTGGAGCAAGGACTTGAACCTGCTTTCTACTGGTAGCCCTACACACTGGGACATCTTGCTGAGTCCGGCTGACCCCTGCCAGCTTGAGAAGGTGGAGGAGAGCAAAGGCTGCCTGTATTTATTAAGAAGATGCTGGACTCTGCCACTGACATCCATTCCCTTGCTCTGCCTCAGTTTCCATCTCCCTGTCAAGCACAGGAGGATGTTTCTCCCCTTCTGTCACCTAGTGCTTTGGGATGGGTGAGATGGAGGTACCAAGAGAGGCTCTGTAAGGGGCATTTCCCTCCAGACAACTCAACGACAAATACCAGCTCCAACGCGTGCAGCCTCCACACCTGCACATGGTCCCACTGCTTTGCTTCTGCTGCTTATTCCCCAACAAAATTAAATACCTGCTGTGATGATGGTAATATCCCACGCAGGGAAGAGAGTAAACAGCAATCAGGGCTGGGACGAACCCGGCGGCTCTGCCCAGCCAGCGCACAGAGGGGCTCTTGCTCCAGAACCAGTGATGCCATCTCGGACCTGTGAACAGCCCAGCCGGGCAGATGGGTGCTGGGGTCCACGGCGAGGTCACACCACTGAAATACAAACCCACTTCCCAAAGCTTTGAGGCTGACGCTGCCTGGTAGATGTTGCCTTAAGGATGCTGGTTTTCATCTCTCTAGCGGGGTGTTGAAACGCTGCCATCCCACTTACTGTATCAGCCGTAATTATCGTTGGAAAGGCAGAATGGAAGCGGCTTGTTTAGTTACATTTCATTAAGAGGACTTCATCTGGGGGCAGGAAACAAGGAGGCTCAGACTGTATAAATATTTGAACAACTCTTTCCAGCAGCATAACCCCCTTTCACACATACACCCATTGCACGCGGACGGGATACCTTGAAACGTTTCCCACCACATGCAAAAAGCCTTCAAATTCCCCATTCCTGGTGCGGGGGCAGTGAGAGCGTGGAGTGGTTTTGTCCATTGGCAGAAGTTTTGCTCATTTATAAGGCTTGAAGCCTCCAGCTCTTTTATTTTCTCGGTAAGCTGAGCCCTGCGGGGCTGGCGGTGTTTCCTGGGCAAGGAGCAGTAACCAGAGATGGGCAACGCTCAGGTCAAGGCTCTGATCTTTGGCAGATTCGAGACGTTTTCTTTCATCTTGAAACCTTAGCTTTATTGGCGCAGAGCCTAAGCGCTTCCAGACGTGATGCATGGGGAACCAGGTCCTGGTGTCCCAGCTGCTGTGCCCTGTCCCAGTGGTGGCCGTGTTTGGGGTCACCCCATTGCTGGGGGCTGTCCTGGTGCTCCTGCAGCCGGCGGGTCCCCTGGGACCATTTCTCCTCCCTTTGCACAAAACAGGGCGACATCCAAAAAGGCAGAGTTTTAACAAATGCATGAGCTACCCCGTGCAGGGAAAATGGGGGTTTTTTTAATTGCATTTTTATTTTTCTTTATCACATATCACATTTGATTGCTTAACGCCTCTGGAAGCAGAGAGGGGAGGGTGGCTGTGCAGCTGCCGAGCTGAAGGGGCTGGTGCCGTCGGAAGGGAGATTGATTACATTTCCAGACGAATAACTGCAGCAGATAAAGTTCAGGGCAGATAAATACAGGCTGAGGGCTCTTTGTGCATGGACTAGAAAGAGGAAATACCTTTTTTTTTCCTAAATCGAGGAGCTCCAGCAGTGATCTGCTGGGGGTGGGAAATGTCGACCTGCTCCTGAGTGCTTTTGGAGAGAGGCAGGATGATTTTGCAGCTGAAAAGATGCAGCTGAAATGAATTTCATGGCTGGGATGGATGCTGTCATGCCAAGAGGAGCTGAGTAGAGCCAGAACGCGGCCCCAGGCTGGCTGCTGGCCTTTCTCTGCTTCATGGCATCACCTCTCCTCACTGGCCATGGCAGGAAGGGCAGGGAGTCTGGTGTGAACTTCCCACCTTGCTCTAATTCTTGTTGGAGAGCTGAGTGATGAGGCAAGACAGCAGAAATTGGGTTACTCTTGGCGGTGAGAAGCACCTCCACGTGCGGTGGGAACTGCTTGCTGTTTGCAAGGAGCCTGAGCTGGGGTTTTTGCACCCACTTTGCACAGCTAAGACCTGGTTACTCTGAATCTAATCACCCATCAATCTATTCCTAAGGTGCAAAAAATTCGGGTAGTTAAGTGTCGAGCAAGCAGCACTTGGTATTTGGGCATCTTTCAAATGCTGATTGATTAACTCTCTTGACACCCCCAAAATCAGGTGCCTTCCCCCCACGATAGTGACACATCAGTCCCAGGAAATCACTGCACCTCACTGGGACCCTGATGGCCCCAGCGTTATCCCCACACCCCAGTCACCCATGCGTTCCTCCCTGGGTTTTGCTTTGGAGTCTTGTCCTCAGGATGGTCTCGACAAGGATTAACCCCTTTGCCAGAGTCCGTCCTGGCTTAGGGGCTTGCAATAAATGGGAGCGCAGCATGTGCAAAGCCTCGCTCCATCCCCGCCTTGCTTTTAATGCACCGGGCATTAAATCGTTGCATCTTGAGGGTTGGCGCCACCATAATATTTTGTTAGCACTGCTGCCTGCCTCGTCAGTGCATTAACACAGAAGAGCTGGGAAATCCGAGCGGGGGGGGAGCAGGATTAGGTTTCCCCCGCTCTGACTGTGCAGCGTGGCTGGTGGAGAACAAGGACGCCAGTGTCCAAGGCGCCGTGCATCAAACCATCCCGGCACCTATTTTTTCCCCCCGCTTTCTGCTGCTGGGGCTGTAAAGCAAAACTGAACCTGGAGAGACCTGATTGCTCCAGGGGGATCGTGGATATTGGGTGCACGGCGGTGGCTTTTCTCCGGCTGCGGTGTCTATCTTTCCCTGGCCATGGAGAAGGGAAGCAAATGGACTCCCGTTGGCAGCAAATAGGGTGGAAAGGGATAAAAAAAAAGCTCCTTCCCTATCTGGGGCCAGGAGAGTAAATATTTTCTCCTCGCTCGGGAGCTGGTGGGCCTGTGGAAATGCTGGCGTTGCCCTCGGGTGACCTGGGAAACGTGTAATCAGCCCAACCATCTGGCTGGGGAGATTTGGATGCGTGGAGGAGCTCAAGCTGTCGCCAAAAACCACCCAGCTCTCGACAGGGCTCGTGCTCGGCTGCAGCCAGCGCTGCCAGTGGCTTTGCAAGGGCTGAACCTCTAGTGACCAACCAAAAGGAATCAGCCAGTCCTTGGGACTGGAGAAAACCCCTTACGAAGCCAAAATAACCAGGGAGCTATTTATTTTCACCCACCCTCCATGGGCAACAGGCAGGAGGGTGCATGAAGGTGTTACGTTAAGTGGGAATAATTACTTCAGGTCCCCACCGAAAGCCTGTCAGGTGTAATTAGGAGAGTAATTAGGAAAGAGGAGGCTGCTTTCCAGCAAGGTGCAGCACCCCAGTTCTTACCCACCCGTGTGCCCCTGCAGCTCCTCGGCATCGGGTTTGTTTCTCTATGGGACAAAACTTTGGGTGTGCAAAACTTTCCGTTGGGCTCCCCTCACATCTCAGGTCTGGTTCAAAAGCTCTTGAGTATTTGGGGTTTTTTTTTTTGCTTCTAGTTTTGAGGCATTAAGGTGCAAATTTCTGGTCTTCTCTTTCCAGTAAAGGGGGCTGGAAATGAGATTTTTCTCTCTATCTCTTTGCTGGGGAGAGCGAAGTGGTTCAGTCAATGCCCTGGGTTTGGAGTGTGGAATTGAGGGGAAAAAGGAAAAGGTTAAAAAAAAAAGGGAAAATTAAAAAAAAAAAAAAAGAAAAGAAAAAAGAAAAGGATGAAAAAGAGCTCAGGAGGAGAAATGCCGTCAGAGCCGGTGCACATCCAGCTCACAGGAGCAGCTCCTGCGAGGCTGGAGCCCTTCTCCTGCAGCCAGCCTGGCCATCTGGCTCACCGGCCATGGTCCCAGCGTGCGGCACCCACCCTGGCTTTGCAGGGTGCTGTGCACCCCTTAGGAGGGGAGACCAGGGCTCTGCTTCCCACCAGACCCCTCCCTGTGGGCAAGCGCCTCTTGATTCCCCTCCCAGCTTGCAAACGCCATCTCCGATTCCACCTCTTTGGATCAGTATGGGGATTTTTTCGTTTTTTCCCCTCCATAAGGAACAGTCCCTTCACCCTGTGCTCACCGGTGGCTGCAGGATCCGGCCCAGGGCCAGCGCTAATCCGTGGGACCCAGCCCAGGGGATGCTCCCAGCAGCACTGGCCACCATGGCGTTTGCACGGCTGAAAAACTCCAACCCCCATAACAGGGTTTTTAACCTCTCTTTAATGTGATGGTGGCCCCTGGTGTCATGCAAGTCTCAATTCGATTTTTTTAATATCCGCTCTAACAGCGAGGCTGTCTCGTGCCCTGGGGCTCTGGCAAGGTTAAAGCAAGATGCAGAATAAACCACCAAGCCCCGAGCAGACCCGTCTGCCTGTCCCCCTCCAGCTCTGCCATCCAGCTGGTCCCTGCTGGCATCCCACATCAGGAGGTCGAGTCCCGGTTGGAGAGGACATCGCGCCTTTCCCCCACGGTCCTCGGGGAAGGGGAAAACTGAGGCAAGGGCTGACGATGCCCCTTCCCGCGGTGTGCTGCCCACTGGCACTAGCAGACATGATATAATCCATGGCACAGAGGTTACTTCTTCCGCCGGCCTCGCCGTCTCTCCCGGGAAGCTGCTCACCCTTTTATATTCTGGCTGTTGGGGAAGCTCTGACTATCAGCCCAGAGTTGCAGCCAGGGGTGAGGGGAGCAGAGAAACATGACCTGCTGAGACAGTGGGGTATGAGATGTGGATGCACCATGGTCCCCAGGGCCCCGGGCATGGGAGAAGAGCCCCTGCCTGTTCCCTTCCCCTGCCCTGCGTTATTTGCACCTATTTCGCAGGCAGGTAAACTGAGGCACGCAATGACTTGTCCCCGGTGCGTGCCACCCGGGCATGTGGCCATGTCCACGGGTCCCTGCCCCTCAAAAACGCCAAAGATGCTTGTCTTGGCTGAACTCCATCTGCATGGCCTGGATATGGAGCATGGGACCATCTTCCCTTGGGCTGGGTTCGGGGAGCATTCCTGGCGGCTCGTCTGCACCGCTGGGTCTCTACGGAGGAGCCGGAGGCGAGACAGGGGCTGTGTGAACCCCAAAATGCCAATTAGCAATGTCCTGCTGCCGGGAGGCCGCTGGGGAGGTGTTTAACAGACACAGCAGTAGTCCCTGTGCCAAGCGTTTCAGGAAGGGCAGGGAAAAAAATGTATATAAAGTCCTATTTTGTAGCTCTTTGGAGAGCCAAGTTTCAGGGAGGGGAGCGAGCTCTGAAACGCGCCTTTGTGGAAGGTGAGAAAAGCTCGAGACAGTTTTGCATGCTAAGCTGCAATAGGATTATGGAGCAGAGCAAATTAAATCAGTTCTGTAATGACTGGGGGGGAGTTCCCACTGACGGTGGCGGCTCCCGGGAAGGAAACGGTGGATGGAGTGGGGGGACTGAGACCCACCAAGAGCATCCGTGGATGGTGGCCTGGGGTCCGCAGGCAGGATTTTCCCGGGGTGGCCTGCATCGCCATGGCAATGTGCAAACCCATGGGAATTAATGAGTCTGGAGCGCACTGTGAATCCTTTGAGGTGGAAAAGAAATTGGCCTGGCCAGGTAGAGTGGGGAGATGGAGGAGGGCAGGCAGCAGAGCTGGGGGTGCAGGCATCCTGGCTGCCTGAGCCCTGCCCATCCCTGCCTGCCACCCTGGCGGGTTTTGCTCCATCCCATGAACGTTGTCTCTGTTGCCCTGCCTGGGTTAGCAGGATGCTCTCCGTAGGATCGAGGGCATCATAGGTTTGGGATTTTTCAGCGAGCAGGTATCTCCCCACTCCTGGGTACCAAGGGGGGTCTGTAGAACCCAGCTCCAGCTTGGCTTTTCCCCTACACCAGCTCACCCAGGCTTGGGGGAACCTCCTGCCCTGCTCTCGCATCTGCCAAGAGCATCATTTCCAGCCAAGTGCTCCATCAGCTCTGGCCAAACCTGCAGCCGTGGGGGCGAAGGGCCGTGCTTTGAACTGCTGCCGATGCAGCAGGAGCCAAACACGGCGTTCCTCAGGGGTGCTTAGGGCTTGGGGGGACCTGCCACCCCAGGGGAGTCCCAAGAAGCCGCCCCGACTGCCTGATGCAATCCCAGCCGATGCGTGGCAGAGCCTTGCTGGGCTCTTTTGTGCCTCTTCATCTGGCATTTTGCATGCAGCAGGAGGTGGGGACTTTTGTTTGTGTGTTTGGGTTTTTTTTCTCCATCTCCCTGGAGGTAAAAAGCGGAGCGTGCTGGGAGATGAGGTGTTAGCAACAATTTACGTCGGGAAGTTTGCTATTTTTCATGCCAGCCCTGGCTCAGGGATATTTATTGTATAGTGGGGTATGATTTGGCACTAATCCATTGAAGAATTGGGATAAAAAATGATGGTGGAGACAGACAACCCCAAGGAGGAGGAGGAAGAGATGCTGTTTGAAGAGCTGAGCCTCGTCCAGGGTACGTGGACCCGGTCATTTATTATATTCCCCGAGCGATGATTAAACACTCAACAGCGTATGTGTCCAAATGCAGGTTTCGGGATGTGCCCGCACCCAGCCCAGCTCCTCTCAGCGTTGCTGCGTTGGCAGCGGAGAATCGATACAAAGCCAGAATAATTGCTGCTCTTCGGCAAATGTTAATGATTATTTTACTTGCATAAAATAACCGGCCTATTAAATCAAAATGCACTGGGGTTTGGGCAGCTGTTATTCAGGGGCTTAATTAATCTGGGAAAGAATGAAGTTATGCAAAATAAGTGGCTGCTGCTTGCCCGAGCTCACATCACGTTTTGCGAGTGGGAATTCTGCCGGCTGTGAGCATCAGCCCCCCAGTTTCCACTGGCATCCTGCACCCTCAAACTCCAGCCATGCCGTGGCACCGCCTTCTAGCCTAGCCTCCTTGGCTTTGCCGTGGGCATCTCCATCTCAAGCAGCTTTGGTGGTCTCTAGCATCAGTCCTTGGGCAAAAACTTGGCCAGGACTGACCATGCTGGGACACCGAGGTCTTTTCCCGAAGCAGTGGGTCTCGGCAACACTGAGGTGCTGTCTGGAGCAGCTTTCCAAGAGATTTATTTTTAACTTGCAGCCTTGGATCGAAGAGTGGAAATTCAGTGATTTTTTGTAGTGGGAATAGAATTGTGGAGTCTTTAAGGTTCAGAAACAATGTTTTCATTCCAACTTTATGTGCAAGTTGATATTATTTCAACTGTTTATACTATCACTAAATCATGTGTTGGGATGAGTTATTAAGGTTTTCTGTATAAAACACCAGAAAGGTGCTTTCAAGGGGTGATTAATTGGAAATATCCCATGGAAAATACCATAGAAATAATCGACGCTTTTCCTGCAATATGTTTTCAGTTTAAAGCGTTTTCCTGGAGAAAACAGCTTTCAGCCCCTGAAGGATTGCTGACCCTGGCTGCATCTTTCCGAGCTTTCCAACGCGACCAGATTCAGCGTCTTCCTTGGAGGACGCACTCTGGGTCTCTGTTGCTCTTGCATGCTGCCATTGCCATGTGCATCACTCTGTCCTGGCAAGGGCAGTCTCCTGCCCACCTTGTCCTTTCCCCTTGGCCTTGCAGCATGCAGGGCTGTGGGTCTGCTGCTGGGAGCAGCGGGTTTGGGCTTCCCAAAGCTGTCTCACTGGGTTGAAATGCAAAGAGACCTTTAGCAAGAGCACTGGGGCTTTGGCTTTCTGGTTTTGCTATTCATTTTGCAAGCAGGATGGGCAGGGGATGGGATGCAGAGACCTGGACAAGAACCTTTGCTTGACACCAAGGGACAGGACGGTGAGCTGATCCTCATGCTCGCGTGCACCATCCCATCCCATTCTCCAGGCTGCTTTTACACTGATTCAAGCTTTCTTTCCCTCTTTGACTGCCCACCCATTGGGCTGTGGAGCAGGCTGGTCCCCTGCGTCCCTGCTGATGCTCTCCACATGCATCCTGCATTGGCCCCGTCTCCTGCCCCAGAGTTGTGCCAGTGGCTGCTGGATGGCCGTGGACATCCATATCATGGAATAAAATCACCTCCATCCCCAGGTTGCCATGCCAGTTCTCCCTGCAGCAGGACCCTTCCTGTCTGAAACCCCAGGCGTTGTGCTGGGGGCTGCAGCCAGACTCGGTCAGAGGAGGCGTGTGGACTCCTCAGGTTGCAATGCTTTCCTGGGGTTTGCTTCGCCCCAGGGTTGCTTGGCTCTGCTCTCCATGCACGCTGCCAATGAGCCTTAGACTTGTGCCAGGGAAAGGATTTTACCACTTAGCTTTGTCCCCCATCACCATCAGCCCAAGCTCCAGGCACGAACCAAGCCTGCATCCTGACTGCCTTAGAAACCGCCAAATTTAATCCTTTTTTATTTCCCTTCTGATTCCTTCAGGGAAAACTCTCAAGCTTTTGTCCACAGCCAGGAGGGCTCAAAACAGCCACAGCCTCTTCCATCACTTCCACCACCCAGCCTGGAGTAGATAAATCCCAGGCAATGCTGCTTGCACGTGGGGAGATGCTCCGACTGTCCGCAAAGTCCCACAGAGAGCGGATGCTGGGAATCGAGTAGGGATTTCTCCGCCCGGCCCAGACCGCTCCCACGGGAGCTCCTCCGTGCTTTCCGAGGCGGCTCTTCTCCCCCTCTCCCCCTTTAGCCCACTCCATGAGGCCATTTAATTCCTCCTTCCCCGTGACACCCCTGGGGAAGCAGACCCCAGACCCGGTTCGGGTGGATGCGCTGGAGAACACCACCCATCACCCTGCACCAGCGATGGATGCGTCGCCACGGAGGAGGCGGTTTCCATGGCGACTGTTGCCATGCCGATGGCTACCAGCAAAGGGCCTGAGAGCATCCCAGGGAGGTTCACCAGCCTCTCCCCGTGGTTAAAGATGGTTTGATTTATAAGGTTCCCTTCCTCCCAGTGTGAAAACCAGACGCTCAGCAGTGAATATTGCTTTTGCAACGGCAGCATATTTGGGGTTTAATGTTCGGGGCAGGTGTCAGGAATTTTAAGAATCTCTGCGAAAGCCCTGCCATGGAGTGGGAACGCCCTAATCCTCCCTGCCTAGGGAAGGAGGGACGTGCAAGCAAGGGTGTGCAGGGAATTTAGGAAGACCCAAACCAGCTGGTCCCCATCCCCCAGGACACATCCAAAGATGTAGAGGGGTCTGTAGGAGCATGTTTGTACCATACACAGAGGTGGCGGGCAGGTCCCCTCTGTGCCTTGGTTTCCCTGTGTTTTAAGTCCCCAAATCCTCTGGTGTATGTGGAGAGCTGCTCGTGGGAGGGCTGAGTGTGTCAGTGGGACCCTTTTCCTGAGCTTTACATTTTTTTTACCTGTAAAATGGTGTCACCCACCTTGATAAAGGGAGAAGAGAGGGAGAGATGGGGTGCCCGCTGTGCTGGGGGGGTTAGATGCCCATAGACGATGGAGAGGGACTGAAGCCTCTCTAATCTCCCTGCTCAGCTCTGATGGTGCCGGGCCAAAGGGCCTGAGCTCTCGCTTTCCAAGGCTCTTAGCACAGGATTTGGGTGTGATTTGCACTTCTGCGGCCCCTTGGCTGCCATTCTTGGTCAGTCCAGCCAAGCCACGGAGCGGAGGCATCAAAGGGGACAGCGAGCGGCTGGGTGGGCGTCATTGCCTGCCAATCTCGCTCAGGCCTGCGGTGGCTGCGGGAGCAAAAGAGTCCTCTGGAATCAAGTGGGGGATGTTTTTCTTATCCGAGGTCGATGTAGTGGCCATGTCACCTCCAGAGCTGCTCACATCCAAATCCTTTGGGTCTGGCACTGATTTGGGGTCATTTAGAGCACTGGAGGAATGTTTATTGAAATTTGACTTTCTGGCCCTGCCCTATGGAGACCGCTTTGCATTGGGGCTTGCTTTTATAACAGCAGATCTGTGACCTTTTTGGACATTGGGGGAGTAGAAATAGGGCAGGCAATTGGGGTCCGGATGATGCCAGAGCCAGATCCTGGCCCACGCTGCCCCCATGGCTGGCATGGCAGTGACTGGCTCATGAGCTGAGCCACGGGGACGTGGCACAAGCGGTTGCCTTTCTGCAGGACAGTCCTGAGCATGGCCTGGCAGAGAACCAGCACCTTGCAGGGCACATTTAAAGCTTTCTTCGCCTCTTCACCTCCCACAGGCTTGGACATCACCAAAGGTGATGCAACCCCCCCAGGCCCAGCCAGCGTTGTGGGCACCGGTGCCTCCAGCAGCTTTGCCCTGACCCCTGGTTTAATTTCCCTAATGAAGCCCGTCCGGGGGAAGCAGGGCTGAGCTGGTTAACGAAACCCCCTGCCAAGAGCCATTAGCTGGGAAGCTGTAATTGCACGGATGGGAGCTGCTGTCCCTTGGCTCGAGCCAGCTAATTGGTGGCCCTCAGCATCCCGCTGCAGGCAGGGTAGGGGCTGGCATGGGGCAGGGGGCACTGGGGCCAGGACAAGCATCACGCTGGGGTTTCCTCCCTGCCCTGAGGAGCCTCTGCCCACCTGGCCCAGCTTCGCATCGGACACCCGGAGAGGACTGCACAGAGGACCTGGGAGTCCTGCAAGCAGGTCCCCGCATCCCGAGCGTGGGAGGAGATTGATCAAGGTGGATGTGGCTTGTGTGACTCCCAGCCCTAGGCAGGCATGAAATTCGTGCCATGGAAAACCTTCTCTTGGGGCTGGCAATCCCCAGTGGTTGCACAGGCTTTGCAGTCCAGTTGCCAGGGTTCCTGCTGGGGCAGCAGCCCTGTCCCTCCTGCAATGGGGTCAGGACAGTCTGTGACTCCATCCCTGGGGACCAGGGGTTGCAAGGGACAGATCCAGCGCTCCTGAGGGTTCCTGCCAGCGGGCTCCCTCCAACCTTGCTCTGACCACGTGAAGCCTGCTGTGTTGGGGATAAAGTCTGAGTGAAGTTTCTCTTTTGGGACAAATCCAGCCAGCTGTGTCTTTGCTGCGATGCAGGCTGTGACGGATGGGGAGGCAGCCGCAGGTCAGGAGGTGGGAGCTGCCATCCTGCATGATTTGTGATTTCCCGGGCTGGCAAAATCACCGTTCCTCTCTGCTTCATCCCAGCTGTGCAAGGGGGAGCAGCCCTCTTGATGCTGGGGGGAGTCTGGGGGCTGTGCACGACTGTAGGGCTTGGTGCACGTGGAGTATTAGCGATCTAAGCAGCAGTAAATCCAAATAAACACTGACTGTTCTCAAGATTTATTGCATGAGCCTGACCTAATACCATCAGGGCTGCAGCTGGGGCATCCTGGCTGAGAGGAGGTTTACATCAGTGCCTCGGGAGTGGAGCAGCATGGGGACTTTTTTGGGAACAGCCATGTCCCAAACACCCCGCCTCTGCACCAGGAACACCTGGAGATGTTTCACAAGTCTTATCAATTAATCTTTGTGAAGCTTGGTGGGCTGGGGCTGGGCTTACTGCAGTCAGGGGGACCCCCATGCCTGGTCCTGGCTGTGTGGTTATTTAGGGGTTTACGCTGGGCAGATGCAATCCTAGGGTGAAGGATGCTGGAGAGGAGCAAAGGGTTGCCCAGCATCTGTTGCTGCTTGCCATGATTTTGTATCACCAGCTCCCCCTGCACACAGGAGCAGCTCAGGGGCAGCCTCTGGAGACTTGCAGCCAAGCAAGAGAAGGGAAACTCTCTGCCATCCCACTTTAGGTTCCATTTCACCTCCCCTGAGCAGCAGGAACGCTGCATCTTCATGAATATTGCAGTGCAACAGCAGTGTGCTGCCTGGTCATGTGGGAGCTGGTATTACATGCACTGAGCTGGCCAGGCAGCAGCTGGAGCTGGGCTGCTGGCGGGCTGCCCTGTGCCGCAGGCTGCCGTAGTCCCTCCGTGGTATAAACTCCACTGATCGCTGCCAATCCTCTGGAATCCACTTAGGGCAAAACCTGGCTGAGAACATCTCCTGCAGGCTGGCGTGTGAGGGGCAGGCGTGTGAGAGACGTCTCTCACGTCGGGGGAGTTGTCTCCGGAGAGTGAGTTTTGGCCCTGCGAGGTGTTTTATTGCTGTGAAGTTGTTCCTGCTGCAGTCAGCAGCTCCAGGAGGATGGATCCCCGTGGGGCTGTGGTGTGGATCCTGCTTCTTCAACCTGGAGGGAGTGAAGGTGTTTGCACAGTGCAGGGGGTGCGGATCTGGGGAGGAGAAAGACCCGGAGGAAGGTCTCCCAGCTCCAAATCTGCATCATGTTGGGGAGCCACACACTGCAGGTTGGAGCACAGCATCGGTCGGTGCCCAAGGAGGATGCTGGATCCTGGCAGTGGTGCCTGGGGAGTCCTCCCCGGCCATGTGCTGAGCAGCGGGGTGCTGGGTTCGGTTGCTGTCTGAGCAAAATACCGGGGTGTTATTCTCATGGGAAGGTTTGCTTTTGGATTTGGGGCTGGACACCTTTCACTGACATCAACCCATTTGCCCTCGCTGCGTCACTCCAGGCTTTTCTCCTGGGCAAAGCAGATCCAGGACACATGCTGGCTGTGCTGAGTCTCTCCACCCTGTGGGATGGATGGATGGATGGATGGATGGATGGAGGCTGGCGTGGCATGCTGGGGCCGTGTACTTCCATTTTCATTTCCCAGTCTGAGTACAGGGAGCCAGGGAGTCAGTGGCTGGAGCTGCCATCTGGTTCCAATTTAAGGGAGAAACGGGCCCGATGGAGCTGGGCCATGTGGCTCCTATTACAGTGAGGCTTTGCAGGTCATGCAGAGAGAATCTGTCCTTCGGGGAGCTCGCCCGGGTTAGCTGGCAGGGGTGAGGAGTCCTTGTTTCTTGGTGAGCCTCAATATTTTTTGTGTAACAGTCAAAAGGCAAATAAAAGCAACTCCAAATGTTTCTTCCTCCTATCCCTCAAACCTTGCAATTTTTTCTTGCCTTCCCATCAGTTTTGGTGGCCTGTCTCATAATTTATGGGCTCCTATGGTTGGTGCACCCCATCAGCCTTCAAAAGACCCTGAACCAGCCCCTGCATGTCCCCTGGGATCTCCTAGTCCTTGACTTCCCTGCACTGGACACAAGGACAGAGAAGTCCTGGACAGGCCATTTCGCAGTGGGTGAGCTCCATAACTCCATAGATTTGTCCTACTGATCCAGGAGGACATTGACCCAAATGTTCTGGAGTCAGTGGTGGGAAGTCATGGAAAATTTGCATGGTGAAACCAAAGGTGGTTCTTGCGGTCTTTTACTTCTATCCACTGCCTTCCCCCTGGGCTACAGCAGATCCTGCCCAGGCACTTATTTGTTATTGCATTTTATTTATTTTGTTGTTACACACCTGTGAGACATCACTTATTTAGCAAAATCACTTGCAGTGATCCTTGGTGCATCAGTTTTTCCCTACTTTTTAACATCTCCTCTCCAGGAGTTGGAGCCAGTTCCTCCATAGATCAGAGCAAAGGATTATTTGAAATCATTGGGCAACACCGAGCTCACCTTGTCACCCATTGGTGACACCTTGATTTCCGAGGAAGGAAAGCAAGCTCCTGCTTCGCAGGGATGTGTCCCCCTCACTCTTGGCTACCTCCTGCCTCCGTCCCATCTCTCCTGTTCCCTCCTCTCTCCAGGCTGTTTCCCCAGCACCATGGCCATTGCTGGGCTTTCCAGCATCTCTGCAGGGTTAATCAGCACCAACTCCCAGATTCAGAGCACATCGCTTCCATCTGCAGCCTCGTGCTGCAGCAGGGCTTGGCCTCTGTGGCTTGGCAAGGGGCCACATGATTCCCAATTCCCTGCGGATTAATTCTGGTGGATAACAGACTTCTTCAGTGAGCTGTTGCTCCATGCAACCGTGTATTTGAAACTCCAGGATGGTGCATTATCTTTGGGCCAAAGACTGAGTCTTCCCAGTGGTTTGAAAAGTGCACGGCACATTGGAGACCGGCAAGATATAACCAGTGGCTGCGGTGATAGGGGAGAGCGCTGCTATCACTGGAGATAAAGCTCATCAGTGCTTACAGGAGAGACAGATGCTTAAAAGCCCAACTCCCCTTGACCTTCCGGAGAGATTTATGTCCCCAGGAATGTGCTCATGCTGTCACCGTGGGTGTATGACACAAGTGCAGCACCCCAGTGACTATGTAGGCAAGGTTTGGGCAGCAGACATCTCCTTGGCTTGGGCACCACGGCAGCAATCAGCCCGCAGCCCCTGGGAAGTGTCCTCCCACCTCTCAGTCCTGAGCATCTCGCTGCAGCCAAGGGTTGCCGGGTTTTCTCTCCCCTGCCAGCTGATGGGCTCCAGGAGAAGAGATGTGGGGACAAAATGTGAGCTAAGTCCCAAATTTCTATGTTATGGGACCTTCTGACTTTTCAAAATTCCTTTTTGTTCCAATTTGGAATGAAAACAAAGAAACTCGAAGCTGTTGTCAAGAGGTAAAATGCTCTAATAGGTGAAGGGGACCCTTCTACCCCTTTATTTTAAATTTTAGCACTAACCTGGCTTGTTACATCTTGAAACATCTGATGCTATCTTGCAGATCAAAGCCTCCTTGTTTGGGTTGTAATGAAGTGTCAAACTGTTTCCTTGCAACACTTTGATCTGCAAAACAAGATGTTTAAGAGCCCTGCTAGCAAGGGCTCTTCAAGTTTTAGAGGCGCTGCAGAGCAGTGGAGTATTTGAAGTCTGATATTGTTTCATATTGAGACTTTCCAAGTTATGGCAGCTGATAGTGTGCATTACTGTCACACCTGTGCCAGGAATCACATGAAAATCGATCTAAAATGAAACAACAGCGCGCTGGAGAACCAAATCGATAATTCTTCTAACAGTTTCCAAAAGCAGTTGGCTTTTTCCCCCTTTTTTCCAGAGGGCACATTTCCATGGGAAATGTTATTGGAACCAATGTGAGCTCTCCACAAAATGTCAGCTTGTCTGAAAGATTTGCAGCAGCAAATTGTTTTGGGGAAAAAACCCCACGATTCTGGGTGGTTCAGCTGGAGAGCGCTGCCTGCACTCCTGCTCCCTTGGTCTTGCTTTTCCCTTGCCCATTTAACCTGTGCATCACCCCCTGAGGGCTGTCTGGGGGTTTCTGTGCAGGGACTGGTCTTGATTCGGTTGGGCTGGAGCGGCTCATGCATCTCTCCCCACTCGGCTGCAGGCTCAGCGCTGGCGCAACGAGAACTACGAGAGGCCTGTGGACCTGGAGGGCTCTGGGGACGATGACCCCTTTGGGGACGATGAACTGGACGATGTCTACTCGGGCTCTGGCTCAGGGTGTAAGTAGCTGTGGGGCTCCTGGGGAAGGGTCCCTGGGGAGCCTGGCCATGGGTTTCATTGGGACAGGAGAGGGGCTTGCCATGTGAGGGAGGGGATCACCCCTTGCCCATCTCTGGAGCCACTCTCCTACCATCTCCTAGACAAAACCAAAGGGAACGGTCCCAAAGGCTGGGCTCAAGTGACTCCATTTCCCATTTCAGTCTCTGGTCCTACTGGGCAGGATTAACTTTTCCCCAGCACGATAGCATGTGCCAATGTTATAGAGGTTTCATGGACCCCAGAGAGGGGCTTTGGCCACCACATGGGAATTTGCAGCCCTTGGTTTCTGCTGAGCCCATAACCAGTCATGCTGTTGGTTTTTTGGGGGTGAGGCCAAGTGGGTGTCAGCCCTGGGAAATGCCAGGGCAGCAGCAGCTTCACCCTTTGCTCTTCTCCCCCTCTTTCAGATTTTGAGCAGGAGTCAGGGCTCGAGACGGCAGTGACCCTCACCACGGACACATCCATCACACTCCCCACCACGACGGCCGTGCTGCCCATCACCTTGGTGCAGCCCGTGGCAACCCCCTTTGAACCATTCCCTGCTGAGGACACCACCCCTGAGCAGACAACCAGCGTCTTGTATATCCCCAGGATGACAGAGACACCAGTGATCCCCAGCTGGAAAGCAACCACCACCAGTACCACTGCCAGCAACTCCCCTACCACCACGACCACAACCACAACCACCACAGCCACCACCACCACCACCACTGCTGCCACAACCACCACCAGTACCACTATGGCCACTGCCAAACCCACCACCGTCCGGAGGTTCCTGGTCCCCTTCGTCACCAAGGCAGCCACCACCCGAGCCACCACCCTGGAGACACCCACCACCTCCATCCTTGAAACCAGCACACCAACAGAGGTGGCCACGTCACGGCTTGTCCCCACCAGCACGGCCAAGCCCAGGTCCCTGCCAAAACCAAGCACCTCCAGGACTGCAGACCTCACAGAAAAAAGCACTGCCTTGCCATCCAGTCCTGCCACACTGCCACCCACAGAAGCCCCCCAGGTAGGAGGCAGGAGCCCTTCTTACCTGCCAAAGGGCTCATGGGCCATGTTTGAAGCCAAGCGATAGTGATGGGAAGCCTTTAGGGTAGATCTGTCCTGAGCCAGTTGCTCAGAGGGAGGTCAAGCCAGGTTGGGCTCTTCCCAGCTCTCTGGAGAGCGGAACATTTGGGGAGATGGAGAGGGAAGATTAAAGAGTGGGGGTTCTAGCACGGGCAGAGCATGGTGATGGGGCTGGTGCGAGAACTGATGGGCACCCAGAGGTGTGCCACGCATCCCCGGTGCCCCTGGCTCTGCCTTGCCCAGCTGCTCCAGAGCAGCTTCCCCAGGCAGGAGGGGAGCAGGGCTGGGGGTACCACTGCCCCATGGGGAAACAGTGACTTTCCTCTGGATTTGGTGTTTGGGCTCATCGTACCATTTCCCAACTTGCAGCCCATCAGTGGGAGGCCCAAATGCTCCACAGTTATGGCTTGACAGTGCATTTCCAGCCCGTTGGATGTCCTGAGCAGGGGATTTAATCTGCTGATCCATCTCTCATTCAGAGCCCCTCAGGGGCCCTTTGAAAACCGCTTTGACTGAAAGGTGGAGTGATTTGTCTAAACTAGTCCCTCTTTTCTGTGTATGTATATGTATGTATAGCGCTCTGGGCTCTCGCTGACCTTCAATTAATCTCTGTCACAAAAACGCCTGCTTGTGGGAAGCAGCGAGCCATGCGCTCGTGCCGGGGGCAGCGTGACATGGAGAGGGCTCCTGCTCGCCCTCCCCAGCTTTGACCCATCAAGCTCTTTGCTCATCCCATTTGTAACGTCCCGAGGCAGCTGTGGAGGGAGCCGTTTGCCCTGTGAAGGAGGGATTCCCGGGAGGTTTTGCTCAGGGATGCTGACTGCGGTCCAGCTCAGCATGTGGACACATAGCAGGTCAGGCTGCTGGGACAAGGGGGAAGGTCAGAGGGGATTTGGCCCTGAGGGAGCTGCAGGTGTGGAGATGCGCAGGAGGCAGTGAATAGGTCAGGGTTGGGCTGGAGGGAGATGGACCAGCTCGTCTGCCCGGCCCAAGTTTGCTATCCAGGCTGGATTCGCCTCCTTGCCAAGGCGGCTTGGTCAGGGACCACAGCAGGGAGCTGGGTTGGCTCCATGTCCTGGGTGAGAAGGACCCATCTTCCCGTTCCTGCCCTGTGCCGCAGGACTGCAACCATAAAAGCAGGTTGAAGGGAGAAAAGGGAGAGGGAATGGACCCTGCTGGGGCTCAGCCAATGGCATCTGATTCTTACACTTGCTATGTTGCTGTAGCACAAACAGTTGCATCACTTCCTTACTAGCAAGGAGGCATCTGTGAGATGTTTCAGCCAGCCATTGGTCTACTCTGGGGACAGAGAGCTCAAATGAGGGTCTGGGATGTGGGGCTCTCTTTAGGGGAAGCTACAGGGAACAAGTGAGAGTTTGTGTGTCTTGAAGGCACCTGGGGTGGGGACAGAAAAGAATGGTCCAGCTCAGCCACGGTGTCCTCAGCCTTTTGGTGACCGTCAAGATGTGGGGTTTTGTTGCTTGCTGCAATATAACTGTCCACTTCAGTGACACAGGGAAGGGACACCCCAATGTTATCCCCCATGTTCCCTGCTAAGAGGGTCACCCTGTTATTGATACTGTGATGTCCTTCCTCTGGACACATCGGAGCTGCTGGAGGCAGGAACCACCCTTTGGTCCTTGTCCCCTGCTCCATCTTGTCCTTTCTCCCAGATGGAGCCAGGGGAGGTGACGACAGTCCTCGACAACGAGCTGGAGGTCCCGGTCAGCAGCGGCCCCAGTGGGGACTTTGAGATCCGGGAGGAGGAAGAGACGACTCGTCCCGAGCTTGGTAACGAGGTGATGGCCGTGGTGACGCCGCCCTCGGGACCGGGGCTGGGCAAGAACGCAGAGCCGGGGCTGATCGACAACACGATAGACTCCGGGAATTCAGCTGCTCAGCTCCCCCAGAAAAACATCCTGGAGAGGAAAGAAGTGTTGATAGGTGAGACCAGAGGCTGTGGGCTTGCGGGGGAAGAGCTGGTGTATTTGGGGGGAGATGGAGAGCTGGGTTGTTGTGCCCGAAGAGAGGGGTTGGTCTTCGGCAGGGTGCCGGGGTAATGTTGAGCCTGGGATAACCCATGGTCACCTGCCAAAATAGACGGCTCCCGGGCCTGTGCTGGGGTGTTCCCAGGGGTCTTCACATCTTTGCAAGGAGAGCACAGAGCTGTGCAAAATTTGCTTTTGCTAAGATGGGTTGCCAGGAAAAAAACAGGATGTTAGCGGAAAGACGTGCTACAGTGCTCGCTGAATGCCACCCAGCCACGTCTGACTGCAGGGGAGGAGAGAGGTGCCCTGGTAGGGCCACTTGTCCCAGCCAGAGGAACATCACAGATGGGGCAGAGGTGTCAGAGGCCCACCGCCAGCTAAAGAGAACTGGAGGTGATGGCACAGCATAGTGGCTCTTGTTCTAGTGGTCTTCAGCTGAGCATGGTGGATGCTGGCAGGCACCCAAATGAGCTGCTCTTTGGGGGACTTCCCGCACCCTCCTTGCATGAGGTTACAGCCTGTGTAGGGACCTCTCTTTGTGCCTGGGCTGCCTCATGCCAGTCCATCGCCCACCATGCAGCTGCTAAAGTAGATGCTTTTGGGTCCTATCCACCCTTCAGCATCGCTGCACTTGGGAGCTTGTTGAAGCTCCTTGAATCACGCGATTGCATTAGCTCCTCACCTTCATTTTCAGTTTTCTTAACCTAGATTTCAGGAGAAAAGTTGCTTGCAAACTTTCAAAGCACAAAACCAAGCTGGAATCCAAAGAGATCCTCCCAAATTATTTGCACTGATGGCTGTGCCGCTTCTCTGTGTTGCAGCGGTGATCGTGGGCGGTGTGGTGGGAGCCCTCTTTGCTGCCTTCCTGGTCATGCTGCTTATCTACCGGATGAAGAAGAAGGACGAGGGCAGTTACACGCTGGAGGAGCCCAAGCAAGCCAATGTGACGTACCAGAAGCCCGACAAGCAGGAGGAGTTTTACGCGTAGAAGGAGAGCCCGGCGTGCCTCACGCTCCCTCCCTCCCTGCTCCAAACTCTCCCTCCTCCTCTAGTTCATCCAGTCTCTCTCTTTCTTTCTCTATCTCTCTCTTTTTTGGATCAGACTGTGAATTTAAAAAGCAAACCCCACAACAGCTAAAGGAGAAATCACATCTTTGGCATGATGAAAAATCAAGCGCCCAGAGCATCGCCGAGTTCAGACTGAGTACCGCTGGCCTTTCTGCAGTGGGAGGGACAGGGCAAGGAGCCCGGGGAGTGCCCTGGCAAGCGTGGGATGGGACGGTCGGGCTGCCGGTGGCGGCTGGAGGTCACTGGGCTTCTCCCACCAACACAACGGACTCTGGGATCCGGACACCTTCTACCAGCCCTGGGGCGCAGGGGGGTTGGTTTGGATTTATCTTCCTTTTTTTTTTTTTCCCTTTGGAAAGGAAGGAGGTTTCTTTCCCTCTCTCTTTTTTTTATTTTTTATTTTCTTTTTGAAAGGGGTTGGTTGCTTTGCAGGAATTGCCTTGCTCCTTGCTTCTGTTTGAAGAGAGGATGCAACTCTCAAATACGCTTCGAACCTTGAAAAAAGCACAAGGGGCTGGAATACCTGATGCCCCAGGGTTTGCTCTTGGAGTGGGGAAAAATAAATAAATACAAACATGGCCAGTACACTGGAAATGATCTCTTTAGATCACCTCTTCGGAGAGTTTGTGGAGCAGCAAGAAGCCTCATTGGGGTGTCTCGTGCTGCTCCCCTCCTGCCACCACCTCACTTCACTGCATCGCTGTGCACAACCAGAGACCTTAAATCTATAGAAACCGCGTGTTGCCGGCTGCTGAGGGGTTTGGTTGAGAAGGGACCTCGCTTTTGCTGGGTTTTCACTGTGATCAATAAAACTCAGCTTGCGCAGTACGACCGACAGCACTGGTTTTAAAACGGAGCGGGACGTTGCATGGTGGGGAGTTGGCAGGGAGAGGAGTTGGAAATGGAGAAGCTAAATCCTCTCCCCAGTTCCTCCAGAGGGGGATAACAAAGCTCTACAAGGCATGAGATGCAGCATAAGAAAAGAAATGCAAAGTGGAGGCAATACTCTGTCCCCTCGGGGGTTGGGGAAGTGGTCCCCGCTGGGCCACTGGCACCCAGAAGGTGAGGAAGGCGAGGCAGAGCGGTGGCTTTCCACCGGTGAGCCCCAGGGCAGGTCAGCTGCTACTTCTCTTCTGTAAGAGCCAGGATTGAGGGTTGTGTTTCTGTTGTTGTTGCTTAATTTCCAGTATAACCCACAGGGCCACAGAGCAGCTCCTGGCACCCAGGAACCTGAGAGCTAAAGATCCTGGAAGCCATCATCACCCAAGTGCAGTGGTTTCCCTTCCGAGGCTACCTAAGGTGCAGAGCAGCAGGGCCTGATCCAGAGCCCAACTGTGCCTTCTAGAAAGGCTAGAGTTTTTGGAGCAAGCTCTCTGCACAGAAAAGTCAATTAGATATTTCAATGAGTTGGCTTTTAATTAGCTGAAGCGCTGTTTGCAATGCAGTCAAGGGGCTTTGTTTTCATGATGGCTGCGAGCTCGATGGTGTCCCATGGAGACCTTGGCTTTGCTCTTAGAGCAATTTGAACATGAAAATGGAAAAAAATTGGTTGCTTTCACTCTGTTGCATCGTGAATTAACCTGCACAGACACAGTGACACTTTGTCCCCTCAGGGTGTTAGTGGATATAGGGATTTATGACCCTGGTGGAGGCTACAAGACAGCAGCGCTTCTTTATGTTAGGAATTTGAGAGGCCAAATGCGCATATTATATATATATATACACACACACTTGCATATATACACAGTTATATATATATATATGTGAAATGAAATCCCTGTAAATTTTCATTGCACTGCATATGATGGCTGGATGTGACTTTGAGGTTATGAAGATGTGAGGTTTGGGCTACGCTCCCTTGGGGTGCACAGTGCAGGGTCTGCGACCCAAAACACCGACCTGGTTTTACTTCAGGGTAGGGAGGAGACCCCCTGCACACAGGCCAGCTCTAAAATCCCCATTTTAGAGATATCAGGCTCAAAATCATCATTGTTTCAGTTCTTTTAGTTTGGAGAAGATGGTCCTGTTTGATGTCTTGGATGGTGATGCTGAAAGGCAGATGGGGTGGGTGTGTGTGCGCCCATTTCCTGAGTCCATCCCGGCTGCAGAGGATGAGGATGCCGTGAAGGGGAGACCGCACATCTGAAGAAGGCTGGTGCCATCGTGGCTCCAAGAGCCACTTTCTCTGACCTGCTCGAAGGGGAGAGCTTCAACTCGTGGGATTGATGGTTTTGGGGTTTTTTTTGTCCTGTTGGGACTACACAAAGGGCCCTAGCTTTTGGGGAGCGGCAGAAATCAAGCCTCTTCATGATTCAATGAGTTGGGCATGGCAAGTATGAAGGCCACCCAAAATCACCACCTTTTAGAAAAACATGGACTTAATCTTTTGAGCTTGCATTAAAAAAAACCCTCCCAGCTTAATCTTTTAAATGCTGCTTTTCTTAGCTGCTTCCGTAATCTTCTTCATTCCATTTTTTTCCCATTTAATAGTCTGAAGTTCTATAATACAATTTTTTTATTCACTCAAGCTTAACCTCGGTTCGCTCAGCTGGTGTTAAGTTGTAATCCCGGCACTTAAACCCGTTACAGTTTCAGAAGTGAGGAAGGCTGGAAATGGGAGGGCGAGAGGAGGCTGGGCAGTAATTGGAAGTACAGGATGACCACATGCAAAAAAAAGGTGAAGGCAAGTAAACTGGTAATCGGAATTGACCAAAGTCTTAATTCATTGTATGTCTGCTGCTTCTGTGCGTTTGCTGTATTGCTCTCTGCCTGCAGAGGGGATTTGGGCTCAAGGAGACTGTCTTTTGGGCTTGGAACCCACCTTTTTCTGGTGATAAATCATGTCAGCTCCCCAGGAGCACTGGGTTAGTTGTTGGAGTTGATGCTTGGAAGAAAAAAAGCCTTGTCGATGGCTGATCTTGTGCCTCCCTTGTAGGGTAGGGAGTGGTGGGTCGGAGCTGAATGTGGGCTGTGTTTTTTTGGGAAAGCCCAGCTCCAAAAAAATTGCAGATACCATCGGCTCTCTGTTACCAGAGCAATGGGGATGGGTAAAACCCCAATGAAACCCAGAAGAATGATCCTGCCAGTGTCTGTAAGGGGGTTGTGGTGGCGGTGGGGCTACAGCGTGGCCATCCCCAAAGCTGTGCATGGCACCACATGAATGTGGCGTGTTGCGGCTCCTGGCCCTGTGCCGGGCGGCGGTGCCGAGCCCGTGGCCGTGCCTAGGGTGGCCGAAGGCAGATGGTAGGCAGTGGGGCGCAGCTGCTCCCTCCAGCAGGCGCTTGTGCATGGGCACGCATGTCTCACCGTGCTCTGGGGCTTTTGAGGGATTCCTGGTGTGAAGACGGATGGGGAAGAGGCGAGAAAGCACAGGGGAGAGGAATGAAAGCATCTTTTCTCAGCTGTTGATTTGGCTGCAGAGCAAGTTTTTAGGAAAATTAACTCCGACGGTAGCTTGAGCATCTCCTGCATCATCCCCTCCCAAAGCCTGCCAGATTTGGCATCATCCCCCTCCGCACAAATTCAGCCCCTTCCCCAGCCTGTGCGTATCCCTTGTAGTGATATCATCCATGAACGGCTGCAGTCTCCCAGCTGGGGCAGTGCCCAGATGTGCTCGTACTTCCAGCTGTGCACCTCGAGGATGTGGGCTTTCCCACTTGCTTTTCCATTTCTTTTCTGCATGCTTGTGTGTGCATGTGATACACCGGAGCTGAAGGAAGACTCTTTGCCATGCCAGTTTCATAATTTTAGGAGAGCTGCAATTGCAAGGCGTGAAAGATGGTGTCGGCTCCTCTCCCAGCTGTGCCGGTTTTCAGTCTCTCGCTCTCTCTGCAGTGATTTGCAGCAGCCGATGCCTCAGGGGAGGATGATAAAGTAGCCAGTGACTCCTGGGCCACATAAATAAGGAGGAGGCAGGAGGCGGGGCGGGGGGTCAAAGGGAAGGCAGGACCAGAAAATGTGTGCAAGAGCCCAAATGAAGGGCTGGAAGCAGGAGGATGGGAAGGGCAGGAGATGGAGTTGGACCCAGGTTTTGTAGGGCTGGGAGTGAGTTGCCCCTTTCCTTCAAAAAATCTCTTTCATTTTGGACCTTTCAAAAACAAGCAGCAGGACCCTGCACGGGGGGGGAGGCAATGGAGCTGAGCTGGATGTGTGCTGTGGTGTGCTGGTTTGCCTCCAAATTTCCCATTCCCCCCCCATTTTGCCTGGTGGGTGCTGAAGGACCCTTTGCAGGAGCTGCTTTGCTCCACATGAGCCTTGGCTCCTGCTCCCCAGACTCATAATTCAGAGCTATCCGACCCCTGCCATGGGTCACCAGCATGGAAGCTTTAACGGGAACAAGACCATTAGCTAAAAACAAGAATGGATTTTTTTTATTATTTATTTTTTCCCCCTCAACCACCCTTTTTATGATTAGAAGCGTTTCTGGGCTCGGAGGTTTTCTGCGAGGCTCTGGCAGCTCCTAAAGTGACATTGAGTTTTCAACACTGAAAGGTTTATTAGAATAACTGGCGTCTCGCTGGGCGCCTTGCCAGCTGCTCGGGCGGGCGGGAGGCCACGGCAACAGGGATGGGTGTGGTGTGCGTGTATGTATGTATATATATGTGTATGTAATTAATATATATGTATATATGTATATACGCATGTGTGCAAAGCACGCACGCGTGCACAGGTTCAATGCAAACTCTGCACCTAACGAGGAGGAGGGGGGTTTATCAGCCGGTGTCATACTGGACTCTGCAGCCCTCCGACCCCGTCCCCTGTTGGGGGATGCAGGATTTGGCCCCTTGCTGCTGGCTCCTTCCTTCCCTCCTCTCTTTGCCCTGTCCTGGCCTGATCCTGGCCGCCTCGGCACTGGGTTGGGGTCTGCCAGGGTTGGGGGAAAGGAGCCTTTTGCCGACTGCCGCATCCCCGGCCAGAGCCGAAGTGAAGCCCAGGGGGGTGGCGAGGCAGCCAAAGCCCCTCCGAGGCTCCGTGTTTGCTCTGGTTTGTCCCACGTACCTTGTGCCTGCAGTTCCACGGATGAATCCACACCCAGTCTCTATAGAGAAGTCTCAGTCTGGAGTGTACAAACTTTTTTGGGTGTTTTTTTTGTTTGGTTTTTTTTACTATTATTTTTATTTGGGGGAAAAAGTCACCCTAGGAACCGCCCGTGTGATGCCCAGATGTTTTTTTTCACCCCACGTTCCAGACAGCTCATCCACCGCATCTCCAAAGACCTCAAGGGTACCAGTGACTTTACGTGCATAAGCTACCCCTGTTCTGGGTCCCCCTGGTCTAAGTCATAGAAGTACAGCTGACAATCAAACCAGACAGAACTGCTGACTTTAGAAAAATATATATCCATTGCAGTTTGATAGAACTACTTTTTAAAATCACATGCTTATCTGTCACTAACGCTCACCACCGTGTCTCCAGGATAAATCACCACGCATTGGTTCTTCTGTAAATAAACATGAAACATTCTTGTATAAATTAAAAAAAAAAAAGAAAAAAAACCCCAAAAACAAAAAAAATCCATTGATATACATCCAAAAAAATATCCCTTTCCAGAAGATTTAAATAATTCAAAGGAAAAGAAAAGCCCAACAAGTGAGCCCCACTTCACTTTTTCTTTGGAGCTGTTTTAAATTCCCAATAGGAGAACGAAAAATCTTTAACAATAGAAGAAACTACAAGTGTTTTACCTTTCAATGAATATGGGAGGGAAAAAAATGCATGTAAATATTTTTAATAAGAAACATATCTTAAACAGAACTTTTTTTTGTATGTACATAACTCTTCTAGAGTTTAGTACTTAAATTGCTTCATAGTGTCTGTTAAAAAAAAACAAAAATAAAATAAAATGTTTGTTAATTGTTTTTGTTCTTACTCAATGGCCAAAACTTTAAAAATAATACAAAAGACTATAAAAATAATCTTTGCCAATGGATCTAGCACTGTAATGGTACTGTCTATTTTTTTTAATTATTTCTGTGCTGTGCCCATTTATAAAAGGAGAAAAAAAAAATAAAGTCATTTAAACATTGTCTGCCCAGGGCTTCGCTTGCTTTCTTGCGGCGGACTGCCTGCCCCCGGGTTTTTGTCGTGCCAGCATGCAATGAAGGTGAAGGGAGAAGATCTCACTTGTTCTCAGGGCTCGATACCACCAGGCGAGGGATGGTGGTTAATTAATGGTCTCCATGGCAACTCTGCAGAGATGCTGAGGAGCCGCCGGCAGCGTGGACCATCCCAGCGCAGCCCAGTTGCGCCTGTGCTGGACCATGGGGGAGGTTTGGATGCGGGGGGGGCTGCAAGTGATACAGGTGCGTCTAACAGCGTGAAGGGCTGCAGAGCATTTTGGCTGAGCCCCCATGTCCCCACATCCCACGAGTGTCACCAGCAAGCTGGAAAAGATGCCCAAGGTGGAAGAGCCATCCCCTCCCCAAGCAGGAGGTGGAAGCAGCCTTGGCTGTTGGCCCAGGGTCCCGTTCCCGCAGCTAGCCTTTCCAAAGCGATTCCTGGAAGCGAATGTGGTGAGAGATTTGGCAGCGATGCTGTTGGCCTCCGTAAGGAGATACTTGGATGTATTTAACCGGCTCCTGCGTTGCAGAGGCCAGACCTCCGTGGATGCATCCCGACTCGCAGCAGAAGGCATGGTTTGCATGGCCTCATGTTGTCTTGAGAGTCAGCCACAGCCAAGGGCAAATGCCATGCCACAGGAGATTACCAGTAGTATTTCCCCAGCCCCATGGGCTGGATGTGCTCTGTGTTATGTGCCAGCAAATCTGCACCCAGCCCTGGTGAAGTTGTACTGCTGGCATGAATTTCATGGAACACCACTTTGTTTGGGTTTGGGGTATGTCTTTTGAAGTGCTGCTGCTTTTATTACCAGCCTGGACCCTGCTTCCCTTATAAATCTCTGGCTGAAGGTTCTCATGCTCCATCACTAAATGCTTCACTCACTAAAAAATGGTTAAATTGCTGCTCTGTATAACCCAACACTCAGCCTTTAGCAAGGGTCACAGACTGATACACTGGACAAACCCCGTCCTTCCTTTGAGGCCAGGTGGCTCAGAAGTACCTTGCTGGATGGTGGTAGCAGATAGAGCCCCAAATCACCTCCCTTTTTACCCCAACCATCAGCTCTCGCAGCCGGGCAGGTCCCGATCGCCCCCAGCCCCTGTGTACCCCCAGGACTGCTCCCCGCAGCAGCTCTCACTGCCTACAGAAGCATCTGAGAGTTACCAGGGCCACCCATTCAGGTTTTCAAGCTTGTCCCCAGCCCCAGCAATAATGATTTCACTGTGTTGGCGGTCAGACTACCCGTACGCTTGGCAGCAGCCGCAGCCAGCTGCCGTTACAAGTGAAGTGAATAACTGCTTAGAGTGAGGTGTTGGTATTCAGGCTGAAGGCTTGAAACAACCTCTAATTATATCCCCATCCCCATTTCTTGTAATTTTTTTTCTCCCAACGGCTGTTATGGGAATGTTCCCTTCCCACAGCACCATTGCAGACCCCCAGGATTTGGTAGGATAACCCCAAATTGTCCAAGTGGGGGGTTTTTGCAGCAAAAGGGGCTCCCTGTGACTCACCCACTATAAATCTCTGTGACATGAGCAGAGTGTCCAAAAATAACACAGTAATTGAGATTTCACCTTGCAAATTAATGGGCCAAAGGCACTAACCCCACCTTGGTTCAAAGGGCTTTTATGTAATCGTATGAGAACGGCCACGACGCACCGCTGAGTGTCCAGTGCTGACCACCTTGTGGAGACACAGCTGGGAAAGATCTTCAGATACCAACCCTGAGCTGAGCTGGAAAGAGCATGGAGGGAAACAAGATTGTCACTGCTGTCCTGGGTAAACTGTCCCCAAACCCTTCAAGAACCAACACTTGGGACAACCTTTGTGCCCGTGCTGCACAAGATACCCACTTCAGGGGTAAAACTAGGACTCCAGCTTAACCTAAGCTTGGGGATCCAGGCTGATACGCAGTGCCACTGCTCCTTGAAACTGAGATATGGATGAATAACCTTAAAGCAATAACAACCGCCACCTTAGCCGAAATACAGCATTTCCTTCTAGTCAGCTTTAGGAGATTTCTAAAAACACTGAAATTACTTGTATTAGTACTAATGGGCTTCAGATGGAGGGGGAAAATGCTCTGCTCAGCCTCCAAAGGAAAGGATTAAATAGCGGTAAGCCAAAGGGTTAACATTGGGCTTGGCTTTTTAGGCACTTTGATGTTATAGGCATTCATGATTGGCTTGCCAATCGTGAGGAATTGAAAGATCAGAGCTAATTTATCCCAGATAAATGTAGTGAGTAGTTTAGAGAGAACGGATGTGGAACAGCTCCCTACGTCTGTCCCATCAGGGGATGCACAGCAAAGCAGAAAGGCAGCAAGGTCAAACCTGACTCCAAGGTCCACAGGGTGCAAGTCTCAGCCCTGAGGTCTCACCGAGCCTTCACAGATACAGGTGAGAAGCCAAATCAGGAGCTAAGGAATGAACAAGCTGTTCAGAGATAGATGTTTTCAAACAACCTGGACCCAATAAGCACCTTAAAAACCTGGCTGAGCCATCTGGAAGCATTAGTGCCCATTGAAGATCTGTGAAAGGACTTCCAAAAAGGTGGGAAAAGAAGGACTAGGGTGCTTTGAATTTCCTAGTCTACTTTAAAAACTAGAAAAATATTGGATGAAATTGTCATACTGCTTGTAAGTACCCTGAAGATGACAAGGACATTAGTTTTGATGGACTTGTCAAGAGCTGACCTGTCAAATCAATCTATCTACTGACCTTTTGTGACCAGGAACCTTGCTCTGTGTACAGACAAGGACCTGTCTTTGTCAAACATGGTCAGGGCAGTGAGGTTTTGTCGCTGTCTCACAGGGGACCCTCATCCATATGCAGTTTATTGTAGGATAGGTGAAAAACCTGTTTGTAGGGTACCAGGGGAGGGGTTTTCAGCAGTTCACTGTCAAAATGGACAGATGGATTGAGTGGGCATCCACACAGGGTCTCTCCTGGGGGGCAGGTTTATTCAATATTTTCATTAACAGTTGAATGATGGCATAACGCTGATTATTATTAAATTTGCAGACAACACCTTGCTGGAAGGGACAGCAAGTACATCAGAGGACAGGGCTGGAATTCCAAGTGATTTTAATAAATTTGAAAGGTATCATTAAAAGACAAAAAAAATCACCTCCATGATCAGTGGGGAGGTCAGTACCACCAGAGAATAGATAATTCACCATGGTCTATCCAGGTATCCAATACAGAAACCTCAAGAAGGCAATTTGTCCTGCCCATTCCTTTGCTGAACATAGCAGGGATCAAGAGATTTTCTTCAAAGCAATTTAATGCATTCTAAAATTTGGCAGATAACATTTATTGAGGTTCAAATCAAGGTACTGTGCATCTCTGATACAGAGCCAGCAAAATCACAGCAGACCACCATAGTGTGGCTCCATGTGCCATGTCCATGCTCGCACTTCATCCCAGGTCAAGGCAGCACCTGCAGATGAATGCTGTCCTCTGTGAGTCACCAGCCCAGAGGTGTCCCAGCTGTCCTTGCCCATGACCCCAGGATGTGTCTGCTGCAAGGACGTGGCTGCTATCCAGCTCAGGGGGAGACCATGTGGCATCCACCCAAAGCCACCCCACTGGTGGCTTTTGCTTTCTGATGTGCATCAAGCCTGGAAATAGGTTCAGGGCTCCGGAGCACCCCTCACCAGACCACCGGGCCATCTTGCTTTCTTGCATGGATATAGCCAAGGCAACAGTGGTACAGAGGGGGCATTTTTTTACAGCCATGAAAGATGCATTAGCATATCTGAAACGCAGCACACCTGTATGAACTCCCTTGCTGGTTCAGCTGGATTTGGCTTTTTGTTGCCCATGCCTGTCATGGAGATGTGCTTCTCCAAGGCAGCATTTCAAAGGCATGATGGAATCAGGTGCCAGGCTCCAGGGACATTGGCACCACAGGATGCCATGTATGAATGTCCTGGCAGTCCCCAGAGCCTGAGCAGGCCCCCCAGGGTGCCCAAATGCTATAGGATATTTGGGTGCAATGGAAAGGGTGTTGCCAGGGGCTTGCATGCTGGATGGGGACCTCCTACATGAGGATGTTGGGGCATGCTGGGATGGAAGCAGGGCAGGGAGGGATATATACCACTGCCTGGGATTTGCCAAGACCATAAATCCACCTAAAGATTCAGGTATTGAAGAATGAGGTCAGGCTCGAATGCCTTCATGCCTTTACCCCCACTCCCAGACTTCACGTCGCACCACCCCAGCACCGGCTGCATTTCAGCAGTGGCAGAGCTACCCCCCGTTAGATCCTCAGAGGGTTACAAATCCTTTCTGAACTTTTCTGCATACTCCAAATAAACAGTATTTACCAGCTGCTCTGACTAGTGCTGACTTACTTCTCCCAAGGCAGCTTTGCTGAAGGGAGTGATGGGTTGTCCTGCCTCATCCCAGAGAGCAGGCAGCTGCTGCTCTGCTCCCACCTCGGTACATGGACACGGTGGGTCATCTCCTGCCTCCCTTTTCCCAAGTTCCCTGGCAGGCCTGATCCTGTATGCTCAAAGTCCTATTTCAGAGTCCTCTGCATTGCTGTAAATAAATAATCCCCACATCCTCATTGCCATCTTTTCCCATTTCTTGAGGTTCCTCTCACCCAGCTCATCTCTGGGGCTCAACAAATGTCCCTCACTCAAGTGTCCTCCCTGTGTTTCCCCCCACCTTTTGTAGCTCCTGGACTCTTTCTCCTGCTTTCCAAGGGCAGGAAGTCCTTAAACAGAAAAAAAATATATATTAAAAAAATAAAATCCCAGCAGAGAACGGCCAGATAAAACTCCTTGTCCTGGTCTGCAATACAGGACCGCCTGACAGGAGCGATGGATATCTGGGCACGGCGGATGCCAGTGGCTCCAGAATGCTGCCTTGGAGTATTTTTGGTCTATTGTACAGGATTTGAGGCAAAGAGCAGCCTATTCCTGCTCCGCATGACAACATTTCCTGAGCATCAGCAGATATTAATAGTCAGCTAATACAGCAGTCAAACATTTCCCATTATTTACCTACTTCAAGACAAATGGCATCTGTGCCGATAAACATACCTTTGGGATTTGCACATGTCCCCCACCTACTCCCAGCCCCACTCAGAGGTATTTCCTCCCCTCTGCAAACCAGGCACTGTTTTTCCTGAGGCTGCATCCATCCCTGTGATGGGTGGACAGGACAGTTCGCCCTGTGTCCTATATCTGAGAGGACAGATAATTCCCTGCTGGGATATTTCCCCCTATAGAAAGGTTCAGAAAAATCAGCATTTGCCCAGGACTGCTGGAGCCTGGACATTTGGTGCCTGGATTTGCATTCAATGAGAAATTCTGCTGGTTGACAATCTGTGTTCAATCTAACGAGGAACAAAGCCAATTAAAAATAATAGGGACCCTGTGCTACTGCCTGTAACAAAACAATAATAATAATAAAGGCTAAATCAATTTAAGTGTTCCATTTAGATAAAATCCAAACATTCTAATCTGATTCTGCCTTTCTCATTATTTTTTTTGTTATCCTCTCTCATCAACACTAAGTCACTGGAAATGGAGAATTGGAACAGATGGTTCTGATAAAACTCAGACCAAATTTCATCCCCGTCAATGACTTCCAGAGGAAAACATGAGCAGCCCCACTCCTCCCACCATGGACAGTGTTTCCTGACATGGCCATGGGATTTCTCTCTGGACTTGGCCCATTGAGTTGCAGGGAGCCTCTTCATCTTCCACAACTTGAATTTTGGGGAAAGAACTGTGTCAGAGGTAGAAGTCATTATCATCATCCTCTTATAGCATAGGCTGGGGAGGTCTCCTGCAGGTCTGGTCTAAGTAAACTTACCTGGCAAGAGGAACTGCTCAGCAATTCTGATTAAAGATCATCCTAACACAGAAATTATTAGTATTCTGTTTAAAAAACAAAGCTGCAGAAGTTTGGAAATACTTGAGAAGACTGCTAGCTGGGTCCCATAACCACAATAACCACCACACACCATCCAGCTGGATCACATCTCCTAACACAACCTTCTTCCTTTAAATATCAGCACAGGAGCTCATTTAACGAACGTGAGACATGGTCTCTATATGCAAATGATCCATACAACTGCAAATCATTGCATTAAACAGTTTGCAGGATATTTGCCACATAGGGTAGGATGTTTCTTGCAAGCAATGTTGATGTGGCTTTGCATTTCATGCCTTTCACGAGGTGGGTAATCGGAGATCCGCTTCCTTCCCTGCGAAGCTGGGGTGGTGATGGCTGCTTGAAGACCCCCTGGGTGGCATCCCCTGGGAATACACAGGGGACAGACATCACTGCCAGCAAAACAGGCAATCTGAGGGCCAGGGGCAGCAGGAGGGGGAATCCTCCCCACCACCTTGTCTGGAAAAGTCTACAACAGAGGAGGTGTTACAGAGGGAGGCTGCTCTGATTTAAACTTACTGAGGCAATGTGAAATGTGGTTTTTTTCTTTATTCCCTCACCTATGCCTTCTACAAACATCTCTGGCTCTGTTGGCTATTTTTGGATGCTGACAATTAACACCTTTATTTGCATTTTACCTTAATTTGGCCTGAGTTAAAAGTGATTTCAAGGTAATTGGATAATGACAAGGCATTCATCAGCCAAGGCTGTGGCACGTCTCCACACCTGGGTCACAGGAGAGGCTATAACAAGTGCCCTGGCACCCAGGGGTGCTCTCCAGATAACTGCAGGGCAGCAGTGTCCCCAGAGGAGCTGCTGTGGGTGGGGGAGAGGAGGGACTGGGGGAAGACAGGGAGTTTTTTGGCAAGATGCTAAAAATCATAGTCAGTGTGGTTGAACCAGAAGGGTTTCTGAGTTTTAGGCTTTTTGGCTGAACTGTTTCTTTAGCTTCCTCTTAGCCACATACTAGGGAAACTGAGGCCCAGGCAGTGATTTCTCTCCTACCTCTCTAATCCGATCGTTTCTCTAATAGCGTCAGCTAGGGATGCAACTGGGGATGGAAATGATTCCTTCTGCTGCTCTCTGAACTGGAGCTGAAAGATTCTTCCTGGCTGTGAACAGTTAGGAGTTAATTCCTGCTCAGAAACATTAGGTCTTGTGCCCAGTCTGGGGCTCGGGTTTCAGTCTGAATCCATATTATTATACCCCAGGGCATTTCCCTTTGTAATAGCCCAACACTCTGAATCCAAAACAACTCAAGGCAGTGAGTTCAACAGCTAAAATCTGTGAAAAATCTCTAAAAGCGGGCTGGTTTTTAGGCACTTCTTGCCTGTGTGTTTTGCATGAAGAGTGGTGCCCTGGGAAGAGATGTCTCTGAAACTTGCTGTTATAAGGTCTCCATGGGTTGATATCATAGAATCATAGAATGGTTTGGGTTGGAAGGGACCTTAAAGATCACCTAGTTCCAACCCCCCTGCCATGGGCAGGGACACCTTCCACTAGACCAGGTTGCTCAAAGCCCTGACCAACCTGGCCCGGAACACTGCCAGGGATGGGGCATCTGCAACTTCTCTGGGCAACCTGGTCCGGTGCCTCACCGCCCTCGTAGTGAAGAATTTCTTCCTTATACCTAATCTAAATCTACTCTCTTTCAGTTTAAAGCCATCACCCCTTGTCCTATCACTACATGCCCTTGTAAAAAGTCCCTCTCCGGCTTTCTTGTAGGCCCCCTTTGGGTACTGGGAGGCTGCTGTAAGGTGTCCCCGGAGCCTTCTCTTCTCCAGGCTGAACAACCCCAACTCTCTCAGCCCGTCTTCATAGGAGAGGTGCTCCAGCCCTCTGATCATCTGTGTGGCCCTCCTCTGGACTTGCTCCAACAGGTCCATGTCCTCCTCCTGTTGGGGGCCCCAGAGCTGAACGCGGTACTTTAGGTAGGAGCTCACAAGAGCGGAGTAGAGGGGGAGAATCACCTCCCTTGACCTGCTGGTCACGCTGCTTTTGATGCAGCCCGGGGTACAGCTGGCTTTCTGGGCTGCAAGCGCACATTGCCGGGTCATGTCGAGCTTCTCAACCAATACCCCCAAGTCCTCCTCAGGGCCGCTCTCAATCCATTCTCCACCCAGCCTGTATTTGTGCATGGGATTGCCCCGACCCATGTGCAGGACCTTGCACTCAGCCTCGTTGAACTGAGAAGTGGGAGGATGGTTTAGGTTGAGAGAGCACTGCACATCAGTGTGGACATGCACACAAACCCCTGGTCCTGTCTGGTGTGGGATAATGATACGTACAGCATGCGCTCTGTGTCCTCCTGCTCCACCAAGATGATTTTGGATCACAGCCTTCCCATCTCAGCTGGCTTTCTGCTTCTGCTCCGAAAAAAACTCTACTCACATCCTTAAACTGTTCTCTATGCTGCTACCACCTCTCCTATAAGATAGTACAGATTGTGTATACTGCTTGGGCAGGAATTTTAATACATGTGGAAATCCTGGGCTGTTATTTTTTCTGGAGGCATCTGAAGAGCCCCTCTACCTCCTCCCCATTCCCCAGTTTGTGCTCACCTCAGGGTACGGTGTGGAGCAGGGCTACAACAAAATCATCTCTCCTCATGGCAGGCTCTTGCCATCTGCAACTGCAGGCCCACCAGCTGGAGCCAAGCCTGGTGCTGAGCAGAATGTCAGCAATTAATAATTATAATAAATTAATAATAGCCTAATTAATAATTTTTCATTATTTCTGCCTCCTCAAGAGCTCCCGGAGGCACTGAATAATCCGCTGAAACGTTTTGTACTACGAGTTCAAATAAGCACAAATGTTTGGGATGCCAAGCGAACAGTGGCTCCCCTCCGAGCCCGGGCACCAAGGAGCTGCAGCCCGCGGTGGGGACGTGGGAATGACTGCTGTAGCCTGGATCCCCCTTGCATCAGAGGGACTCTGCCTTGTGAAGCAGAAAACTCATCTCTTGATGCATACATCTGCACTCATAGCCAAGGCAGCAAGCCAAAAATTACCAGTTGAATTGGTTTTGATTGGGGAAGGAGGGGAAACCTTTTATTTCCAGGCTGTGGTGGTTTGTGTGCCTTTTTATTTGTAACCTGTGGTACAACACACCCATTCAAGGATGGGTTGTCCCTTCTAAAAGCCACCTGAGAGTCTATGTCAGCCCAAGCCCCGTCTCTGGTCAGGGAAGAGACCGGCTCCTCCGAATGGCAATTCAGCCATCCTTCGGTGATTGTTTGCATCTCTCCCAGCCCTGAGTCTCGAGAGTAGCTTGGGCCAAACACCTGGGCAGATGTAACAGACATGATCCAAAATCTGCTCTCTGTGTGCAATGTGCATCTCTGCAAAGACAACGTGAAACTAGAAGAGGAGCCAAGGATTGTTCTCGGGATGTTTGGGGAGCCCCAAGCATTTTTTTCTGAGAGACCACAAAACCCTGTGTTTAACCCTGTAAACAGAGGCTGAGCAGGAGCTTCGGTTTCTAATAACATCCAAAGGATTAGCGCTAGGGAGGGAGAAGAGCTATTCAAGCTCGAAGGCAATAATTAGGAAATAAGTGGGTATAAACTAGCGTAAATAGATTTAAACTAGAGATTACAAGCTTCCTAAAAATCCAAGCAGTGAGGGCTGGAGAAGCCTCTGACAGGGACCTGGGAGGCAAAACCCAGAGCCAGGTCAAGGGGGAAGACCATGATCGCTTTGGGATGCTGTGGCCTCCATCATCTGCAGGTGAGCGCTGCAGGGTGAGAAATTATAAAAGATGTGAGATGCTTTCTCCAGCCCTGGAATGGGACTAAACATCTCCGTATTGGGTCTTCATGTGACTTCTGCAGAGCTGGAGAAAAACAATCCCACCTGGTTCAATGGGAAGATTTTGCTTTAGTAATTCTGAAATACCCCAGATTAAAACTATGCCTCTGAAAGAAAGTGGTGTGGCAGCTGGCTTGCGTTTCAAAATGGTTTGTCATTTTAAAATGGGAAACCTATCTTCTGTCATCTTTGAAAATGGCAAACTGCACCATTTCAACTATTTTTAAGAAATTACTCTAAAAATGCACATTAAGAAGGGTAGTGAAGTAGATCTTTCCCTTAAAAGGTGTTGGTTTTGTTGAATATTAATTGTGTGATGAAAATGAAGTCTGATTTTTTATGTCAGTGATGAAGAAGACAAGACATCATAAGTTTAAATTGCAGAAAGAGGGAATAACAATATCCTAGAGGTAGGGATAGTGGAGCAGGGGCTGGATTACCTAGGACTGTTGGGGGATCTCCACCATTTAGCCTTTCAAGGCCTTTTAATGATTCTTTCTGGTTTGAACTTCCATATTTCTACATTTGTGTAGGAAAGCTGCTGTCGCACACCTCTGACAAAGCTGTGTCCCGTCGTGAAATTAAGGGGGAAATAGACATTGTAAGCAAATATCTGCTCCCCAACCACCTCTGAAACACCTCAGATTTCACCTTGTTTCACTAATTCTGGGTGAGGTGAAGGGCAGGGAGCCGAGGTATCCGGGGGAGCCCTCACTTTCGCAGCCAAAGGGCGTTGCTCCCAATAAATCAACTCCTGCAGCAGATGGTGAGGGCAACGGATGCATAGGCAAAAGGCCACCTGATTTTTACTATTTAATGCATTAAAAATAAAGCCAGAGGTTGCATTTACACCACCCTGCCTCTTTAAAAGCAGCAGACGTTTCCTTGCCTCCATCAGCCTGTGCGAAGACAAAAGCAGATGGTGCTGCGAAAAGGGAAAGGAAAGCTTTTAGCATCCTTCACCATGTCTCACCAGGCACTCAGCAGTGACAATTACTGAGCAGGTAATGAAGACAGAGCAGAAACACTGATTTGCTGCTTGTGGAGAACAAAAGAAATTGCCAATTTTTTTTTCTCCATAGATCAGGGCAAACAAACAGCTTCTTTAATGACGAAATCTGCCTTGATGTGCCCAAGATAGGATGTCTCCTGCTGGGACGAGCTGGTCAGCTGATAACAGGCAGTATTTCTTTATCACTAGCCCCAAACGGCAAAGATTATCTCCCATGGTAAATGTACTAGAGGCTGCCAGATCAAATACTTTACCAAGAGATTTAGGGGGGAAAGAAAAAGGTTTAATGCTTCTCCTTCCTCATCACCATAGTTTGCACATCTCAGAACCCCTTGACTGTGCTGGGACATGACTTTGTCCTTCCTGGGGGAGCTGAGGAGAGGACAGAGCAGAAATGCGACTGCAGAGGTATCCAGGATGGGAAGGGGAATACACAGCAGATTTGACGTTTGGCCAGGGGTTCACATTATAATATTTGATTAATGTTTTTTTGCTAAAATGCAAATTATCCCACTGTGTCTTGGTATCCAGGAAGTAATGTTATCCCGTATTTGTAACACTGAGGCATGGAGATGGCCACTGTGGGGTCAGGACTGAGCTGGGAGATGGACTTGCCAAGCTGTAGTGTCATGCTATGGTGCAAGACCTGCCAGGCCTGGAAGAGCAGGGCCTGGGGTCTTTCCCCAAGCTCCTTTCCAGGCGGGTTAGGAATATGGAGAAGAGGAAAATCATAACACAAATTTACAGACTGGTTTTCAGTGAGTGGACAGAGGGATTCATTGTCAGGTGCCCACCGAGGATTTACATCTCCTCTCCTCCGCAGCCTGTGAGAACAGGAGGAAATAATCCCCGAAAGCTGCAGTTGTTTCAAGAAAAGAGAGAAAACTCTTGATTCCTGCTACATTTGAGGAAGCTTTTAAGGAGCAGCAAAAGCAAAACCTGGGGGCTCGTGCCTGGCTTTGATAGGAACCTGCTGCTCAAGGCCACTTTGGACATCTCTAGAAGCCTGCAAATTTTTTTCCTTACTGCAGCCCTGGATCTTTCACTTGGAGAAGAACCTGGAAATAAAAATTCAACTGAAAGGATTAATTGTGACTGGCAGAGGGGAGTGCTGTGGGAGGTGAGCTGCTGAGGTTTCAGGCTGGCCAGAGAGGAGGGTAATATAGTGGGAGGTGATGCAAATAAGTTTCTGGCTGGCAGAGAAGAGGATAATTTAGTGGGAGCTGATCCCTTGAGGTTTTTGCTGGATGGAGAAGAGAATAACTTGCAGGAGGAGACTCATGGGCGGGTTCTTTTTAGTTTCAGGCTTCATAGTAAGTTCCTTTTTTAACTTTAGGACCGTCTTCCCCAGATGACTCTTCTATTTGCTATTTCAGATGCCTGATTAAAGAGCAGCTCTTTAAGGATGCTGAATGGCTCAGGGGCGTAGGAAGAGGGAACAGAGACTTCCTCCAGCCCACGGTGCTGGTGGCCCCTTGGGTGGTGTGTCAGAAAGAGCTGCCAGCTCACGATTGTCCTTCCCGGGGCTCCGCTGCCATTTCATAAAAACCAACCAGTGAAACTGGCCTCAGCAAAGAGGTCGGGCTGGATTGTTTAATCACCATAACCTTATCTTCTTCTTATGGAAAAGGTCGTCTCTGGGTACCTCTCCAGGTCTGATGCTTCATTCTGCTCCACTGGAGCGAGAATTTCAGCCTCACCACGTGGCTCAGAGCATTTTAGCTGTGTTTTCCAACAGCAGGAGCACAGATAAAGACCTCCATTTTCCTAGAGGTCTCATGGATCAGTCCTCTGGTCAAACCCGAGAAAGGAAGATTTCCTTGTGGCTGGGACTTTTATAGCCTTTTCGTCCTGTGTGAATAGTCAGGAGTCTAATAAAGGCTAAATCTATATGGCAGCTTTTCCCCCAGGATTTTCTTACGACCTATTTCCACTAAACCGGTAGAGAAATTATTTCCCTAAGACTTCTTATCCTATGTCAAACGGCGTCGAAGTCAGCCAGCAGGTTTGCGAGTTACTCAGGACAGACAGATGCAATAGTAGCTGCTAGTGTGATCATGGACCCTGTTTCCAGCAGGGAGAAGATTCAATGGGTGCTCTGGTCTTCCAGCTCTCATGTCCCAGACTCAGTTCAACACATTCATGGACAATGCTTTTGGCAGAGACCAACTCCAGTAGCCCCAGGTCCAACTCATGTTTAATTTATCTTCCTGCTTGAAAGAGACTCAAAGCAAACCTTCATTTCCCTGCTCCCAGAGGGCACAGCTGAAGATGCCTCCAAGCCTAGTCTCTAAAACCAGCTTTGGATGGGGTGAGATGTCTGGGCTGTAGGGCTTGGAGCTGGCAAAGTCAGGGCAAGGGACTCCAGGCACCGTGGGCTGAAGTCAGTGTTGTCATGAAATGCATCAAGGGCACACAACATCACAGGCTTGCTAGGACTAAGACCACCCCAAGCTTTGGCTATTTAAATGTTAGACGTCTGTTTTATGAAGTCCCCTTTGCTGAGAAGAGAAAGGGGCATTTCAGGAGTGTGTCTGAGAGGGGGGAGCTCAGCAGTCCTCTGGCATTTCTTGCCTCTTGGGGAAAACTCTTCCATTTTAGACAGCTACAGTTATTCATACAGTACCTAATAAAAGAAGGCTCTAATCCCTTGAGAGGTTTCAAGATGCTCCTGTCATATGGCTAATATTTAGATTAAATCCCTCTTTTACTAAAAAACAATATCCCTCAAACTTCATTTCAGAACACCCCACCAGAGCCTAATTCTGCAACAGTTTTTCCTGCTGTTAGAGAGCTCCTGTCTATTTATATACATCTCCTCCACACCTAATAACCACAAGAATAACTAATAGGAAGTGCTTGAAGCATGTCTTAATTAGTCTGACATTAGCAAGCTCCAATGTCTTTAGTTAATTGATAGATTTTAGCACGACTGAATCTCAGAAATTGAGTGAGGGTTTCATCTACCTTCATCAGAGGCTGAACAAACTGTGTTCATATATCTCTTCGGGCAAGGATATTTGACACAATAGTGGTTGATTGAATGGAGAGGAACCACCTCTAAGAGCAGCTGAAGGAGCACCCAGAACTGCCTCCCATCTAGTCTGCATTAGGTGTGACTAAATGCAAAAGATATTATTCATGCTTTGCTAGCAGCTAGAGGATCTCTAGAGTGGAGCCAAGGTTTGCCTTACAGCAGTCGTACTCTCCAGAGACAAAGCATATAACAGAGAGACGGACTGATTCATTAGCATCACCCAGCTCCGGGTCCTTCCCTGCACCCCATTTTCAAGGCCACAGGCCAAGGTGGACCAACACATCATATAGGGAGGGACCCTGGGAGCAGGGATGACACTTGCTGGTGCCAATGGGGATGGAAAGGGAACTGTGTGCTTCTGATCAGGGCTCCTGGTCATCCCTGTTTGTCAGAAACTAGTCTGACAGCTATATGAACCTATATAGGGTTATAGCTATATGGGTCTTGGTTTGGATCTGCCCATTACTGTTAGTCCTTTCATCTACTGGTTGGACTTCTCTGTCTTTCTTGCTCCCTACAAGGACTGAGGTGCTCAGTGGAGATGAACTCACGGTGCTCCAGAGCTCCCAGGGCTTGACCAAGTCGTTGCTGGGGGTGATGGCTGTGGTAGGAGAACATGTTGAGTCTGTCAAAGGCAGGAAGGGGGAGACCTGCTCTCACAGGCATGTCCTGGCAGAGCAACTTGTACTTAGGTCAGTCATCTGCACCACTCATATCTGCTGGGAGTGGTTGCTGTAGGCAGCCAGCACCACCAGGGATTGTGGAATTTTCATCCATTTTCTTGGAGGCAGTACGTTGATGTAAAGTGAACGGTGCCAAATGTCTTCCAAGAGCTGACCCTACAGATGTAGTAGGGGTCCTAGTTCTGCAGACCACTTTTTTTAGCCTGTAAAGGGGGCTCATCCAACCCTCGTGAGAAAGCATTTTCTTGGCAGGCATAATCCAGTGACCTTCCCGTTCCTCCTCCAGCTGCAAGGAGCAGGCAGCAAAGAGAGACCCCATGATTTGAGGCAAACCTCAAAGCTTTGCAGTGTATTTGCAAACCAACTGCTGTGCTGCCGAACTCATTTCACTGAATAAAAGGCCCACAAGGAACATCTCAGGCCTATTTGCTTTGGATTTATAATGACGTCTCAGCAAGTTAACCCAGCTTTTGAAAAAATTTCCCCTGTGTTGGAGTCTGCAGAGTAGGGGAAGGGGAGATGATGAAAACATTTAAAGGAAGCCCTGTGGGGATGGCTTCCAGATTTAAGCCCTCATAAAATGCAACTGCTTTTCCAAAACACGCAGAGCCAGGTTATTGTGACAGCAAATAGGAGGTGAGGGGGAATCGGCCAAGTGGAATTGTCTTAATGGCCACTAGAAAAGCAACTGCTGTGTAAATGTTGTAAAAAACGTTAACAAGTCAGACGCTGCTGTTTTGACAAGTCGCATGTGTAAAAGTGAGAAGAAATCCTTGCAGCACCTTGTTCGCAGCATCCAAGTTCTCAGAGGGTGTTTTGTGACTTAATCCCCATCACATCGTGCTGACGCTGGGATGTGTGTCTACCCCATGTGCTGGGAGGCCCCATTAGGGACTTCTACCGCCATTCCTTATTCCATGCTCCATCAAAGCTCATTTGTGCAGTCTAACATCAAAGATATTATTTCCATGATGTCGCAATACTTACTTGATTTAATAATGAATAGAAAACATGTTTCTTGCCCTAATTTGAGATATCAGATTATTAGAGCAACTTCAGAGTCAACGAGAGAAATGTTTTCACTGGTTAAAACAAGTTGGCCCACAAGTAGTTGGGGTTGGGATACTTGATTTCCTTTTCTTTTCCCTTGCTCCTAGAGAAATCCAATTTCTGACCAAAACTTCTCCTGAGGTTGGATACAGTCCTAACGGCACTTTCCAGCGTGGGCTCGCTGGTGCTTGACACAATGATAAATTCATCCTGCAGCCATCCAGTGAGATACTAACAGGATCTCCTCTCCCAGCTATCTATTTTCACACTGTTTGTAGGACTGTAACACATCTGAAACTTTTCCCACTTTATCAAGTTCGCTGGAAATTAATTGGCAGGTTCAAAGGCTGCTGGGAGGAATGGAAAGCCAATTAGATTTTCCTAACTGAATGGGCCAAAAAATAGGAAACCCTGCTGAACCCTCCCCATCAACATTGAATTATTTCCAACCAAGCCTCCATTCAGCTGAGGAGGGAAATCTAATAGAAGCATCACTCTAGCATACACCAGGGACCACAGCGTTTGCTCTTGCCTGTGGAAGCCGGGGAGCGGAGCTAATAGGAGAAGTTGCCGGGTGGAGAGTCCTGCAGTTGGACATCCATACAGAGCCTGTTGAGGTTCAGAAAGCCATGACAGCTCTCCCACGTGATCAGCCACCCCAGAGGGATTTAGAGTGTCCCATCCCCTCTCTGTTTCTGCCAAACCTGAGCTTTTAGCTAAGATTTTAATCCACAGTATCCCTTAGATCTTCAGTTTCTGCTGGTGAACATGTGGCTTATCCCAGACCTTTCTCTGGCAGAGCACCTCAAACCATGGCCATGGGTTTTCAACAGTCCATCATGCTGCAAAGTGCAGGTGTATCACGATGCTTCCCAGGGGCTGTGAAGGAAAGCCCAAATTGGCCATGGCAATACTGTGCACAGGCCACCTTTCACGCAGGTCCCCAGCGGGTCCCCAGCATGGCCTGGAGCTGACCTTGTAGCATGGAGTCAGACCCCCATTCCCTGCATGGAAATAGGTTTCCAGCCTGTTCATGGATGTCGATCCCTCTGCTTTGCCCTATATAATTGGACCTACAGCAGAAATATAGTTGTTCCTCAGGGCTCAGATACTCTACATGATCCCAGATCTCAGCCTTCTCCAGATGCTGGCTGCAACTGGAGCTGGAAGTTTCCCACTGGCAGCCGGAGGAGGGCAGGCAGGGGTGCACTTTTAGCTCTGTGTCCCACACCCCCCAAAGCAGCTGCATCCACCGACTGATCCTCCAGCATTCCCCCTGGTTTCACACGGGTGCCGCGACTACGACAAGAAGAAAAAAATCAGATTTCTAACAGCTCTGCCGGCACCCTTTGGGCTTTCATGAGCGAGGCTTTGATCGACACGCTGCACCAGCGGGCTCCGTGCCAGGCTGATGAGAACCGAAGAGATTGTAATGAGATTCCTTTTGTAATTCTTGTCAAGGCGCAAAACCAGCGAGGCTCGGTAAGTCAGTGAAGCCTTTCGTGTTTCCCGTCTTGATGGAAACATCAGTAGAGAGACACTTGGTGCTAAATTGTCTGCTCGTTGGCAGGTATCCAGTCCTGAGAGCAAGACGAGGGTAGAGGGAAATAGGGGAGGGTAGCGCATGGGATGAGACTTTTCCTCCAGCCTTTAGGGTCAGATCCAGCTGTGCAGTGGTCTGATGGGGCACATCCTTGGAGAAGGAAAGTGCCCTGCAGGTAAACTCATACCTGTGGGGCTCTTTGAGCTGATAGCACCAGACAGAGAGACCCAGGAGCTCAGTCCAGGGAGGGATGCAGGAAAAGAGCAATGCCCTTTACATCGGTGATCACAAGGCAGTTCTCCACCTTTTTTTCTTGTCCTGGGGCATCACAGTCACAGCAAAAAGCAGAGGTCTCTAATATCAGCATCATGTGTTCTCAGTGTTTAGGAATTACTATATATATATTAAAAAAAGGCAGGAAAGAGAGGTGAGGACTAGGGTTTGAGGAGGACTCAGGTCCTCAGGATGCTGAAAGTGGTTCATGAAGTGGCTGCCTTGCCCCAAGGGCATTGCGGATCTGTATCTTCAGCCTAGCTCTGCTACTAGTCCCATGACAGCAGGATGGGGCCTGTGGCCACTGCTTGATGAATAGCACCCGTGGGGCCCAAACCAGCATGGTCAAGTGCCATGGGGCTGTCATCGCAGCTGATGTGATGGTTCAAATACTGCTGGGCTTTCTCAGAGCTGTGAACTCAACTCCCTTCAGTCCTCTCACCTACCCCGGTCTTCTTTGTTGAATTATTTAGGTCTCCTTGCGAAGATTTAAAACATCTCCTCGTTAGCCTGGTGAAAAATGTACCTAGTTAGCGACATCTATCCTGCCTGGATCCATTTCAGGTATGTCTAGCGGTGATGGATGTGGAGACCAGGAAGGCTTTTCTCCTCCCTCTCTCCAGCCTCAGCCTTGCATATTCCCTGCTAGAGGATGTTGTTCCAGAGACTTTATTTATTGACCTTTGAGAGGCTGTGCATCTTCTCCTGCTGAGATCCCGCCAGGTTTATGAGCCATCCAGCCCCTCTGAGCTTGGCTGCCTGGATCAGCATTCTGAGATGCTGATGTCCTTTGGAATGGAAGGGGATGAGGTGGGTGGACATGTTGGGAGGGCAGCAGCAAAGTTCCCGTTGTCTGAGCTGACACTGCTGAGCCAGGAGGACTCGATTCACCGGCCCACTTGATAGCTAAGCTCCCTCAGCACCAGTTCCTGCAATTTGTATAATCTGGGGGTAATTAGCTGTTTTTCTGTCTTGCGACGGCATAGTGTCTGCTTGTGCTCAGCTCTGATCTGCCATTTGACAGTTCCCAGCTTGGTGGAAAATGTTGCAATTAAATGCTCTTTCAGGTCAAACTGTATTTCAGGGTGGAAAACAGTGACTAGCTCTAACTGGAGTGTTAAGGGCTGCTGGGTGGCTGTGCATACCCTTGCAGTGCGGTGCCGGGAAGTAACGTTTGGCACTCGAGTACCGAGCAAGTCCTTCTGGTGTCCCTACGAGGAGGCAGCAAACCCAGGTTTCTGTGTCGGTTCAATCTATCAGACAGATGATGCCTTTTTGGATGTGGTGGCATGAATTCTGGAAGGGGAATTCAAGTAGTCTGAAAATCTGCATCTTTCCAGGCTCCTACCCCTGCCATTGCACCATGACTGTTCCTAAATGCACTGTATTTCATCCTGATGCCTAGTGGGCTTCCTGGCTGCCTTCTCCTTGTTGTCCTAAGCCTTTACTTTCCCCACCTTACCCAGAAGTATAAATCTGTGGTAAGTGTTTACAGAAGAGAGATGACACCTGGGACAGCCACACCATGCCCTGATGGGAGGCAGGAGTCAGTTAATGCTTGGGGGACACATGGAGAAGGTCTTTACTCTTCCATGTTGGGACATGGGCTGCACTTTCTACCTGCACCCAGAAAGCCGTTGAAGACTTTGGGAACGTTATGCTGGAGAAATGCCCGAGTGTGTCTGTGGGACTTCTTGCTTTAAAGCTCTATTTCACTGCATTTTGTTTCCATAGACTAAGCTACTGCAGTGAACAGCCACCCTTACAGCTCTTACCCACCATTCCCTCCCTCCTCCCTCTCTTGCAGGAAAGCAGAGCAAAGCTTTGTATAAACTGCTGCTCTCCAGATCCCTTTGAATGTTGTCAGAGCCCCCTTGTTCTGTGTGAGCAAGGCAGGTTTCAATATACATGAGACTAACCAGGCACTAAAAAAAAAAAAAATCCCAAACCACAAACATCTGGGTGAGTTCTTGAAAAAAAGGAGTCTCTTCCTTTAATTTTCTTTCTTAAACAAAATTACCACCAGCAACACAACAACAAAAAGCTTTCAAGTCTTTTTCAGACACGTGTCTGAGATTTCCGCCTTTGACAGAGGATGCTTTGCGTAGGGTGCCTTGTGTCAAATTGTGATCATTTCAGATGTTTCCAAAACAACAGATGCTTGTAAAACAAGCTGATCCTGCTTTGTCTTAAAAACTAACTTGCAAGACACTCCTGTCTGCTGTGCTTCTCTGGAGATGTAGTAGTAAAGGCTCTGCCCACTTGGATGGCAGTGATGGGCTTCTGGCTATGTTGGATGAAGCCTGGATTTAACCCACAGTAACAAGTGCACTCTGGCACAGTCTTGGAATAAAGATGCTCAGAATGAGATGCATATTCTCAGACATTTGGCTTCAGGGCCCGACGCTCAGCCCTGCCACCCATGTGCAGTTCCTCTCATTGCTGGCCAGGATCCTGGAGAATAAATATCTTTGAACATCAGGCCCCTAAACGGCATTTTTGCGTGTCAAGCCTTGGAAAGTCTGCTCCTGTAATCCCAAAGGAGCTGTCTGCCAGCTCCTCACAGTCACTTTGTGCTTTCATACATATTGGAGTCAGAGTGGCAGATAAACCACAGCCCAGGTGCAACTTCCCTTCCCCAGAAACACTATATTTATTTAACTAATGGTGTGCACTCTGCAAGCACCCTGTGAGGGAGGATGCTGACATCGGGAGAGGACGCATGTGATGAGATCCTACCATGCCTTGTCTCCCTCCTAGAAATCCCCCCTCGCTCAGCCTTCTTCGGTCAACAAGAAAAAATTGCAGTATCAAAACCATCATCTAGAACAGTCTGTGTTCCTCCTCCCCCAGCACCACGTTCCTTCTCTGTGGAGCGAATGAGGGCTCGTTTACATCATGGGATGTTTTGCATGAACTCGGAGAGGTCCAATGCCTCTGTTTATGGCCTGTCTTACAGGACAATGCCAATGTCTATGGCCTGTGGGGTGGTATAAAAGGGATCGGTGCTGGAGCAGGTGGACAGAAGGCTTTGGGTAGTGGGTAGGTGAAGGGTGCAATGGCTGGAGCTCAAGAGCTGTCTGCCTCTGGACGTTGGAATAAAGATAAATAAGGGGAGCTCAGGAAATGGGGTTTTCTCAAGTGTAACGTTTGAAGCGTTCAAGAGAGGGATGGGAAAGCAGCAGAGAAATGCTGCAGCTTGTAAAATACCTGGTGGGGAGGATGGGTATCTCTGCCAGTGCTTGAAGGGGACCCCAAGCATCCTGACACCTGGTTCCCAGCTCTCCTCAGGATCTCCTGCATCAGAAGGGGTCAGTCAGTTGAAGGCCCCTTTTGCAGGGGGATCAAGGGAAGAAGCTAGCCCTGGACCGAGCCCCAAGGGTTAACCGACCCCACAGTCAGCTCCTCCACCGGCAGATCAAAGCGGCTGCTCTCCCCAAGCCCTCGCCTTGGCCATGTGCTCTGTGGTGACTCCATTGTATTCCCTCCACAATGAGAGCTCTGTGGCAGCCGGGAAACCCCCAGCACATCCTCGCCCAGAGACTGTCATGCTGGTGAGGGGTTTCGCCTGCATCCGGGCACATGAAAGGGGGAGTCACGCAAGGGAGATGATGCCTCCGTTTGAAGTCTCTGGCAGGGCAAGCACTGCTGCTGTATGGGGGCTCGGACGTGCTTGCTGCTGGTGGCGGGGTGGATGTTTTCTCAAGGACTTTGTCTTTCAAGCGTAGCCGGGCTCTGTTCAGCTGCCGTCGCTGGCCTTTGATGCTGGGGCTCAGCAGTGTGTTGCCCAGCTGGAGCAGCGAACAGCTCAGCATTTGTGGATGCAAAGAGGAAGGGACTTGCCCCAGCCCGGGCAGCGGGATGGTGGCAGGGACAGCACTGAGAGCTCTGATTCCTGCTCCTGGATTTACGCTGCTCTAAAATGGTGTCTTCGCATGTGGGTGGAAGCAGAAAAGAAAAGGAGCGCTGTCTGACAAGCTCAGTTTGCCAAATCTCTGCTCTCCAGAGCACGGGCAGTGACACCTGACAGTTTCACCAATGCCAGGCTGATGGAAAGTGCCTGCTATACACAGTCCCCATGCTCTGACTGACAGCTTTTTCGGTTATCATTGCATATGCAAATCCTTGCAATGTGATTTCCAAAAGCTCTGAGCATTTGCTAACTCCCTTCACAGAGGGCTATGTACTGAGTTACTGTGAATTTACACTCGTGTAATTGAGAACAGGATTTGGCTTGCTGTCAGTACATCATGAGGTTGTTAAGAATAGGATGTGGCATTCCTGTAGCCACTGCATTTGGAACAAATTGTGTTTTTAATACTAAAATGTGGTTACTTAGCGCCAACGACTGATCACAAAGAAATCTATAGAAGAAGAGATTAGATTGGGTGGGTAGTGGTAGCACCCCCCCTTTGCAGCACTCTCTAGTAGTTTATCATTTTGCCAAGTGTTTCATCTTTGGACTGAAATGCCCCAGGCTTCAGGTTGAAGGCTGGTGGAAATGTTCAGGAAAAGCATCTCAGCTTTTGTGGAGTAAAGCTTAAAATGGGTCAGGCCACCATGCTGACCTTCTGTTTTTCAGTTTTTAAAAACAAACCCAAAGGATCCCAGTGTCTCGTGTGAAGTTAATTTGGAGGTCAGAAGGGTGCCTTTTGTTGCACCTTGGAAAACAACTCCAGATTTGGTCAAAGTAGGCTTTGAGGATGCTCAGCTGAGAGTTTTGGAGGCTCTGCGTGTTCCTGCACCGTGAACGTGTTGCTGTTCCAAGTAGCTCAAACGATGATGCTGATCTCAGGCAATCACGGGCTTGTGGATGGGATGACTTGAGGTTGGTTTTATGTGAGGCCTCGACTAAACCTGACTTTCTGTGGCTTTGGTTTCCCAGCTGCCCATATTGGTGCCAGAGCTGCTGTATCTCCTGCTTTCCTCCTCAGAGAAGGTGCAGAGCTCATCCAGACACAGCTCCGCACTCACCCAGACAGAGGTTTGGATATGCAGCTGGACCTGGAGCTGGAATTGCTCCTGACCACATGATTTTGGTTGATTTAATCTAGTTTCTAATTCCATGATTTTGTCATTGCCTTTGCAATTGCGTGTCCCTGTGACAAGCAGACCACCGCAAAGCCATTTACTCAGTCCATCAGCTGTCGGCTGTCAGCACATGAAGAGGCAGAAGTCTCACATTGCAGTTTGACAAAAAGCAGGGGAAAAGCCTCAAAATTTTTATTCCCGAATAGTTTCTGTCTTCCTTTGGGGTCCATTATGCCAGGCACTGAAAAACACAGGGAGAGTCCTCTCCCACTGCAAAACACATTTTTCAGGCCCTGGTTCAGCAAAGCATTTAAAAGCACGCTTAATTTCAGGCTATGTGTGTGTAATCCCCTTGAAATCAATGGGAGTTAAGCATTCGCTTAAATGCTTCGCTGAGTTGGACCCTAAGCAGACAAGCCAGACAAAGAGGGGATGAAGGAGAGATTTTGATTTTCTCCTGGGAGTGGCAGCAGTGAGAATCCATCTCTTTGAATCATTACCTCGCTGCTTCTGTCATGCTAGATGGGATCCTTCCTCTCTCATAGATGCTGCTGTTAGCCTGGGGTACCTCCTTAATCAGCCAGCTATGTCTGGGGAGGAGAAGAAAACCTTGGAGGCTCAAAACTCTCGTAGGGTGCCTGCCACAGCTGTAGGCGTGTACATCTCCACACATGCATGCAGATGTCATTTAAAGGAAAGCAGCAAGTTACAACGGATGGGAATACAAGCAGGAAATCCTCTTCCACTGCACAAATCTGGCCTTTTTCCAGATACCATGTCATCACTTTTTGCCTATGTTAAAAAAACTGACCTTCTGCTGCCTTTGCTTGCAGTGAGTTTAAATTACTTAAGACTTTTTTCCAGATGCTGTTTTCTTAAATTACTTACTGAGAAAGCCTAAGTCAATCTACATATTAAACATACCGGAGATTGGAGTCCAAGTCAATGTGGCTCATGACAGTCCTAGGAAACCAAATCTCTCTCCCTGTGAGCCTGCACTCCCCCTTCTCTTTCTCCTTTAGTTTAAGGCGATAAAACTTTGAAGATGTAATCTAGGCATTATCTGCCTTTTTGGATAATGTTCAACAGTAATTTTAGCATCGTCTTTATCTCCAAAATGGTTGCTTTAAATTCATCTGCTTCCTTCCCAGAGGCTGCTTTGATTTTTAGGCAGCAAAGCATCTTTCCCTGTGTATTTCCTTATGGTGGGTCAGATTTTTTTTCGTCCTGGTTTATTCTCCTACTCATTTTCCCCCTCTGCCATACCTCCTCATTAGAATTGTTTGGCTTTTATTATATTGGGATTTATTCTCCCTTTGAAAGGATGCATCCATACATGCTCAAAGCATATTCCAGAGGTGGGACCTGGGAGCCGTTCCTGTTTCCCCACTAGTGCCCTTCCAGCATGTGCTGCTGGAAAGGATCAAGGCAAGAAGACCTCCTCTCTCAGGGATTGACCCAAATTTTCAAAACCTCCTCTCAAGATAGATACCACAGGACATTACCCCTCATCCTGGCCTGTTTCCCTCCTGTTTTAAGTTCATCATAATTGTAGTGTGCTTTACAAAGCTCATATGTTAAGTCAGAAACATCAGTAACAAGGTTTACTTGTCTCTGCTTAAAAAAGAAATTTGAAAACTGGGTCAGTTCATATTTCCCCAATCTAGATAATTTTCTGTGGGGAAACTGAACTGTTCCCTCCTTCCTTTTTTTTTTCCTCCTGACAAATCCTTTAGCATTAGTATGCAGTCTCAAATATATATTACCCTTCTTCTCACAGAGACAGAACCTGCTTCCAATAAAACTTCCCCCGAGACACCGGATCTGGCTTTGACTTTCCTGATTAAATGGGCTATGGATTTAATTTGACAAGAGAGGGAACTGATTTAGCAGATAAAGTATCTTGTTCAAAAGGTGATGTTTCTATTGCAGCCCAATCTCTATCAGGTCCCCCCTGTCATGTATGGTGGGAGCCTACTATGAAACATCGCCTTTTGCTAAGTTATATTTATCGCAGTCTCTCGCTTTTCCCCATATTTTTTATTAGATCTGTCTGAAGCTGTGTGATTTCGTAGGCAACGTGGGATGTGTTTGTGTGGACTATGGGCAGGCTGAAGGACCCCCTGCAAAGCGACAGGGAACCCCCACTTAGCCAAGTGCCAGGAGCTCGTCTGATGGAGCTGGAGGGACGTGGATCTACCCCTGGCTCAGCGTAGCACAGATTTATCTGCATCTCTTACTTTCCAGCATGGCTCTGGACATCATAACATTGCTTTTCCCCTTCTGCTGTGATTGCATCTGCATGGCTTGGGCTGGGGGGAAGGCAGGGAGGGTCCCTGCCTTATGGGGGGCACAGTGGGTTTTTGGAACCAGCAGTGAATCCTCCAGGAGGGGGATCATGCTGTTAGCAGCGTTTCCAAAGATCAAATACATTCCAAAGTGAAGTCTGGGGGCCTTTGTCCTTGTCAGTGGCTGTTTCAAGAAGGATGGATTTGGCAGAGATTGCTCGCAGGCACATAATGCTTTGCTGCAGGAGGGGCAGGATTTAAGCACATCCCGCTCCGCTCCCTTGCCAGGACCTATGGGAGCAGCTCGGCAGCAATAAAGGGCAGCCGTCCGTGGGGTGCTAAAGCAGGGAGTGTTGACGAGGGAGGGTTTATATGGAGTTCCCAATAAAATCCACTCATCTGCTAATGGCACCATTTGCTTAACTGTGGTGTCAGCAAGCTGTGTGTGATTGCATCGTCTTTAACACAGGCTGTTCTCCAGCATTTGAAATACTTGCAGCCTTGGCAGTGGCAGGTGTGGGACAGACCCCCATCCCACCCATAGCATCTCGCCAGATCTCGGCTTCATCACTGGCGCATGCCGATGCACTCCTCCATGTCATGAAACCAAGGCATCAGCAAGCTCTGTCAACGAGGGTTGATGACCCAGGCAGAAATCCTTCGTGTTTCAGTGTCTCTACAGCTGAGCCGAGGCATGTTTCTCCTGTTAGCTCTGACTGGCATCCACTGCTCGCAGCTCGTATATAGGTCACCGGTTCTGAAATAGCCTGGAAGTCAGACACTCATGTCCCCCTGCCTACAGGAGGTCTGGCGAGGAATATACTGAATGCTGAAGGAAGAGCTGGTAAAAACCAAATTCATCCTGATTGCTGGTGCCCATACAAAAGAACAGAATTTTTTTAAAATCAAGACCATTAAATGCATGTGTTGGATCCACCGTAGCTTATTACCATTGCGCCTCCAAATTCTTCTTACAACTGCTGTTGTAGCAGCCCTAGAGAAGATGTCCATTATGTGTTCATATATATGTGGCACATACATACTGCCACTGCATGACTCCTACCTCATACTATTTATTCCCATGTCACCTGAGTGCTGCACAGCATCCGCCAGGCTCTTCCTCCAGCTGGGCTTTCTGGGGGGATGGAACGAGAATGGGCATCTGTGGCTGGTTCATCCCACAGACAACCCGTGACCACTTAAAGAGTTGTCCAGCTCTTTTCAACACTAAATTATAATCTTGGGCTCGTTGAGATGGAAGACTTCTGTAAAGGGTCATCCCTGTTAAGAGTGGTCTGCCTGGGAACTGCCTGAAAAAGAACTGCTGGAAAATGCTCTCCATTAATATCTCCTCTTCTGATCACCTTTCCTCAGGCACTTCTTTGGGGGAGATGTCCCCTCTTCCAGGGCTATTCTCACAGGCCTTTGATCTTCAGGTTCATCGGATTGTTATAGCCACTCTGGTAAAGCATTTCTCCTTCCCCTGCTGGGGGGATGATGATGAGGGAAACCATCAAATTCCTGGTCATGTCAGAGGTAATAGCTACTTCTTTGATTAAGGACCACCTCAGCAAGTAGAATTTCACTGGGGGAGATATAGCTTAAGAAGATACATTAGTGCACCTGAGCAATTTTTTGCAAGGCTAGCAGAGACTCATTGCCCTTTTGTCTGGCCTGCTGTAATTTAGCTGCTGGTTATACTGTACCATGTTAGAGACACAAAGTGGCAACTTTAATGCTTCATTCTTAATAGGAGCTTTAAAGAAAACATTTTGGAAAGCTGTAGTTCAGATTAGAAATGAAGAAAAAGCTATTTGCCACAGGTGAAGGCAAACTGAAGATAAACATAGATGGTTTCCTCCTCACCAGTTGCAGGGATAGTATGGTGGATATAATAATTTATGTTCCCCCTGATCCTATGCTGCTTTAGTCTTGGGTCATGTGTTCAGCCATGGCCTATTCTGACGCAGACGTTTTGTCCAGTGTGTGTCTTTGTGATATACAGTCTGAAACCCCTGCATCAAATAGACCATTGCATTGGTATTAGGAAATAAGCCTAAGGATGCTATCTGATAAGCAAAGGCGCTGGAAGATGGACATAAGGCAACAGGTAGTTATTGCGGTTTAATGAATATATTGTTCTTATGGGAGATGCTAGTTTGCCCAGTTTGTACAGACAGAGGAAATAAGACTTTGCCCTGATAAACCAGGGATGGGATCCATCTCATCATAACCAGGTGTCTCTATCTAATCCAGACCTCTAAGTGCCTTATATGGTCTGGAGAGACAAATAGTGGACTCCAGAATACTTCATCTTAACTTAAAGCAGACTTCTGGAATAACACAGCTGAAGTAAGCCATGAAGTTTCCTGAGAGTATGAAGTGAGCCCAGAATAACTCTCACTGAGGTGGATAAACATGCCTTAGAGATTTGAGTCTGCTACTGGTTGTCGCTGTGGTTTTGGTTTAGTTGCTCCCTCTTTATGGACTTCCTTTTCCTTTCCTACTGTCTTGTCTCGTCTCTTCAGAATGCTAAGTTCTTCTCAGCAGGCACTGCCTTGAGTGTTAAGCAGCCACCAGCTCAGTAGGGTCAGGATTCAGCTGGGATGAATCACACAGCTACCTTAATAACAGCAATGTGTTACTGGAATGCTGCGAGGTGAGGAAACAGCAGAAGAACTGGTGAAAAGAGGAACAAGAACAAGAACATCTCATGCCCTGAGTCAGTGGAAACAGCTAGTGTCTCTGAAAGTGCCTGCCTGACAGTCAAGGGCTCCAGTGATGGAAAAGGCGAGCCTTCTGACTGCTGAAGAGAAGCCTGCATGGCATGAGAGTTACTGTACAGAAAGCACTAACGATGGCAACCATAGAAACCACAGACCAGAGAAGACTGGGGCAAGAGGTGAAGTAGAAGAAAACGTGGGATCCTTGCAGCTGTACCTAGGTACATGCCTGCTTGGGCAGCTTTTTACCACCCAGTAGAGAGCTGATAAAATGTCTTTTTAATGCCCATTATCACCAACCTTTCTTAATTACATCCTTCTGGGAACATTTTGCAATGGCATCATTAAAGGTATAAGCTTCATGACTCATTAGCATTGCCACAAAGAAGTGGTTCGTATGAAGTTACTACAGCCACCTCCCTCCAGAAATAATAGCTCCAATGTTCATCAAACCTGATTGAAAAACTCCCAGCATTGCACGGTGCTTTGCAACAGGTTTGATTTATGGAGAGCCGCTGGGCCTGGGCTATGGCAAGCAACAGCACAAGTTTTGGAAGAAAGCATGTATGTACATATGTGTGCACATTCCGACACGTGTTTGTGCGGACAGTGAGCCTGGTGCTCCTTCCTGCCCCCAACCCTCTCACTTCCACTCCATCTCACCACAAAGTCCATCTGCAGAATTAATTGGGCTCTGCTTCCATCTTGCTTGCCTTTGAAAGAAATAACACGTGTTGCTGCAAAGCATGAATTAAGGGAAGGTAGAAGGATGCAACCCACCCCCACTCCAGCCAGGAGTGCCCATAGCCAGCATTAACAGCAGCAGAGCCTGGTGTGAGCAAAGCAGAGAAGCCAGCATGATAGATAGGAGCAATTACTGGGGGCCTTTTCTTCTCTGTCATCTCTGACTATCTATTTACAAATGCAGTACTTCCTACTTGTTTCAAATGCTGTTGAGGCATTGAGAATCTTCAGTAAATAATGACCAGTCCCTGTAAACAGAGGAATAAATGAGAGTCATGCCTCAGCGATGGCTCCCCGTAATGGAAGGAGAGGATAGCAGCCAGCCAGGCCTGCGAGGGCTGTTGTTCACGCTTTGCCGGGAACGTGGCTTAGATCAAGGGAAGGTTTTCTCTGTGTTTTGCCTCTTCCTAGATTCATAACCCTCAGGCTCCATCTCATCTGGCTTTCCAGTATGGTGAAATTGTTCCCCCTTCCTGTTCCTTGCACAGAACAAAGCAATTAGTGTTTTGGCCAAAGCATCTCTTCCCTGCTTGGTCACAGGGTCCAGCCTCCATCAGCCTCTTATGGCTGTGCTGTTGAGTCTGGGAAAGACAGCAGGTCAGAGTCAGACCTCCTCTCTTTTTCTGCGCTCAGCCACCCTAGAGCTGGGCCAGCTGGGAGCTGCAGCACGGGTCATGCTTTCTCCCGCCGTGACCCACCACTGCGGATGTTACTTTCCAAGCTGCTCGCTCAGCTTTCAGACTGTACTGGAGCTGGCTAGGATGGAGTTAATTTTCAAGTTGGGTGCCCAGCTGCACTATTAGATGAAGGGTAAAACAGGGGCTCCTGTTTCCGTGTGATTGTGTCACAACTCTCTTGTTTATAAGGGACTCCGCTCCAGAAAAGCTCCAGCGCTACTGTCTGAGCAGATCTTCAGCACATCCAAATCAGTGAAGCATTAGTGTAAGTCAATGGAGCATCACTAGTTTATCTAACTGAAGTTCTGGCTTCGTTTGTCCGTAGATTCTGTACTGTGTTTTACCCGGTGGGACAATGACGCTTTGGCTCAGCAAGCAAGTGAGAAGCATCAGGTTTGATAACACTCTGTAGGACCCCTGACACATCGTTAAGTGAAAGGACTGGTGGTGTGGAGTCCACTCATCTGGTCCCATCTCGCATCAAAGCACGGTGCTGGTGATGTGCCTCTGAGCACCCTGGGCAGTGATGGCTCTCGCTGCAGGATCCCAGAGCTCCTTCTTGGAGAGGACTGAAAGAGTAGAGGAGCTTTTGATCTTCTGCAGGTTCCTGCCTGCCCTATTTCTTCTCTTTATGTTCTGGTGTGTGTGTTTCTCTCAAAAAACAAGATCGATCAAGACAGTTCCCAGTGTATCCATGAGTGTTCCCGTTGCAAAAGAGGAGGGCACACGAGAGACACCGTTGGTCTCTCTTTCTGCGACACTTTGTATTTACGGCTTTTGGTGTTTTGCTGCAGGCTTATCTGTGCTCTGGATGTCAAGCTCTACAGCCTGGAGATATGCAAAACAGGCACTCTTCGAATCCTCTGGATTTACCAGCTTTTCTGTGGTAACTGGTGATGGAAGGGGGCTGTATGGTCCTTTCTCCTTCTAGTTCCTATGTCTGGGTATTTTACTGAGTATCTGTGACTGAGAATTTGTATAGCCTTTATAAATTCACTGTGACCATGGAAAGACCCATGACATGCTATCAGGGGGCTTCCCATGGCAAGCCAGTCTCCTTGGTGGGTGCACACTGCCTAGGCACTGGCTTGCAGGCTAGCTGCAGGCTGAAGGGCTGGCTATCCCAGTGCGGAACCCAAACAAAAAGAGAGATACCAGCTCAAATCTGAGCTCCTCCACTACAGGCAGGAGGGACACAACTGTCCTAAGTCCTTTGGCTCTGAAAACTTGACCTGGGCTTGAATTCAGCTCCGCAAGATTGAAAAAACTGAATTTGTGTGGGTTTTTGTAGGGCCAGACTGTTCCAGGCATGAAGAAGACAAGCATGGTCTTCCTTCAGAGCAGGCTGCTCTAGTTCACTGAAGAGTGTACTACTCATGCCAGGCACTGGGGGCTCTTCCAGTTCTCTGATCCTCCATGGCCCTCTTTGATCCGAGCCTCTATTAAAAGCATGTGGAAGGCCCTATCAAGAGAGAAATCCTCGGGGATGCGTGCTTGAAAAGCACGAAGGCAGTGCAAAGTCAGGCTGTCAGGAGTGGTTTTGTCACTCATACGAAGTACAAACACTGCATGCTGTTTTTTCATGTCGCATTTGGTGTGAATTTACTCTGGTGGGACGTGCCACGCTGTTAACCCTGGAGACTACAGTCCTCAATTTGTCCAGAGGGCAGGCACAGCACAGATGCTGTCAGCTTTCAGATGTCCCTCCATGGGGATGCCTGGGAAACGGAGGCGAGGCCATTCATGTGCTTGCATATAATAGGCACTATGCTCATTACAGTAGTGTTACCTGGGTGCTTTGCTGGCTGTCTTTTGTGTTCACTGGCTGCCTTTCATCTTTTATTTAGACCGTGTCGACTTCCTGTTATATTTTTAGACAGCACCTATCACCAGGGGACAGGCCAAAACGATCCTTCAAGTTTTCCCCTGGTGGGATTCAGCCTTTTCCATCCTCACCCCGATCTTTCTGCAGTCCCCCTTCATCCCCAAGACACATACTTTTCTAGGTTTTCTCTAAACAAGGATCAGAAGAGTGGGTTTAGAAGTTATCTGGTTTGCTCTAACTAACATTTTCTCTGTTACTTCAGGATGTTTCAAAGCATAATTGAGTTGTCCTGACCGGGGTTTTAGGAGCTGCCAGGTTATATCCAGGGAGATAACAGCACCTAACCCCCTTTCTTCAAAAGTAAGCTCAGAAAGGAGATCTGGCTGACTACTATGATCCAACATCATGCCAGAAACCCCCGTCTAGACGGTGACCAGCAAAGCTCTGTCCCCACAGCAGAGTGGTCCCTCCAGGAGTGGCTGATGATCGACATATGTCTAAAGTAACCGGCCAAGACTGCCATCTCGTCATTACCCAGCTAGAGCTGTGGGGAGCCCAAGGACACCTGCAAAGCATGCGGTAATGAGGCCAAATGAGTGCTGAAGAGTTACGTTTCCAACCTGATCTCCCTGTAGCCCTTCCTCATGCTGTGTGCGTAGTCCTGTGCCCTGGAGGGCTGGGTGGATGGAGGGGACACTGCTGGCCATTCCTTCTCTCTGCCTGCTCCTACCTGGCCCTGGGAGAGGACATGTGAAGCCAGCACAGCTTACAGGTTTGAGGGAGGGAAAGGCTGCTGGCATTCATTTGCTAGGAAGCAGACAGGCTGGCCTGATGTTGCACCCCAGGCACCCTGCTATTTTCTTAGGAAAACAAAAAATGCATGTAGCCAGCAGCACAAGGTGCACTGGTCAGCTCTGGAGCAGTGCTGGCTGTTCCCATGAGGATGCTGTGTCTGTCCACCTCTTCCTTCTCTGCAGCTGATGAACGAGCTCATTTACTCTGCTTGGTTTTAAGACCTCCCTTACTAACAAAGTGTGGTGGCTGGTGCCTGAGCAGAAAGGGGCCCAAGGCAGGTGAAGCCCCTTGAGACCTGAGGATCCTGGGTCACGTCGTGACTCCAGTTGATATTTTTGCCTCAGGAAAATGAACTGAGCTTGCTGCATTTACTACAGATTCAGATTTTTTTCCCTGTCCCCCTTTACCAGGTAGGAAGGGTCTTTGTTTCACCAAATTATTTCTTGATCCCCCCTGTTGAAGAGAGGCTAACACTGCTGTGGTTGGTGAATCCCTGCATGCCTTACTGAAGCCCCAAAACCCGCTGAGGGGTAGACAGGCTTCCCCATGGGAGAAACACGATCCTTATCCAATGTCTCCAGCTGCTGAACCTTATTTTGTATTGCATTAAGAAATGTACTGGATACAGACCACTAAAGTGGTGGATGCAGCTTGTTACCAGCTCTTTGAGGAGACCAAACTGTTCGTCATCCATGAAGCACTGGGATGGGAATGGGCTTAGAGATTTACAGTGACCTAGTCCCAGACTGACCCTGGAAGGAGACTGCAGGTTTTGTAAGGGCAGCTAAACTCAGGCTCTGTCTTGGAAAAGCTACCTGGGAAGTCTCCCTCCTTTCCCAAGGCAGGCAGGCTGATGGTTTAGTGCTTCCATCACACCAAGGGGGATGATTAGCAGGTTAATTATCTCAGTCGTCATCTGTTTTCACACCTCCCTTTTTGCCTGCTAATTCTCATTATTTCCCCCAGGGGGAAGATCATCCTCCACAGATCTGGCTTTGAGGATTGTCCACCTCCAACTGTGCCTGGAAGTGGGGTTAGATAGTGGCATCAGGAGGATGGGAATTCACTGCATGGTTTAGTGACCTCCTTGGGATCATTACCTGTTTTCTAAGACAGCAGTTGAGCTATCTAAAAGGACAGCAGCCAAGAAAGGAACAACTCAGTCCATCTTGCCTGCCCCATGATGAGCCCCAGCTCCAAGTGGTGGTCTATAGGACATCATCAGATGTGGGGATTTAGTCCCTCTCTCTTTCCTTCTTTCTTTCTTCCTTTCTTTCTTTCTTCCTTTCTTTCTTTCTTCCTTTCTTTCTTTCTTCCTTTCTTTCTTTCTTTGTTTCTTTCTTTCTTCATTTCCCTCCCTTTAATTCATTCATCTCTAAGCAAGCTTTTTCTGTTTACAACCTCTCTAAAACACTTACAAATGATATATCAAGAGGAATATTAATTGTACATGCAGCTTGTTCCATTCGTAATGTTCTTCTCACAGCAAGCATCACCTAGAGTCCACTTATGACATATTAATAACATAGATGACAGACTTGACATTAAAGCACTCTTTCTAAATGACTTCTCCCACTCCCAACCCTACTCGTATTAGTTCAGGAGAGAATACGCTGTCACATATAGCTTTCTGATGGAGATGGTAATACATTTAATAGATATCATAAAACTATACTGGGTATCAGTATCAATCTTTGAATCTGTTGTGACTGCAAATATGTAGATGAGATGTCTATATAAAATGTTGATATATCAACACATCAGTCCTCATTTACATCTATTGCATTATTTAGGATGAAGGGATTTTGTAAAATTATGTTGGTGATATCTGGATTTACGGAGCAGGTGCTGGTGTGTCGAGTCTTAGCTGCCTGTTGTAGACTGAACAGTCCCCATCAGCTCTGTTTTAGTCCCAGAATATATACAGGCAGAACTGGAGATTTTCCATTATCCAGTGTTCAGAAATGTCACCCAACTCAAAATCTGCTGGGGAATTTAGTCCTTTTCTTCGACAGCTGTGTTGAGCTAGGAATGGCACAGGACGTTCATTTGTGGGCATTTGGCATCGCAGAGAGGTTGATGGATTGGAGCGTGTTAAGAGAAAAGCAACAGAAAAGGACATAAGAGTTGAAGAGACTGATTTATGGCAAAAGATAAAAGGAAATCAATGTAGAGGGAGAACTCTCTCAGGCTCAGGGACTTAGATGAGCTCCAGGATTTCTCAGCTCTCATGTCCTTACTGCTTGCTGCCCTTCTGAGAGGGAAGCACTTTGATCCCACTCTACAGAGTCCAGACCTGGGAAAATCAGACTGTTTTCTGGAGTGACACAGAAGACAAGAAGCACCTTGGCTCTTCTCAGATTGAGCCAGCCTGCCCTGTGCTTACACCTGCCTTTACCTCTAAGCCTTTGGCCATCGTAAGGACCTGCTGAGGGTCAGATGCTGTTGGGAGCAAATTCCCTCATACTGAGCATTTTGGGTGTCCCCATGAAAGCCCCGAGGGTGAAAGAACAGGAGCCAGGGACTCCCACAGCATGCAGCCATGGGTAAACGGGACAGAGATGATGTGGCGTGGTTCCTGGATCCAGTCTGGGGCATTATAGTGCATAAAAATGGAGTAACATGGTGATGGATCAGAGCCACGTCCTGGATGGAGGTGAGCTGTGAAGTTTCCTAGAGAAGGAAAAGGGAAGGGGGACATAGGCAGAGGACCGGTGTCACTGCTCTGAGAACCTCCCGCTGGAGACAGGCTCAACCCCCAAGCCTGGCAGTGAGTGCTGTGATTGCTTGTGTGGTTATAACAGTATAATCTAGAGGTCTCAAGGAGGGTTGCAGCATGTTGATGATGCCAACACAATTTCTGCATTCACCCAAGGCCCTGAGAGCTACAGAAGTGGTTCCTGCTGAAAAGTGGATGATGATGACCTGAAGGTTGTTCATGGAGCCACCCTGGGCAGCATGTTGTACCTTCCTGCTGCTCAAGCATGGGATGAGAGGAATCTGTGATGGTCTTCTAGAAGTTTCAGGGTAGGAAATGGGATACAGATCTGAAGAAGCTGGGACCTGCCAGCCAAGAGGTGGAAAGCAAGGAAAGAGCTGCGGGTCAGAGCTGCACACATGGCTTTCACACCAGCATCTGCAGGACACTGCAGGGTTTGCTGGGAGGAGGGAGCAGGGCTCTATCCCTAATGCCGGGGCAATTCATGGTGGGGAAGGTTGGGGCTGTGGCTGCTTCTCTGACCTTGCAAGCGCTTGCTCTTGCTGCCCCGTTTTTTCTCAGAGCCCTTCACAGAGCCAGTGCTGTATCCATGGCAATCGGGGATTTCCTACTTGTGGCTTTCTTGTGTGTCATGGTCAGCGAGAACCTTCTGAAGATGCAGGGTTTCAAGGGAAGCTTGGATTTTCCTGCCTGGAAAGCCACAAGCTCTTGACACAGGAATGCAGGAAAAATCCCAGTTATTAGCAGCTCTTTTACCATTTCTGATTGTGCCTGGGAGAACATTGATCTCAGATCTACATATAAAACATTTGCAGCCACACAAGGTGCTAAAGGATTGCCCTGCATACACAGAAGAAAATATTGTGGCACCTAAAAATACTGCCTGAGAGCTGCAAAAATGGCAACAGTGATTTTCTTCAGTAAACAGTAATGTAACCACTCCTTAGTACGCTAAATTTGTGGCCAAAAGTGGCATAAACATGTATTTTATGGAGCAGTTAGCAATGACCAAAGGAGAGGAATATTTGGGGCATTTGTGAAGGTTGTTCTTTTTTTGAACATCAGAGGTTATTAGGTGAAGAAGGTCGGGGTACAGTGCAGTGGGCTCTGGATAATATATTCTGGTTTTCAGCCATTCCTTGTTTTTGCTGCCACTTCCCAGCTTCTAGCCTCCAGTGAATTTAGCAGTGGGATTTAGACGGCAGAAGCCGCCGGTACTGTTTTGCTCAGGGATGTATGTGGTGCCTGGGGAAAACGATTTTAGCTCCTCCACAGCTGTAACCCCTTCATCCCTATCCTTTTCCTCCCTACTTTTACAGCTGCCTTTGAAAAGGAGATAGAAAAAAAAAACAATTTTAATTTATTAGTGTTTGCAAAGGGCTTTGAGATCTTTAAATGGAGGTGAGGATGGAGGATTGTATGGCAGTAGCTAGCTGTAGTGTTGCTCAGTGTTAGACTGGAATCACCTTTCTCAGATATTGAAAATAGTTTCCGCTCTAATTAGTGTGCTAACTACTTGTCTTCTTTTCTTGTTTGAAGTGTCAAATTTTCATTACAGAACAAACAGGCGACTCCTTCGAAAATTTCCTCTCAATTAGTAGCAAGTAGAAACTGGCTTAATTGTTCAAAAAGTGGGAAATGGTCAAAATAAAAGTACAATCTGTATTGGTTCCTGCATTTCCAGTATGACACGCTCTGTCACACTATGGCATGGCAGGAGGAGCAGCTAATGCGTCATGTTCTTTCTGTCACCACTAGTATGGAGTGGCATGTCATATTATACTGTCACTGAAGTCATGTCATTAAACACTGGAAACATAAGAACAACCACACACGGTTAAAATTATCCTGGGGCAAAAAAATCCATTTTAAAAAAAAATCAAATACAACGTTTTCTTACATAGAATTAATTCAGTTTTGTTTACACAAGAATTGCTGTTGAAGCTGCTAGAATTTCCTGAAGATCTTTGTCTCCGCTTCAATTATTTCCTGCTCTTGGAGATTTTGACAATGCTGTTCAGACCATTGCAGCGGAGATGTCGTAGAACCCGTCAGCTCCTGTGCTGCCAGGTACCTGTCTTGCTGTAAAACCCTACGGGAGACCAGTAAAATGTAAATTTTACTCTGATGTTGCTGGAGGAGATGAATACTGTTCTCTCCGGCTGTACACCTCTGCCTGATGTAGAACCTGGGTAGGGACGCATATCCAGGTAAAACCTACAAGGTCCTGTCTCCTCTCCGGTTCCCTGCATGACAGTTAGCTCTATTAGTTATCTCAGGAGATCTTCTCTCCTTTGAGGGCAGGAAGATGAGCGGCATTGCAGTACCAGTATGAAGATTGGTATAACCTCGAGCTTGCCTACCAGAGAAATTTTTCCCCTTCCTGATGTCAAGGCTAATTCATGGCTTTATATGACTGATCGAACACATGGAGGTGTTCGCTGGCCCTTTTGCATGTTTGAATGGGGCACTCAGGCTGGACCTGGGATAAGGGTTTCTGGGATGATCGGGAAGGGGACGCTCAAAAGCAGAGTGGGGGACAGATATTCATAAAAGGCTACTTCAGCCTAGGCAGCCTAATTTCTTTAAATTCTGCCCTGTCAATGAAAAGAGAAGGACTCCTTTAGCAGATGATTCAGAGCAAGAAGCCAAGGTATCTGCTCCAAATCACCCTCTGGAAAAGCCACTTCTCACCCCCTTGACTGCAGAGGGGCCGCGGGGGGACCTTCTGCCGCAAGCACTCCCCATACCCCATCCTGGTCTGCCCAGGGAAGTGCAGGAGCAGATGGGATGGCTCCCCTCGAGCAGAGCGGCACAGCGCAGGGACGTGCCGTGCAGGCAGGAGAACCAAGGGACAAGGCTGGCCCATGACCAAAGAGTTACAAAATGGCCATCAATAAACCGAGTCAGGAAATTAGAAGGTCTTGCAGCTTGGAGGAGCGAGGTCCTGGAACAGGTTCCAGCAGGAGCGGTGGCGGCAAGAAGCCCACGTAGTTTAAAATGGAGCTTTATGAATAGGTTTTATTATGTGGCTGCCAGCAATAGCAAGGGCTGAATTGATGGCCGGGAAAGTTCCTTTTAAGGCGTTTTGGTCTTTGCTCCATGCTTTGCATTCTCCTGGGATTTTTTAAGGTGACCTTCAAAGGATGTCTTTTAGAAAGTGAATTCTGTCATGCTGTGATTTCTTTGCAATGTATAAAGAGACCCTGAAAGTTTTTTAAATATTTGTGTTAGTTTATGCTTGACGGTTGCTCTCAAACGAGCAGGAAAGTTGAGTCTACTTTTGCTGGAAACCCTGCTGGTCTTCTAATGCGTCTATTGGGAGAGAGGCTTTAATGCCTGGACTCCTCTAGTGAGTTCATTGTTCAAAGAATTTTAGGTAGGCAGAATCTGGGAAAAGAATAAAAAATACTTCATGAAACCATCTACCCTTTTGCCTATATTATAATGAGAAATACTTTTTTTTTTTTCCTTTGTAGCTGTCTCATTTAGGTGACTCATCACAATGTCTTAATCTTTTTATTGATTTCGCTTTCACTTATCTTTATCCTCTATTTATTTTTTTAAAAGCTGAGTTCTTCCTAACCTTATCTGGTCACCAGTTTATGAAACTGAAATCAGTGACTGACTGATTATATGGATAATAAAGAATATTGTTAATCAAGAATATGTTTATGTCAGGATGTGAATTTTGCCAGGCTCTTCAGACTGTACTGGGGCTGTCATACAAATATAGGAACATGCATGTACCCATCATGTGATTAATCATACACATTCTTGCGTTACGGTGGCTAGTAGTATATACTTAAAGATCTACTGTAATTCATACCTTTATGGGAAGGAAGGTTGTTTTCTGTGTTCTGTCAGGCTGTCAATCAAATTCCCATGGTGCTTCAGCACTGATGTTAAAGCTGTAACTAAACTCTGTGTAACCTCTGTATTGTAAAAGATGCCAAACGCCATACAGTTATGAATTTGTAAAGGTGATTTCCCAGGTGCAGGTGATGCACATGTTCTGTGCCAGCACTAATTTGGCACCAAAACAGTGCCCTTGTGGATTAAATGTAAGACTGTATTGCAAGACAGAACAAAATGGATTATGCCATTGATTCCTAGCAAGCACGTCCCCCATGGCGAGGCAGGTTAGAGCAAGCTGCCTTTTGAGCTCTGCTCAGCTTCTCATGTTTTTTGCTGGAAACAAAGTAAGAACCAATAAGTGCTTCACAGGCATTTAGCAAAGATATGACATATTCCAGCAATATTTTTGGTGGGAGCAAGGGATCCGAATTCAAGAACTTCCAAGGGTGGCTTGGCCCGCTGTGCTTCAGGGATGCTGCCAAGTCACAGCACACAGGGTTGGCGAGATGTGCTTTACCTAAATATATGTTTGTGTTTATATAAACAAGGCAGCCACATAAAGAGCTTTTTTTACCAAAATCAATAAACTTGTTAACTTGGTCTTCTCTATCAGAAAAGATTAGTAACTAATCCTTTCTCCTTCACCTTGGGGGCAGTCCAGGCATATTTATTACAGAATAGGAACCCTTCTGCATCAACCTGGGGGATCATCAAAACAAGCTACCAATGCCCAGTCACCAATACAGCTGTGCCGGTGCCCACCCCATGGAGGGCACGGTTAGCTGTGACTTCCCAAGATAAACAAGGACCCAGGAAGATTTTTACAGAGCTCAAGGACTCAAGGACCAGGCTCCGAAAGGAGAGTCGCTGCCAAATGGCCCTTAACACATTCTGCGTGTGCATGCGTGCTCACATAGGGACGTGCATTGGCAGAAGAGTTTCTGTGCTGTGTAAGCCTCGATTTTGAGGGTGCCCTCAAATGTGCAACAGTTAATAGGAGATTTAGGGTTCCGGGGCTCTGGACAGTCGTGGGTGAGAGGCAGCTGGGAGGGTGGGCATTTGGTTAAGTCTAGGATGAACCGTTTGCTTAGAGCAGGTAGAAGTCTCTGCAATCCACTTGGGCTTTGTCAGGCTGAGCTTTGTATCCAACTCAATGAACCATTAAGAGGGAGAATTTCCTTTTGTTCCTGGATTGTTCTTTGTATCTTCAAGAGAGACAATAGGGGGATTATTTTTTTAAATAATAATTTAAGAGCTCAGTGAACACAGATCAAGCAACAATAACTGGTGGCAAATAAAAAGGCACTTGATGTATGAGATGGATAAAGGTTGCTGGCTGTGGGGAGCTATACATCCAGCACAATAAGCCAGGATGAACATGTATTACCAAGCTTAAAGATCCCTGCATTTATTCTTTATTTTAAGGGGCGATTTAAGATTAAATCCTGGCTTTGTCAAAAAATAACAAAAAAAAAAATGTGGTGGTTTAACCTTTTATTTCAGTGGGGCTGGTTTCTACCTCCTGAAATTTAAATAGACATTATTGTAGTTGTTGGAAATGGAGGAACAGACTCACTAAGAGGGAGGAGATGGGACAGAGGAGGGACGAGAGGCAAAGCTGCCTGGGGAAGAACAGAACCATCCTGGAAAAGGAGTCACAAGCTGGAAAAGATCTCAGAGAAGCTTTCAGGAGAAGACTCAAGCCAGGCTACTTTTTGCAGATTCTGTACCTATAAATCTGCGGGAAAAGACCTGCCATGGGTTTTAAGGGGACCTTTCAAAAGGGGAGTTAGGCTGAGTTATACAAAGTGAGGGTCAGGGGACAGCTAATCTTCTCTGCACAAGGAGAGACTCTGGTCCTTATTCCACCAGGTTGCAGACAGCCAGAGCCACAATCTCACCTGCTTTAGGTTAAATTGGAAAAAGTGCATTTGAAAGTTTCTGCTCTGACCCACACCACTCTTTCAAAAGCCTCAGGGAGCAAGAAAGTTGCTCACAGCCTTTTGTTGGAAAAGTGTTGTGCTTAGTTTCAGACAGAGAATGGTTAAAGGGCAGCCTAGAAATCATCAGAAATGCATCAGAAGAGTCTTTTTTTCTTTCCATGCGCCAATCAAAGAATCTGGTGTAATTGGTCTTTAGTGGGATGATTTATTCACGGTGTTTTAATGTGACCTAAATCCAATCTTACTCATCATCAGCAACCATTGTTCTTGGCGCTCGTTTTAATCAGATGTCTCGCTAATCCAGACTGATTGTCTAGTGCCTTTCACACATGCCGAGACAGGGTTCTTCAGAGCAAGGAAAAAATCCAGGAAAAGTTCTTTTCTTTGCAGTTGTTTTGAGCTAGACCTTGTGTCCCATGTGCTCTAGGACACCCCTGTTTTTAGATGTTTCCAGCCCAACCTCTCTTTCAGTTCTGTTCAGCTGCTATTTAACGAGGATCCAGAGTCACTTTTTCTCCCCTTTAATATCTGAGTAATCTAAACTACACCAGGACTTACCAGCAACACTAGGCAGGAATTCTTCTCTCCTCTGATAGCCATCAAAGTTGGGTTTCATCCCAGGTCCTCTCACTGAAGGAAGCGGCGAATCATTCTAGTTATTTCAGAGATGTATTTTGGGATGGAGGAAGCATCTCTGAAGGGTGCCAGAGCCACCTCAACCCCCCCAATATCTCAGGGTGGTGAATTTAAGGGAATCTTTCCGTTAGCCTCCTGCAATTCAGATGAGGCCAGGAAGGGGAGCGGGAGCCCCGGGCTGCTGGGACCTTGCTGGTTGTGTCAACCTGCACCCAGCTTTAGGTGAAAAGGTGGCAAAATATGGCACTTGCTCTTTCCTCAGTGCTCAGTTTTGCAACTTTACAGGCATTGTTTTGTTATTGTTTTTGAAGCAGCGTGAAGGCTAATAATTAAACAAGCTTTGACTATAGAAAACTAATGGGAACCTGGACTGCGGGAGATCCCACAGCGGAGAGGCAGAGAACTGGAGGAGCTTCGCTGGCCTAGTTTGCCCAGACTGAGAGCTGGTGGGTCCTTGGTGGTGGGGTCCGAGCACTGGGAAACCTGCCGAGGAGGAGCTGACATCCTTCATCTTCCTGCCGCAAACAGGGAGCGTGGAGAGGGGGCAGCCGTAGCATTGCAGCACTGGTGACAGCTTGGGGGAAAATAGGATGCTGATGAGTGTTTTGATTGAAAGTGACAGCAGATCCCTATCTAGGTNTGGTCCTGTTCTAACAAGCTGCTGCTTGCGTAGGTGTGGGGAAAGGCAATGCAGACAGAATGTCTTCTTGAGAGAAGTAACGGCTGCATTTTTAATGGTTTCCTTTACTTCCTTTTTTTTCTTTTTTTTTTTTTTTTTTTTTTNAGGCCCCATGCCAACCCGTGACTGTGCAGAGCGAGCTCAGGGCTCCTGGTTCAGTTCCTGGTGAACTGAATGTCATTTCTAAATAATGACTCCAAACACAGATGTTTTCTCTCTAATTTCCCCATGCCCTGCATTCCTTGCTCTACCTCTTATAGTAGGTATGTGGCTGTTGATCAAGTGGCCGTATAAATAAGAATAGCAGTGAGTGCTTGAAACCCTTAGGGTTTCATCCTTGTGTGCTGAGTGCCCTGCCTGGTCCGCTGCAGCTTTGAATATGTGAATACCCATTAGCCTTGATTAGCACCGTAATTTTGCACTGCTCTGCACCATTCAAAGCTGACCCACCTCCATCTCAAACTGTCTGGCCAAAGGAGTGGCATTGCCATTTCAAGGCAGGGGAAACTGAGGTACAGGGAAAGAATTGCTGTGAATGTATTAAAGCCATTGGTCATGGATTTGGTGTCAGAGATGGGGCTGAAATAGAGATCACCCAGGTGATACAACCTCCCAGCTGTCTCAGGGCTTAGTAACGCCTTTGTGCACAGTGAGGTGAATCTTTCTGTTTCTGCAAAACTGATTTCCATTGTGAATTGCTCTTGTGGGCTCTGCTGGAGACGTCCCATCAGACAGTGCATATGTGGACACAAGCTCTCCTTGCACCCAGACCCCATTTGTATGCTCCTGCCAGGCTTTGGGCACCTGAGAGACCGGCAGGAGGAGGATGTGGGTTGCCCAAGCCAAGGTGGGATGAGGTCTTTCAAGTCCTGAAGGTGAAAGAAAGCAAATCCCTGAAAGCCTCTGTCCTCCACCAACCATGCAGACTTGGCAGATGTTCCCCATTAGAACACAGAGGTATAACACTGATTTTGGTGTCCATTCCCATCATGATCTGGGATCTCAGATGATTCATTTGTTTATGCTTAAAAGCATTTCCATTCACCTTTGAAATAAACATTCTTTCTCTTGTCCCCCACCTCCATGGCTTGAGCAGTTAGACATGCTCTAAATTCCCTCTCCCTTCTCTCCCCCCACCACTGCTCCACCGCCTCTGTGATCGGGTAGCTGTGTGCATGCATTACTGGCTGTCTGATAGTCCTGCCTGATAGGATAGCATTGCTAAGTACCCTCTGAATGCTTAATGCTGCAATTATTATTCTGGTGGGCATCTCCAGAAACTTCTCGCAGTTGGATGAGTCTAGCCTTTTACCTCAGCTCCATTAACAAACATCTTCATCATCCTGAATGCTGTAATGGCCTACAGGGCACGTGCCTCCTGGAGATGCTCCCGTCCTCCCCCCATGGAGAGGATGGAAAGCTTCCTCAGAATACAAGGACATCTCCTATCAGTAAAAATCTGTCCAGGAATCTCAAAATAACATTTCCCTTAGCATGGCACCTCCCACCCCCTCCTTTGTGCCTGGCTGAGGGCCAGGAGGTAGCTCCCCCACCCTGCTCCCAGCAGCAAGTCTGTCCTGTGTGATGCATGTTACATGCAACATATATTTATCACATAGATGTGCTGATAACCGACTGAATATTTCATGGCAAAGCACCTCTATCAGTGCCCAGCTCTTTGACCGTGAGCACAACACGTTACCGATCACTGTCGCTCCTATTTTTGTTGGATTATTGCATCTAGAATATGTCAGGCACCAGGAAAGTGGGAAAAGCCTTTCAGCCCATACTTTCTAGTCCAGCATCCTCCTGCCCATCTCCTTATGCCTCATCATGGACAAGGCATTGCCATGGCCAAGCCCAGGTCTCCAAGGACTTGTATCTGAGGCTTGGAGGCAGGTGAGGTGTTTGGATCCGTGTTCAGGGTGTTCCCGTGGCTGGGGCTGGTGTGAGGGCCGGGTGGTTCCATCCTGGAGACCTCTTGGCTTTGCACTGGCCTCAGCATCCCTGTGGGAGGTCTCAAAAACGGTCACTGCTGGGTGTTTCAGAAGGAGATGTAGGAAGAAATCATGGTTCAGCTCCTAACAGAGAAGCTTAGTTTGACAAGTTGTTTTCAGCTTGAAAGCACAGAGATGAATATCCTGCCAGTGTCCATGTGAACTGCTGCCACCCGGGACACGCTGGTACCCAAAGGCACCCCTTCGCTCACAATAAGCAGACTGATTTGCTGGGTGTGCAGCAGGCTTGCAGCAAAATGCCGCAGGCGTCATGCCAAGCAAGGGTGCTCCCAAAATGCAACCCTTGCTTGCCACTTCCACTCAGCCCTCCATCACCTTAATGAATCCTTCTTCCTGGTGACAGCAGCACCTCGCAACGCATCAGGCACTTTCGAGATACAGCGGAAGCCACTGCCTGCCCTGGAGGAGATACAAATTAAGTCCATCTCGCCCTGCAAATTAGACTCGTGGGAGGAGGGGAAAGTGCTGCTGCCTCCCATGGCTGTTGCAAGCCAGTGAGATTCATGGACCAGCACTTTTGCGGGGTGATGCTGTGGGAAAGGCACGTGTGCTCAGAGCAGCTCACATTCCTCATGGCCAAAACTCTTCCAGGAAGCAACAACGACCAGGAGTCACTGGTGTGTGTTTCTCCCTTCCTGCATCTGCCTTTGTCTCTGGGTGGATTAATAGCATGGGCTGAATGTTTTCTGTTGGTTTATTCATTCCTTGGCTTGTTTTGTCAATTGAGCAGCTCTTGTTACCCCAGAAGGAGCTTGGGGAATGATATATGGCCCTGACAGCAAGATTAAACATCCCATTTACTGTGCCCTGTCTCCAGAATTCAGACAGTGGAGGCATGGGGAACAGAAATAATAGTCACAAAGCAAACAAAAACCAGATACTTTTCATCTTTAGTTCATTTCTTTAGGGGAAAAGGGCAGGGGAGAAAGGGAAGGAGAAAACAGGGAGAAGGAGAAATGGGCTGGAAAGGGGAGAAGAAGGGGAAAAAGTATCAGAGGGGAAAACTGAAGAGGAGTTATTAACACTTGATTTAAATGAGCTCAAAGTCAGCTCAGGGTTAGCAGTTTCTCTCTCAAAATCATAACAGAGTAGCTGAGGACTGTACAACTGGGAGCCTTTGCTGGTGCATGGCCTGATCACTTGTGCTTAATGCTGCTTTAAGTGGCATCTTCTGACACTTTTTTTTTTAGGACTTGCAGCTGCTCTGGGCTGAGTGGGAGCTCAAGACATGTGGGATGGCTTTGAATGCAAAGTGGGCCTGGGTGGCAGACACCCAAGGCTTTGCCTTGCTGCTGCTTCTGTGCCAGAGAGCAGCAGATGGGAGGAGAACTGAGAGGAGCTTTGGAAAGGCAGAGTTGTTTTGGTCTAGCTGTGATGGGTTGAGCTGCTCTGGGCTGTGCCGGGCTGGAGCTGGTCCTAGGACCCCATCCTTGATGGGAACCCACAGATTGGGGCTGAGGTGGGATGGGGTGCCCCTTCGCTCTCCTGCAAGCGGAGGGAGCACAACACCAGCTGCTTTGCTGGCAGACAGGCTCCTGTTCCTGGCTTCCAAACGTTTCTTGGTCCCAGGAGGAGGCTCTTTCATCTTTGGGCTTGGCTGGCACTGAAGGTCACTCAGCTGCAAAACAATGTGCAATGGAAACGTTCCTCAGGTCCAGCCCAGGACAGCAGATATATCAGGGCAGGCTCTTCCCACAGCCCCTTCTGATGGCAGTTTGCATTGGGACACCTACAAAGAGGGGCAGAAGTGGAGATCAGAGTATTGTCACTGTCTGGACACTTGAAGTCTGGCCTAAAAGTGAGGGATGTGACAGGTCTTTAACTACCTGCAGTAAGTTACATCACTTTTTCTCTGGGGAGGAGGCCATTCCCATGAGATTGGGGAGCATCCTTGTCTTCATCCCTCCCGTCTTTTTGGATGAAGGGGGCATTCCCCCTGCTGTCCCAGCCTGCGTGTTGGGCAGGTCCTCTGACCCAGCTGATGCACAGCGGTGTGTTAAACTGCTGTGTCTTGACCGTGTGTTTTAGGATGAGAGTTCATAGTGTTGAACTGGGACAAAGAAAATGCAGTGGCCAGACCAACAGCTGATTTTGAGAGATTACTATAAGTACAACCATTCCTAAAAAAAGTCCCAGGACTTTACTGGCAATGCCTGCATCACTTCTCCTCGCAGGACTCCTCTCAGCCGTTTTCATAAATGATGTCGGATTCTGCTTCCCTCTCTGGACATGACCTGTCCCCATGCCTCAGAATGTCCTGCCCCAGTGCCTGCTAGAGACTGGGAACTGCTAAAATCCTTGAAACGTCAAATACACAGTCCTGGTTTTGGCTGGGATAGACTTAATTTTCTTCCTAGTAGCTGGTATAGTGCTGTGTTTTGGATTTAGTATGAGAATAATGTTGATAACACACTGATGTTTTAGTTGTTGCTAAGTAGTGCTTACACTAGTCAAGGACTTTTCAGCTTCCCATGCTCTGCCAGGTGCACAAGGAGCTGGGAGGGGGCACAGCCGGGACAGCTGACCCCAACTGACCCAAGGGATATTCCATACCGCATGACGTCATGCTCAGTATATAAACTGGGGGGAGTTGACTGGGGCGCAGCGATCGCTGCTCGGGGACTGGCTGGCCATCGGTCAGCGAGTGGTGAGCAGTTGCATCACTTGTTTTCCCTGGGTTTTGTTTCTCCCTCTCTCTCCCCGTTGTTTTCCTTTTCATTACTATTATGATGATGATGAATATTATTATTATTATTAAATTATTAAACTGGTCTTATCGCAACCCACGAGTTTTCTTACTTTTGCTCTTCAGGTTCTCTCCCCCATCCCACCGTGGCGGGAGGGTGAGCGAGCGGCTGGGTGGGGCTTGGTTGCTGGCTGGGGCTAAACCACAACGTACACATAAAGATCTTGGGCAGAGGGACAGCTCTGAGCACCGAATGGGTCGACCCATCTCAGCTGGAGCACTTCTTGAGTCCTGGACTGGGGTCCCACAACGTGGTTATCTCTTGCTTGGGGCAGGCAGGACACACACCAACCTGCTGGATCTGTTCAGGGTTGTCCCTCCTCGTTTTTGAGCTGAGCATGAGAGTGGCTTAAGTGGTGTTTGTGCCTTTTTCATGGCTCAGTAAATGTCACCGTGAAATGACCACATCTAACCATGCGTGATGTATCAGCAACAAAAAAAGGTCAACTCCAACCATAAATATTTCAAACCTTGTAAAATATTCATCGGTAACCATGAATACTGAAGAGGTGGGATGGGCCAGAAATCTTCCAGCCCGCTCCTTGCTCCTGCCAGCTGGGCTGCACAGCTGCTGCTGGGTCAGAGCTGTCGCGTCCTAGTGCCTTTCAACACTGATTCCCAGCAGTATGTCCTCTGCTCTGCTGGATGTAGATGTTTGAGGAGTGCTACAGCTTTCTCCGGATATTTTTGGCTAAGCAAAGCTGGCTTTCTCAGGGGGTTGTGTGTATTCTTCCCACTTGCATACCTAGTTGTCCGCTGCCAGATTTTGGGGCATCCCATGCACACACATGCCCAGACTGACACCATGGCTCACATGAAGAAGGCCTGGGCCCCCTGTGGGTTTGTTCTTCTCTGCACACAAGCACATCTCTCTGGCTTGAAAATCCTAGGCGAGGTTTCCAGTACAAGGACATGATTTTCTTAAGCCAGCACATGTAATGGGAAGAAGCCAGACTGTTTTTAGGGCTATTCTTCCACCTAAAAGAGAAACAGCAACCTCCAATGTCCAGGACAGGTAGACACCAACAGCTCTGAGTTTAGTTGGGTTATACTCAGACAGTATGGGGGAAGAACATGCTGGCAAAGGAAAAGGGGAAGTGCCAGGAGGGTGAAATGAGATGGGGAGCTACCGTAACTCCTCCCCACAAACCATCGTTTTTATCTTTTGACTGTATGCCTTCAGTGGCACTTCCCTTGGGAAATCCTGCGCTGAAATGCACGCTGCCTTGATGAGGGGTCTCCTGGGCTACTGGCAGCTCTCCTTCATGTTGTCACTGTCAGCTCGCTTAGCACGGACTGAATCAGCCCTAAAACTACACCTGAAAAAGGGGCAAAGTCTGCATTTTCAGTGTACTGAAAGCTGGAGCAATGAAATCCCATGGCCTTCCCATGAAATCTGGAAGGACAGGGTTCATCCCATGTATCTCTACCCATCTGAAGTAATGTGTGTTCTGGCCAGCAAAGTGCCCCAAGAGTCCTGGAGATAAACAGGCCTCCTTGGGAATGGCCCATGCCATGTCAGTCTCCTTTCCATGGCCAAATTGCCATGGGATGGATAGGATTTGGGTCTCCAGGTGTGCAGGAGGATCCCACAGCCTTCAGCTGCTTCAGTTTCGAAGAAGGAAGGTTTCCCAAAGGTCCCACATCAGCCCTGCGAGCCCTGCAGAGGTGCCCTGGATGTTCTAACACATCTTAACTGACACAGACGCCTGGGTTTTTTAAGCAACCAGATCACACCTGTAGCGTTTGCTCCATTTCATTCAGAGACCTTAAACTAGACACCTAACTTTGGGTGGATAAAGGGAAGTGAGACAGGTTTCACCTCAAATAAAGGCTGTTCCTCTCCTCCCTGCCTCATCTACTGAGCAATTACAGGTGCGTTCACCGACAAGCCAAGCCTCCTCCCTGATTTCTTCCCCATTGTCCTAATCTCTTCAGTTGCCTTTGTCTTTTCCCTGTCCTCCCTTGGTGTTTGCAACATGGCCTAATTCATCACAGTCACGGGTGTTTATTATTATTAGTGTAACGCTGAGACACCTCAGCCCAAGAGCGGGCCCAGTTGTGCTGGATGTTTGAGACTCGTAATGAAAAAGGTGGGTTCTCCCCCACAAAGAGCTGAACAGTTGAAGAGTGCAATGAGAAACCACAGATGGAGACAGACACATGGGCTACATGGGACAGCAGGGAAAGGCAGGGTAATTTTTTTCTTTTATATAATAGGTAGTAGTTTTATTTAATAACATATTTCTGGCCCCTTGGCAAAACCTTAATCAAATATCAATAGATACCATCACATTTGCTTTTGCTGGACCAGTGCTTCAATAAATAATCCCCATTTTTTTAAGAGCCATTGCAAGCTCTTAGATCTTAGGCTGAGCATTTCTGTCTTAATGCCTGCTTTTACTGAGGAATGAAAATGGGCTAATAATCAATAATCAATAACCAATTGAACAGTAATAGTCCTTCTTTCAAAGCAAGGCCCTTTCACGCCCTGATCTACCAAGGCAATTCAGCTGGGAGGAAATAGCGGTGCCTCTCAATTATAAATGCAATAAAGACTTGTGGAAATTGCCTCTTTTTCACTGAGTGGAGTCGCTGTACAGTCCATACAGAGTATTTTGGGGTGGAGAGAGAGCAGACAAAAGGCATCTTGACTCTGCAAGCAGAAAGCAGAGCTTTTACTTTGTCCACTGGTCTCGCTGGTCTTTTTTTTTTCCCAGCAGAGGCTTTCTGCATGTCCTTAGGTGCTTGGTCCCATCCCTCTGCACCACACTTTTTCCCCAGGAAGATGTAGTGACTCCAGTTTCTTACTGCGCATTGCTCTGAGGGTGAACACGGCACTTTTAACAGACACCTACCCAACAGTTCTTCCTTTTGAGAAAGGTCTGTATAGCAAAGCAGTTTTACCAAAGACAGGCAGTGCATACAAATCGTGCTGTCAGCTGGCTTGTGGACCCATGGTATATTGTATTTCTTGGCTGGATGCTTGTTGTATACAACCTGAACAGATTACTTGAGCTTTCCAAAGACTTTCTTAAGAAATTACATATTTTGTAAATATTAGCTATTAACCCACACCCTTTTGCCCTGCTCCTTGCATCACCAGACTGGCTTTAGGAGCATTTTGGAGGATGAGACTGGCTTCTTTGCTCTACCCAAATATCAGCTCCTCATATCAGGGCAGGTGGGAGGAGGTTCAGACCCTGCGATGGAGGAAAAATTACGTAAGAAATGTCTGAACACTGCCCAAGAAGGAAAGATGTCAGCTGGCCAGAAGAGCTGAAAATGTGTGCCAGAAATATCAGTGGGTCAGGAAGTCTGGCAAAAAGCAGGCGCATTTCACATGGTTTCAGACCCAGCTGCACTGGCCAAGGATTCGTCTGCAGAAACATCAAAATTAGATCTTGGGGTTGTAGTGGACACTCTTGCAAAGACCAACTGGGGAGATCAGAGCATCAGTGCTAACACCCCGGGTGCTCAGAAGAAGAGCTCTGGGGTCTTCCCAGGGAAATGTCACCACTCTGAGTGGCAGACTTGTTTGCTCTCCAAGAGCTCCAGACCAATTAGGCTCAGTTTGTAATGTTGGTTTTTCCCCGTCCCCAGCTGTCAGCATCACTGATACTCCTGACACCGGAGATCTGACAGCCGTGCTGGGAGCATCCCGCTCCTTACATCATTGCTCGTGCTGAATCCCCCGCAGACAAACACACACCATTCCTGAGACCTGCACAATGCCCCTGCCTTCAGGAAACACGTCCAGCTAAAAGATGACGGGAAACTAGCGCCAACCCACCACCGAGCTGGGAGCCTAATATGCAACTGGTTAGGAGGATAGGGAGGCACCTAAACCCCCTTTCTGGACAGACCATTAATATTTCTGCTGACAGCATGCGGAGGGGCACCAGATCCATCCCACCAGCTCTCTGTGCAGGCATTAGCAGCCTCTCTGTGCAGGCATTTAAAGCAATACAGTCTCTGTTCATGGCTAGGACGTGTCGGATGGAATGGAGCTGTTCTATTCTCAATTCTCTGAGCAGTTTAATGGTCATGAGTGGTCAAGACCTCCATTTTATATCTCACCATTAAGAAGGATGCCCCGAGTGATAGGAGCTTCCCCTAATCCCACAAATGGGGGCGCTGATTTCAGGTGAAGAGCACCACCTGCTGACATCCCCTCCCTGTAGCTCCCTGGATTTTCGGTGAAGGTCCCTGGCCAAGACCTGGCCATGCACAGGTTCAGGTTCAGGACTTGCACAACACGGGGCTGCCTGTGCAGGCTCGAAAAGCTCCTATCCTAATGGGTGCCTTTGATTCTTTGCTGTTTTAATTGGAAATCCGTGGAGTCTGGCAGCCCCAGAGGAAGAAGGCTGCTCTGTCATGCGTGTCCTGCCAGGCACAAGGTCCTCCCTTAGCATCACCTCCCAGCTATGATCTGCAGACACTCCTGTCCGTGCCTGTCTGAGCAGGCTGTTGTGGTCCAAGACTCACTGTAGGACCATCAACCAGTCCATCAGTGATTGTGACTTTTGTGATTAACAGATCTGACCCTATTCCTCAACCCTTTTATGGAAAACTGTTAAAAACATCATAAGAAAGTGGTGATTCTTGGCTGCCACCAGCCTGGGCTGGATGTGAACCCAGCCCTGTGTCCTGTAAGTCACCATCTGAATGTCCCTTTGTCACAGTGTTAAATGATGGGCTCTGTTGGTCTGAGACTTTTTCAGAAAGGAGTTTCTCTCAGTGCTGCATGCCATGCTGCAAATCGAGGATTGAGGTATTTTAAATATGTATAAGCTGATGGAAAGCAGTCATGAAAGGAAGAGCGGGGCTGATGAGTCTGTGTGAGATTTTTCTATTACTGAATTAATTGGTGTAGGAGATGAGGCAGACGCACAATGAATTGTCTGCCTTTCAGAGCACTTTAATAGAAAATACACACAGATTTGCTCTTTGCCGCTTCCTCCGCTCCCTTGCCTGGCCTGTTCTCTAGCTGTGCTGGCCCTGTGTCCGCTTTTCCTCTAGCCACATGCTTTGGTATTTCTTTTGCTCTTGTTCATTCTGTATCATAAGCTTTCTTCTGTATTTCCCCCTCCATCTCTTTAATCAGCCTGGAGGTCTGAGCTCATGCCAGCAGCTCCCAGCCACTTTGCAAAACCAGCTGAGTGCCTGGGGCAAGCCCTGGCGACCAGCCTGCCCACGATGTCCTGCTGCTTTGGGATGAGATCCTGTAGGTTCAGGAGAACTGGTTCCTCTCCCAGGAGGAGAGGCTGGATGGATCAGACCGAGGGTCTTCCTCCTTCAGCAGTAGGTACCATGGACAATCCACTCCTGCTCTTATTCCCACACAAGCAGTGGTCCCAGTGTGGCACCTGAGACTCACAGGCACTGTGCCTGGAGCCACCACCCAGTTCAGAGCTGCCAGGAGCTGGTGACACCTGAAAGTGATGGAAAAGGCTGGCTGAGGCTTGAGAAAATCCTGGTTCCTGCCTGCAATCAGGTACACCATTGCACTGGGCAGGTGAGATGGGCATCGGCCAAACTGCAATCAGCTCCCCAAGGGTTGAAAAGTTACTTGGAAAATGCAGGCGGGGGCACAGGCAGAAGGGGTTGGTCTAGCTGCCACCATGTACTGGGATGCACTGGGATGTATTGGGATGCAAGGCAGTGGGAAGCCTGAAGGCTGTTCTGTCATTACTGGAGCTGGGTGCAGTGTTTCCCTCGCAGTGAAAAGCATGGATTGAGACACCAAAATGCTCCCAGCACACCTTCCTCCTCCGCCAGCTAAAACATATGAAAAAAGACCCTGCTATTTTGTTTTTAGATTCAGCATGACCTTTTCAGCTAGAGCTTTTCTTCGTTTCATTTTTAAGGAATTTAAAGGAACACTTAAAATCTGAACAAAATCCATTCCTTTTTAATTTGCCTGGTGGTTTTTTCTCTGATTGACCTAGATTCAGTCCCCCTCATCACCCCTTGCCCCAGTTTTTTTAGACCTGGCAAAAAGCCAAAAAAAGGAAAAAAAAAAAAAGAAAAAGAAAAAGAGAAGGAGGAAAGATATTCACAAAGCCCCATTTGTTACATTTTCTCTGAGTAGATTGATCTGAGCTTTCCTGCTCAGCTTTTCTTTGTGTCCAGACAATGAAGGTGCACTTTTCCCTGCTGGCATAATTGGCTACAATTAAGCTGTGGACAAGTTATTTTGTTAACGATCCCCAGGAGACACAATTTGGGGATTAGGGAAGATATTGTTTCCTGAGCATGGGCCATCGTCCTCTTCTGTGTCTAGTTATTGAATGTCTGTGTCACCAAAGCACAGCCTCAGGCGGACTTTTTCCCCCTCTCCCCGAGCAGCACTCCTTTTGCATTTCAGCAGAGGATCTTGCAGGGTTTTGCAGGTCACGGTGAGGTGGGGACAACCCAAAATTTTGGCCAGCTAAGCAACATAGCCATTAGCATCATGGATGGGAGTGTCGCAGAGGAGATTGGAGTTGGGGGGGGATGGCTTAAAATTCCAAGTGAAAATTTGCACAGGGTTCCCCAAAACGGGGAGAGTTTTGTAGCAGGGTGTAGGTGGCTGGGGCCAGCTCTAACCCCCATTAATGCCTCCATGTGTGACCACATGCCTGCATTGCCCCCAGCCTGCTCCAGCATGGATGCTGCAAGAGAAAAACCATTTTCTCTGGTAACCCTATGGCCCTCATTTCCCATAGCTCCCTCCGTGTTACGCAGAAGTTGGTTATCTTGATTTGACCCACACAACCTCCTTAGACCATTTGCAAAAACTTTGAGCCAGGGGAGGTTTCCAGCCTGTGGATCCTCTGAAGCACATCAGGGAAGGATCCGCAGTCCATTGTGCATTTGTGAATTAAATCCACACTTTGAAATTGAGGGTTTGCTCATGGCTTGAGTGGAAACAGCCCTGCTGGGACGTGAGTTGTCATCCCATGTCAAAGGGCTGAATGTTTTTCAAGGATTTGAGGGGAGAAGGATCACAACAACCAAACTGGAACCTCCTTGTTCCGCTCGATGGGGGTTTAATGCTTTGTTTTCCTCTTTTGTAACCTTGCTCCCCAATGGATACTCCAGAGCTCAACCTTTGGCTCGCCTGAAACTGAATTTGCATTGTTTTTCACCCACAGGCAGGTCTGACCTTGGAAGAGAGCTGGCAAAGCCTGCTTGCTTTATGAGTCTGATTTTTGCAAATCTGAAGCAAACAGTGTGTGTGCAAGCAACTGGGATGGGGGGGCCGTACCTGGGATGCCTTTAGGGACCCCAGGAGGAGGAGCAAGTCCTACTGCAGAGCCAGGTTGAATCCAAGGAGAGCCAGACCACCTCTCCCCCTGCAAGATACAGGGCAGAGTCGCTTCAAAGCATCACAGCAAACCACTGAGACCCCTCTTTGAGCTCCATCCCCCCAACTTGATTTGCACTCGCCCCATCTGGGGCAGCTTGTCCTTGGCTGGAGGCAGGATTTCCTCCTCCTGGAGCCTGGGCTGCCTGTGGGATGTCAGGCAAATGCTGCCTTCTCCTCTCCACCTCCCCGGCTCTTGCTGATCACAGCCAGCATCCCCCCTCGCTGCCTTCCCAGCGCCCGGTGGCTTTGCTGTGTCTGCTCGGCAGATGCAGCCCATTACGAGGCGGAAAGGAGTGAGCAGGGTGGCGGGGAGAGGGAAAATCAGCCAGGCCTCCCCAAGACATTAAATCTAATGGTCAGGTAATAATCAGAAGGTCATTGAATGAACAGGCTATAAAACCAGCCGCTGCCTCTGTCCTGGATAGGGTTGTTTGTGAACCTCAGCAGCTTTTCCTCGTGTAAACAGCCAGAGACAAACAATCTCTGCTGCCCAGAGTCCACTCCCGGGAATTCTTCTTTTTTAGGGCATGTTTCCATTTCTATCCCTTGACCTTTCAATTGAGTGAGCTCTGGTGCTCACAGAAGCGCCTTGACCCCGGGCAGGGCTCCCAGCACTGCTGCAGTTAAAACATCCAGTACTGGGGGAGAAAAATCCCTCTGCAAGGGTGAGGGAGGCTGGGCTGCGAGCGCTGAGCTCTCTCCCTGGCTTTGTGTAAATCAGGGCTGCTTGAAAAATATCTGACAAGACCAGTTGGCAGGGGCACATTGGGTTTTGGCTAAATAAACATTTCCATCTCTATGGAAAATGTCACAATGTGCTCATAAAATTTCTGGGTGAAGCTCTGTTTTGGTTGTAAATTTGGGGAGGGGTGTTCAACTCACTTTCTTTATTATAATAAAACAGAGTTGTCCATTTTTTTTTCCCTCTGAATTGCTCTCCAGAAAAGGCAGGTTAGAGAGGCTGTGTTTTTGACTCGCTGCATCAAATTATTTGGTCTGTGCCTCAGTTTCCCCATCTGTGGTGAAAGGAGCATAACAGTCCCTCCCTACCCATTGGGGGTATTGGAGAATCAGAGAGGATTCATTACCATATGGGGTCATTGCATAAAGAAAAAAGATCCCTTTTCCAGTTAGTTTGATGTTGGGAATAGTTCACAGATCGTCTTGGATGGTTTTTGGATTGAGCCCTTGGCCAGGTCTCAGCTCTGCAAGCTCCAGGAAAGCAATTGTTGAGCATGAGCGTGCTGAGTCCAATGCTTTCACAGCGTGCGGCCTCTCCGCCTCAGCAGTGAGGGAAATGCTTTGGGATGCCTGGGGTAAGGTGATGTGTGAAACAAACTCCTCCAGCTCCTCTGATGCTTGCTAAGACGCAGTCGTGTTTCGGTCAGAAATGTTGACATCCAGATCCCCGCAGAGCAAATGCAATAGAAACACAGGGGCAGCCCCTGCACCGTGAGTGCTACAGGCTGGGGGCTGCAAAGTTCTGATGGCTGCATTGTCTTGGGCTAAATTCAGGTAATATTTGCCTTCTCCACCCTTCTTACTCTGTTGTTCCTCATTCTGCTCTGACTTGTACCCAGACAGATCAAGAGTAACTTTGGTGAGGCTGACAAGGTTGTATCGATGGGAATACGGCATGAGCTCTCAGATGCACAGACACGTTTTTCTACAGTGGGGAACATTTTCTAACCTTTTACAGATGGGGACATACAAAATGGTCCAAAGGCGCACGGTCTGTCTCATCTGGGAGGAAATCACAACCCCATGTCTCACCTGAAAGTCCATCTTTCTCTTCCTCCTTTAATTGCTCCATCAATATTTCCAGCCCAGGTGGTTCCTGGGAACTCTGCAAGCAGATGGGCCGGTCATGAGTTAAAATGATGTGACCAGTTTTGAGTCTGTGGTGCTGCAGTACTACCTGACCAGCACATTAGCTAAAGCAGGTGTAGATATTTGCTCTGGATCATGTGTAGGCACATGATAGGATTTTGGTTAAAATAATCAGAGTTTTTTGCCATATTAGTGATTTTAATCCAGCAGTAGAGCATGGACAATAGCTGATCTGGAAAAAAGTTGGAGTTGTGTGGACATATAATACCATTGTGGGTAGGAAAGCTGCTGGCACAAAGTTAAAACTAATCAATATTTCTGAACACATTTGAAACAGCCAAGTGAGTTTTTTACAGTTCTTGGCATCATGTAGTTGCAATGTTCTTGATCTGATATTAAGCACCCTAAAGCTGCCTTTAATGAATTGGTAAACCATGTCTTTGGTCACGTTGCTTCTAAGACAAACTATGTGATGAGATTTGTGTCTGGAAAACTACAGAATTCAGTTTGTTGGTACTGTAAGAGAAAGGCATCTTCACAAGGATGTGGGGGCTCAGCAATATTGCTAGTTTCCCAGTGCTTAGGAGCAAACTTAGTAATTTTCTTGAAAATCCCTTGACATTGGTAACAATGGGTGGGGTATGAAGCCTGCGAAGACCTGAAGGGAAAAAGCATCAGCAATTCTGGTTCCAAGCTTGCAGCAGAGACCTCCCTCTGTGCTGAAAATCCCATCAACTATTGACAAGCTTCTTTTGGAAGGGGGAGGTTTCTTTGTAACAAATTTCTGCTGGAGGAAGGAAAAAAGGAACCTTGCAGGTAACTTGGTAACTTGGGCATGAGACATGCTCGGCTGATGCTGCAAGTGGCAAATAAATTACACTTATAAACCCCAGTGTCACAGCAAAGAGGGAGCTGTATCTGCCGGTATGCACAAATGTCTCAGAGATGCAAAAGGAGAAACACATATCAGGTCCAATTTGCATAACATTAGAGTTTATTAAAAATACTGCTGGCCAGGATGGGTGTCCTGGATCAGATAATTGACGTGTATTTATGATCTTCTTGAGATCGAGTGATGGGTAGCGATGAAGTGTGGGCTTGCATGGAGAAGACGGTTTCCTCTGAAAGTGCCTCTGGTTGCTGAGGCAGAGAGGGATCCTGGTCTGGAGGAAATTTCAGCCTGAATAAATGGCTAGACCAAAGGACGGAGAGGATGCATGTCCAGTTCTTGATCAGGGTGAGGAGCAGAGGGCTGGATGTGGTCTTTCCCCACAGCAGGTTGGGTTGTCGCAGGAGCCTGACCTGTGCTGGGGTGGGCAGATGGCTCTGGCACAGGCAGAGCCATAAAAATCAGCTGCACAAGCACTATTTCTTTTATCTTCTTGTAACCTCTGCAGAGGCGACTTGTAATGGGATGGATGGAGGTTAGCAGGGAGGTCGGTAACCATTTACAACCCAGTTCTTCAGCCATGTCTTCAGCATTACAGCAGCAGGGACAACTGCTGTCTTCTTCTTTCCCAGCACCTTTGTAGGTCCCAGCATCCTTGGATGAGAGGCAGGTGCTGGGGAGGGTGCTCAAGCCAGTACCGGCCCGAGGAGAGGGTAGTCTCTTCTCCAGACACTGTGTGCCAATAGCTAAGCCCTATGGCATCTCTGCAGCCCACGCCTTCTGTAAAGATGCTTCCCACTGGGTCAGGGACATCGCGGGCTGCTTGGGTGCTACAGGACCAGCAGCCTTTCTGAGCAGAAATGCCTTTGCCCAGGTGCTGTCTCCCAAGGACTTTCACATCTTGGTTTTTTACTCCTGGCTGCATCCCTCACCCTGGACTGGGGGACCCCCTTTGCCTGACAAAGGCATGTTTTGAGTCAAAGGTTGAAAGGTGAGAGTCAAAGGTGAAATCCTGTGTGGGCTCTCACCCTGGTGAGATGCACACGCTGGTGGATGGGTAGATATTACATCTGCAGTGACTTCAGCGAGCTGCAGGACAAGTTAAGAGCCAGAATCCGACTGTCACAGTTCCCAGGAGGAGGACAACATCACAGCTTAGCCCAGGCAAGCTGTCCAGAATAACTGTGCTGTTCCTTTGCCAGAACCAGTGGCTTCCTCTCAGCTTCCTAGAGGTGACACAAAGTCTAGATTGCATCCATATGGAAGCACTGCTAAGGCTGACAAGCCACGGAAATAACTGGCTTAGGTAAAAACAAGAGCGAATGTCACTGAAAGAGACTGCTGCAGAGCTAAGGGCTGAACCCGCACTCCCCGCTAGTCAATGAGGGGCCGTTACATCAGGATTGTGCTACTGGTGGTAAAACCAGCCACGACTTGGAGTCAATGACTCCTCTGGGGAGAGGCAAGCCTGAAACAAAAGCAGGACTCAAGCTGAAAGGCAGCTCTGTGCAAGGAGAGGGGGAAACTATGAGTCTTCTGGCAAAGGACAGCACAAGGGGATGTGTGCTGAATGGAGCACGCCCCGGCATACAGATCAGAGGAGAGATTTCAAAGGTATTGTAAGAGAAAATATCTCCAAAGCCTTCGCCCTCCCCTGCACAGGGGTGGGTGGCACCGTACAGTGGTAGAATGCAGATCAGGGCAGCAATGGCTGCTATGTGCAGGGGCCCCAGCACCTCCAGTCCAGCCCAACTGGGGTCCCCATGATGCAGGGAACATCATGCAGCGTTGTACTGGACATGGGGAGATGACCTGGGCTGCTGGAATGGGCTGTTTCCCTCTGGATGCACCGGGAAACAAGCAGGGTATTGCAAGAAAGGTGCTGTGCCTGCACACAGAGGCAAGCAGAGATTGGGACCCAGTGGCTGGTGAAATAAGCCCGGGTGATCGAGCTGGTCTGTGGGTGCCTAGGGCAGTCATGGGTGGGCACGGGATGGAGCTAACAGGCCTCCATGGCTGCTTGTCCTGAGCTGGTGTCTCTGTGGTCCTCAGAAGCTCTGCCAGGCTGCGGGCTAGGGCACAGGCACCAGCGTGGGAAGGGCAGATCTGAGTCCCTGCGGTGTAAAATCCATGCAAAACTGGATTTTGAACATCTGCTTGTAACAAGGTGAGAGCCTACATAGAGATGAGTGAGTCCTCAGTGTTCAGGAGCTGCTTGCAAATTCCCCCAATCTCACCTAAAAGCCAGTTCTGCATGGCTGGATGGAGCTGTGTAGCCAACCGATGGGATTCAGCCACGCTTGCAGCCCAGGCAGAGCTATTTACACTGCAAACACAGTTATTGAATTCATCATGGGTGCATTAAACTGGTGCTCATGTGCTGCTCAGCATCAGGAGGGGTTGGAAGAGCAGAGCAGGGAAACCCGTGCCCAGAGAGGGGATGGCTGGAGATGTTTCTGGTTTCCAAGCACAAGCCACACCACGGCACATCTGTGCATGTTGCACCTTTGCACAGTGCCTCCAGCTCCTGCATTTCCCTGCCTTGGTGCAGAAGCAATGCCAGTGCCCAAAGAGCAGCCAGATGCAGCAGTGCACAGCCCAGGGCACCCCAGGGAGTCCTGTAGCTCCCAGAGGTGACCGGGGCACTAGTGGGACTGTTGTTTTCCGTGAAGCCCCTGTAAGACACAAGTGCAATCCAACAGCAGAGCCACTTGCTGACCATGAGCGGGTTTGGGAGAGGGCAGAGCCACAGCTGGGGATCTCCCAACAGCCCTGAACCAAGCAGGCACCCATGGGAAAGATGCTGATGGAGGAAATGCAGCTGAATGGGTAAGACATGTGCACCCACTTTTAGTCTCTCTTCCAGCCTTCAACTCACCCCTGAGCTCTCTCCTCTGTGCCTCCTCCTCCTCCTCCTGCACTGTGCCTGTCCGGTTCATATTTCGTTTGGCCCCACCACTGCCTGGGACCCCTGGTGCAAGACACTGCCCAGAGGTGACAGTCCCAGCCCCAGCAGCCTGACCCCGAGGTTTCACTGCGGCACAGCACGGGCTTCCTCTAAGGCGAGATCTCTAGTCACTGTTGCACGTGAAGAAACGTGTATTAAGAATAATTGCTGTTGCTGCCACAATTATAATAACAGCACTGCATAATAAGAAATCCATGCTTTATATAAAGTCGGTGCATAAGTCTTCATTTGCTTGTGTGGTACTTTATAAAACAGAGGCATAATCTTGTATTATAATCCTTGTTTGCATCTGTACTCCAGACTCTAACCTCTTCCTAAGCTGCAAAGCAGATCTGATAGGGGGAAGCTGCCTATTCTGGCATTCCTGATGAAGTTCAGGGTTTGAAAGCAGCAGCCATGTATCTGTCAGATTGCCGACTTTTTTGTAGGTTAGAAAAGGGGGGGAGGTGGGAGGGAGGAAGGGAAGAGGCTGTACTTTTAATAATGAAGCTTGTGCATTTTAAAAATCAGCATCAGAAGAGGCAGGAAAAAAAAATCTTGTGTTTATAACATATTTTTACATAGTCAACATTTCCAGACAGTGATAAATGCATTTTGCAACATGCATTCAGCTAATGACGGCAAAAGTTTTGACAGAAGTAAGTGGAAAATACCCACACTTCACTTTTTTTTTCTGCTAAAGAAAAATGCGTGTGTTTGCGGATGTTTTATTTTGATAAAGTTGCAAGTGGTTGTGAGCTACCAGGGGCACAGTCCCTGTGGAAGAGGGGCTGCTCCTCCGCGACCTGGAGGGGGGAAGGAAGCACGATGGATGGAAGCACACAAATAGTCCAGGAGAGAGATCCAAGCCAGGTCTCCCTGCCTGGAGGACTGTTTGCAGTGGACACAAGCCAGAGCTGACCCTGGGAGAGGACAGCAGACTCTGGTCTTTCCCATCATCTCCTGCTGACTGCAGTTAAGTCCTTTCTCATCTGCTTTCCCACCCCAGCAACCACCCAGGAAGCCCACAATACCTGTTTTTGCAGGAAAAGGGGGGCTGAGCCCTGTATTTCCCACAGGCTTGGAGCCCTCAGACCAAGGGAAAAAGTGTCACCAGACATCCTATGACTCAAAGGTGTTCTGGAAAGGTGTGAAGACCTGGACCACGCATGCTGGCTGCACTGGGCATGGAGAAAAGGCAGAAGTCAAAGCGATCCACAGAGGCATTAAATCACCGAGCCCAGGCAGCAGGGCTTGTCCTGGAACCAGTTCAGCATCTGGGGTGCTGAGCCCAGAGAGCCCCGGGACGGGGAGGGGAGCCTACGCCTGGCTCACGCTCCCCGGCCGGCAGCTGGGGACCAGCACCAGCATTTCAGGCATCAGCAGGAGTCACGTCGCGCCGTGCCTGCGGGGCTGCCCCGGAGCTGGCTCACCAGCATGCGTGTGTCCCTGCTGCTCTCCAGAACTGGATTCCTGCTCCCGGTAAAGGGGAATTAAATTCCATTGGGTGGCCGTAGCTAATGGACTGTGTTGCCTCCCTTTAGCCTTTAGTTTTCAGATAATTAGCTGATTTTGAATTATTTATGTTGTGAATTTTCAAATAAATAATGTAATAAATGCATCTCAATTATTTACCCTGTTACAAAGCTGACTTGATGGCCGGGCAAATATTTCCATGAATCATTGATTTTATGAATTTTGTAATATTAAAAAAAAATAAATGATCCAATTTCTAAGGCTCTAAATTATTCTTTCATTTCTTTAGCCTTATATTCTGTTTTTGGGAATCCTCCCTGGACTTCTGTCTTCTAAGAAATTCTGTAATGCATTTGGAAAACTGCAATTATTTTTAGCATGAAAGTCACTCTGTAGAGCTTGATACCACATTTAAGCTGAATAAATGTGAGTTCAGGTCACCAGTGTACAGAAAAATGGTTACTTTATCTCACCAGGGTACTTCAGGAGATCATATTCCTCTAGGTGGGTAGCTGCAAGGTGTGAATATTGTTTGCTTAGAGCATGTCAAGTGTGTGCTTTCCCCTGCAGACTTTCAGCTGGGAATATGAGATTTAAGGTAAAATCAGAATGTGTTGCTGATAGCATTGAATTACCATGAATAAAATAGGCAAAGAGAAATCTGGATATCCGAATCTGAGGTATAACAAACTGCACAAACAAGCCTCTAGCCAGCAAGAGTATTGAAACTTAAAAATATTTGTAGGCTCAGCGAGCATCGCTGCAACCACAGAGGAAAATGGAGAGGAGGAAAAAACAGAGCAGATGCTTATCCACCCCTTGCACAGTCCTAAAGCAAGGGCAGAAACACTGGCGGGGGGAAGGGTTCCCCCATAACCCTTATTGCCTGGTGAACCTCCTGCCTGGAGGTGGACCCTGGTGATCCCCTGGGACCTGCCCCTGGCCAACGCCATGGCCCTCCCTGGGGAAGATAAGCCCTCTGCCAGGCAGCTGGGAGGATTTGTGTGCTGGGGCCGGTTTGGGCCTTTGGGCTGCGTGCTTGAGAGCAGAGATGGAGCTGCTTAGGGAAAATGCTAAATTTTCTGTGCCCTCTTAGCCTCTGGGATTGTAGCACAGGCAGTCTAGAGGCGTAGATGCTAGGCAGGAGAAGGGAGGCGGGACAGACAATAGATATTATAATAAATCATAGGGAAGCTACTCAAGGATGTAAGGGGCTTGGCGACGTCTGTTTGTTTGTCTGAACTGAAACAAGTTACAGGGGACAAATCCCGGCCGCTGCCCTTCCGCAGCTTCCCATTGCCCCTGGGGGTCTGGCTTTCTACACTGTGGGATGCTCAGACTTTCCGATGCTGTACGTGGCACTGCTGGTCTGACTCCAGCGACAGCAATCTCCCCTGGCAAGGAAGGTCTCTAGCTTTGTCCCGCTCAGGGATAGCTGGGAGATGCTCAGAGGAGAGCAATGTGAATGGACTGAAAAACAACTGGCAGCTAAGTGAGGTGGATCCTAAAAGGAGCTTTTGATACAGCTGGTGTATTCAAACCTTTCCTCCAGCGCGTTGGCACAAAGGGGCTTTTCTCTGTGCTTCACTCTGCTTTTCCCTCACTCTCCCTGGTGTATGGGACTGACTGTGTGCAGGGCTGGCCAAGGGGCCAGGCTGGCTTCTCCTAGCACAGGGCAGTTCTGCAGTCCCTGACCTGCTCCTTGCTCAAGGAGACCCTTATGCCCACACCCACGTGCTTGAGCCGATCGGAGGAGAGGGGCAGAGTGCATGTGGGGTGGGTAACACCACCTGCGCGCACTAACCCTGCTTGCAGGAGGCAGCCGGGGCTCAGCCAAGCTCTCCTGGTAACCTCCCAGGAGCCGCTTGCCCCGATACACTGATAGAGAGTAATTACCCACGGCTGCCCACCATCCTTCCCTCCTTTCAAAATAAACATACAATTAGTGCTAGGAAGATTAGTGTAGCGATTTACACTTCAGCACTGATTTTTCTTCCCTCTTTCCTCCCCTCCAATTACGGAATTAGAGGTAGAGAAAAGCAAGGGTGGCCCTTTGGCTGATGTGTGATGATTACTGGTGGAGGTGCCTGCACAGGGGAGGTGGGATAATTAATGCTAATAACATGTAACAACCTGCCTTGCTGCCTTGCATTCAGAGCACAGTTCATCTCCCAAGCAGAGTTCATCTTCCACTCAGAGCAGGCGGTGGGGCACTGCTCTCTGAGCACCTCTGCATTTCCCATTGCTGGGAAAATTCACTTGTTTTGAGCAGATTTCCTTGCGTCTGGTATGGAGCCACTGTTTCACCTCAAAATCAGACATGAGCAAGGGCTAGAGCGTGAGACAGGCAAGAGCTGCTGGAATTTTGGCATCTCTGACAACTCAGTCGCTTACTGAAGTGCTTCAGGCTGCCTAAAAATGATGAATCACTTTGAATCCCTTCTCAGTCTGACTCTGCTCTTTGTATGTCTGCTGTTATGAGCTACATCCCTGCTCTTCACCCTCCCCTTCTGAGGATCTGGCTTCTTGGCGCTGGCTCAAGTTACCTCTTAAGGTGAAGGTGTTCAAGTCATTCTTTAAATCCTATTTTTATGAGGGTTTAGGATCTTCCTTTTGGTCCCTCTCTGAATACCTGAGCCCTGTAAGAGGAGGGGATTATTTTAAACAGCTCAGGTTGGGAAAAGCTCTCCAGAGAGGAGAGGGACAGGACCCATTGGCAGTGCCTTGAATTTCCTGCGGCCCCTTCGATGCCTCCAAGACACCTCCCAACTGCAGCCCTGTCCATGGGATGCTGCTATTGCAAATTCTGCAGCTCCTGTGTCCCATCTAAGAAATCCCCCTTTTTCTCTGTCCTTTAGGGCAGTGCACAAGACCATACAGGAGCCGTTGTCATTACGGTTTCCAGTTGGATGCTCCTTTTAATGCCCTCTGCCAGTCAATGACCCGCAGGCTGCTTTCCTTTCCCAAGGACACCCCTTGTAGTCAGCTCCGTGTTGGTTTTATTAGTCAGCAATAGCAGCAGCAGGTATTACAATTGGCAGCCCTAAACAAGAGCAATCTGCTACTTTGCAGGGTAGGAAGGATCAGCAGACCCACGGATGAAGGTCCTTTATCAGGATACACAATCCACTGGACCAGATGCAGATTTTGGGGCAGAGAAGAGGTTTTTCATGCAGGGATTTCCATTTATGTGCTGCATGGACAGACAATGGCTGATCTTTTCAGCAGAGCCTTCTCCTCCCTGAACACAGCGTGGGGACCGCATGCGTGCTTCTTTGGGGGGTTAGCAGCTTTTGCACCAACATCTCCCACCTTGGGAAAGTAAAACCTGCATCTCATTATCCTGCACTGTGTCTTAGCATTCGTGCCAGTACAAAATGGATGTAAGGTCTTATACGATGAGAACAGGCATTCACGCTCCCCGGCACAGAGGATGACAGCGGGGGGCAACGGTGCATCAGGTTGTGAATTGTGCATGAACAGAAAGTGGTTGAATAGCATCGTCTTCTAGGAGCAGAAAAAACATCCTCCAGGGAGTTTGAGGAATTGCACCACCATATTGAATGAATTGAACGGCTTGCTGCAGTAGAATGTATTGGAAAGGAGAACCCAGACCTCTTGCTCATGTCTTGGCAAAGCAGATTTCTTTTTAATAGCTTTGTTAGCAGCGAGAATCCTTTGCTCTCTTGCTGGATGTTAAAAGCCTATTTCTGCCATTAAGCAGATAAAAATATTTTTCTGGATACTCCATTCCCTGCCGCAAACTTGTTCCTTTACAGCAGTTTTCTTCAACTAAGAGAGATCCAAGGGGTTGTTGGGACCATTTTGTGTGACCAAGAACTGCAGAGCAAGGAGGCAGGAGTCACAAGGAGATGAATGGAGGTGGCATTAAGCTGCTCAAGTTAAGCCCATTAAGGAGGCAGTCTGGGAACTGTAGTGGCTTTGAGCTTAATGCTGGGTTATACAGGTATGTTTGGGGATGGTGAATGGATCAGACAAAGTTGTACAATTTGCCTGGCTTGGCTGAGATGTCCTATGGGCTACGGAGGTACCTAAAACCTCAGTGTGATAGTTTAGGGTGTCCCCATGCACCCAGTCTTGCTGACGGGGCTGAGGACGATGGGGAGAAAGGGATGTGCTGCAGGGGCAGGTTTGGGCTGGTAGCTTCTACAGCAGCATGTTGGAGCAGAAACTGAGATACTCTGTTTGCACATGGGCACAGCCTTGCTCTGAAACCAGGTGGGAGACTCACATTCATGGGGCATCTGAATGCACACCGACACAGGCTGCTGCAGAGCCAGGCAAAAGGGAAGCCACAGCCCTAAGCAAGAGTGATCTGTCTCCCCCATTTAATTCTGCACCCAGATGGTGTTTTGGGGGTGTAGCTCTGGTATCACCCCCTTTGTTCTCCCTGTTTGATGCCCCACAAATGTGCATTTCCCAGCCAGGCTGAGGGATGCAGGTCTGAACTTGTAGCCAATGCACAGAGTGTGGTCCTGGTGCAGACTTGGGATGAAGTCCTTGCACAGCCTTGCTGCATTAGTTTTAGTCGCTGGTCAATTTGTAAATGAAAAAATAAATTTTGAGGAAAAGCATAATCTCCACTGCTTGGTGGATAATTCATGCAGAGAAGCCTGGATTTGTCAAACGTATTAATTCCCAATGAATAATTCAAAAGTGGCTGGGGAGGAGTCATATACCTTCCAGAAGGAGCTCTGCTTCCTTCCCCGATGTGATACTGCTGGGAAGAGGTACCTGGCCACCAAATTCCCTCCAAGACTGGGCACTGCAGAAGACACCAAACCTCCTGGCCAGGCAACATGCGGGGCTGTTAATCCCTGTGGTACAATAACGAGGTTGGCGGCAGGGCCTCCTTGCTCTGATCACAGCGTTTTTGCAATTTAGCAGATAACAAAATAAAAGGAGCAACACATACAAACAAAATCAAAGGCACCACAGAGCAGAGTCTACTCTGCTCATTTATTTTGACAAGTCTAGTTGAAGTTTAATTATTTATAGTACTTCACAGAGTACCATGAGATGATCTGTCATGTGTTTTGTAAAAGTAATGGAGCCTTAATAACAGCACTTGGATGTTAAATTCACAGAGAAAGGGGGGAGGAGGGAAGGTTGGGTTTTTGTGTGTCAGTAACAAGGTGAGATTTAGGAAACTATTGTGTATCCAAATAGAACTAAAAGCACAGAGAGAAGAACTTCCCCTAACGCGGACATGTGGCTGGCTCTGGGGTGGGCACGTGTAGATAAACCTCCACGTAACGATGTCTGCTGGCAACTGGGACTCATTGATGAGTGAGATGTTACCATGAACAACAGCCCTTTCGCATGGTTGGGGGCGTTGATCCTGCCTGTAAGCAACCCAGCACCTTTAGGTTTTGGTTTAGGAAACACACAGCTCTTTCCTCTATTGCTCCTGCTGCCCCAGCCTTGCTGACAGCCACCCCATCACCCAGCAGACCGTGCTCTGTGTGCCCCAGGAGCCACCCCACCCCCTGAGGTCTGCTTAATTTTCAAAAGCCTGGTCTGTTCCCTGAGGTATGGGAGAGTGGAAGGGAGGATCTGCTCTTCCTTTGGTTTGTTGTCTGACTTAATTGGAGTTAATTCGTCACTCTTCATGGCTGTTCAGCATCAGGGCAGAGCTGCTGCTCTGACTTCTACCACCTGGATGGGTGCAAAGGATGCAAGAGCTAAAGCAGAGCAGCCCTGTCGCTCTCCAGGCTTGTCCTGTGCAAACAGGGTGTTGGTGATGGTTTAGGGTGATGTGCTTCTTAGACACCACCTCCTTCTTGCTGCTGGAAATGGTGCTGGCCTGGCTGGACCACTGCTCTGATCCAGTAGACAATTTCCTCTACAGTATGATTTTATTGCATGGGGAGGCTTTATTTCTTTAGTATTTTCAGCCAAAAAGGGTGAAGAAGGGTGGGAAGGAGCTTACTTGCAGCAGCTGCTCTGCTCAGAGTGTGAGTTATAGGGTCATGGGAGCCTCGGGGGGCTCCGGCCGGAGCCGGGGGTCAGAAAGGCTCTAGGTTTTAGGATGTCAACAACGACCTCCTCTAATTTGATCGTAATCTCCTGGGCCTCTGAGAAGATCTATCTCTGCTGGCAGCTCAAGAAACGGTTTATGAAAGCAGAGGCGATCAAAAGCATCTAATCTATAACGACAAGGACATGACAATCTTTGACGCTTTCTCAGCCGAAACAAGTCTGGGCGCAAAGCTGCAAGGAAATTCCCTTGATATTTCAAGACATCAGTTTAGTCTTCAAGGGAGTTTATTGAGCTCCTTCTCAGGGTGCTAAGGCACGTTAATGTTATGTGTGCATACTTCAAAAGTTTCACAGTCTTTTAAGCAGATTTGGGGCATAATGTGTCATACAACAAACTAAATACCGGGCAAGCAGGCCTGTTTTGCAATGCATTTGGCAATAAAATGTATAGAGGTATGAGGTATGTTAGTGGATTTATGCAACGTATTATGCTATATGAAACAAATCTATGGACCAAGATGACTTTTCCGTATGGAAAGAAATGCAAATGTCTATGTTTTTAGGGTGGCAAAACTGAATCTGTTACTTTAGTGCACAGATCTCTCCTTTTCTGAAGCAAGCTGTAAGATGTTAATAGTTTGGAGACCTTTACCCCTTTGTCAAATTTGGCTGAAATTACCCAGTGGCATCAAAGCTTAAAGGACAGGGGCTGTGACAGCACACACCTTGGCTTTTTAATGCTGAATGTGTTGTGCTCTGGGTCCTCTGGAAAATGTTGGACATCTCCTCAATATGTAGATGATTTAACAGTAATGTACCTTTGACCTCGTAATGCTTCACTAAAACTGATCAAGTCCCTCCCCTTGCTCTGAGGGATGGATGTGTACTTTTCTGCTCTGTTTTATTAAAAAAATTGCAAGACTCAGGCCAGCAATCATCACCCAGCAGAGCAGGAGAGCTCAGAACAGGAGCGAAGAAGGTCCAGAGTTGAGCTTCAGCCTGTGATGAACACGGGTATTTTTTCTTTACACATAGGAAGTTTAAAAAAAAAGAGGACCCACACGTGATCGGGATGATGACAAGATTTCTGTCACCCTAGATGAGGCTAGGTAAACCTTGGTGCTTTGCACCACCCCAGCGTCCCCCTTTCTGTAACCCAGGCACATGATAACAGCTAACAGCAAGCAAGAGACGAAGGATTGGGTTTCAGCCACAAGCAGTCAGCTTTATTATCAAACATGAAATGCGAGTTTGCAATGAGACTTTAAAAAAAATTTAAAAATCCAAAGAACAAGTGTGTTTGGATAATCAGTGACAGTGAGAGTTGTCCCACACTTCAGACACTTCTCTGACTTTAAATTCAAGATGGTGACGTTTAAATTGAAGCTGTTTGGAAGTTGCCCGTTCAGTTTGGGTGAGACATTCATGGCATTGAAATTTATTGTTCTGCATTGATGTAGTTTTTTGAAATGGGAAGAATGCAAAGAACAAATGTTCTCGCTGGACCTGGACCAATGGCGCAGCACCTCTACACCTTTTCATGTGCAATAACTGTAACAGCCCCTCTCCAAGGGTGATACAGGTATAAAGAGGGCTGTTCTCCATGGGTTGATCCATAAGCAGGTCTCTTGGTACTAATTCCTATTGGTGAGAAGCCCCTGGAGTAAATTAATCCTTCTTGTAATAAAAAATGGCAATTTTCATCACTTTCTCGACCTGGGAACTAGGTGGTAACAAGCCTTGTTAGGAGTTTGGATACAGTGTGATTTCATTTATATTTCATATCTAAATAATGAATTAAATACCTGCCTGGAACCGCTGCGTTGGCAGTGGTGGGTTTTCTCCAGACTGAACCATTTTACATAATAAAACCATCAGGAAGAGACTGGGTGATGGGAGCAGTTTGATAGTATGTTTGTACTGATGAAGCTGTCTGCTTTGGTTTATCCCTGCATTTCATGCAACATTAGCTTTAAAGAGCCTGTGAAGACTTGTTAAATTTCCTAAGAGTGAATAACAAGCAGAAAATCCCCTGATCCAAAGGCATATGAAATGATAAAAGGTACAGGTCCGGGTCACTGCTGAATGTGGAAAGGAGATGCAGATGCAAGTCTGGGCCTCTTCAGCACAAACAATTGCAGTAAGTCACTGGGATGGAAAAGCGTTATTGGGTTTCAATTAATGGCTTTGCTATTAGAATTCCATTAATGACTAAACAGTGTTTCCACTTTTGACAGTGTTATTAGGTTAAGCTTCATTTCAGAGGCAATAACGCAATGCATATGGCTAGCACTATATACTGTTATTAAGGAGGGCGAGTATGTGGGGAACCAAAACCATCACAGAACCTGGATTTATAGTTAGAAATGATTAATTAGCCTTGATGTGGCATTTTCTTTCTGCAGAAATATTCCTGTTTTCTGCCTCTGGTGTGGTTTGGTATCGCTGATGGTGCCCAGGTGCCCCTCTGGTGAGAGCTGACCCTCCTGCTGTCCCCCATCCCTCCATCTCCATCTCAGCCCCAGCATGGGCAGCTTCTGGTTACCACTCAGAGGCTGCAGGATCTGAGGTCTCCATGTGGCAGGTCACCTGTTGGCCATGTTTGACCCAGTTTGAATCCAGAAACACCGCTAGCTGGCCAGTTTAAATATTCCATTACTTGGAGCTACATTTCTCTGTGGCTTTGCAGCCATCAGTTAATTCTACCTCTTGATGCATAAGGAGAAAAAAATTATACTGCTTTAAACTAAAGCAGAGAGAAGATGCCTGGTTTATAGGTCTCCTACAACTAAGTGTTGTGAACAGAGTTGATGAAAGGACCCAGATCCCTCAGTCTAACTGCCAGACAATACTCCCTGCCAGGCTTATATAGCCAAAATCAGTGTGCGCAGTTTAGCATAACCTGCTTTTGCTGTGTGGCTGGATTTGCATGGAAGAGTTTAATTGTCCTTGCAAGAACAGCCCTGCCTTCCATCCCTCAAGCTAATAAACAAATAAACCTCATTGCAATCCTGCCCGAAGGCAAATTCCCACTGCTGACAGCCCCTCAAGAAACAAAGTCACGATAGTTGCACCTTGCCAGCTTTTTTTCTCCCTTTGGCTTAAGCAGGGTAAGCCATAGCCAGAAAGCAAAACCAGGACACTGGGAAGTTTGCTTCTATTTAATGGGCCTTTACTGGGATATCTGGGATCTGCAAGGGTTTCTCCAGTCCAAAAAACACTGGCAGAGCCACAGGTCACCCTAACAGCAACTTCATGGGGGTTGGGTGCTTGGTTCTGTGGGTGCTTGGGGAGCTGCGCTGAGCTGCATGGCATGGTCTGGGGGCAGAGGGCGCAGGTGGGAAATATGGGGAGGCTCTGCTCTCTGCTGCTTGCGAGAAGAGACAGCAAAATTAAACATTCTTTATCTGGAGACAGCTTTGGAACAAATAAATACAACAGCCCTCCTGCCAGATGAAATACTCTTCCAGGTGCCAGTTGTGCTGATGGCATTTAGTGGCTGTTTTGATTCATCAGCTGGCTCCCGCCCAGAAAAGCACATTGGTATCTCACAGGCCTTTTTCTGTAGTGAAAGAGGCGCAAGCAGGTATTGCTGTGTGGGAAGGGGATGTGTGCTTTGCAAAAGGTTAGCAGAAAAATAAATATTTTGTAATTTAAAAAAATGCTGCAATAGCAACAGAGGCTGCAGTGTTGTAAGGAGGTGATTATTGCTGGGACTTGATGTGTGCTCACCAGGGGCCTAATTAGGGAGGTAAAGGCAATCTTAATTTCTGGTGTTTCCAAACTTTTGCATATTTGAATCTGCATTTCTAATAATGATCACTTAATACGTGTTGCTGCATGTGTGCAATAACTCATGCCCCAATAGCTCTCTGTAATGCACTCTGTACTGTCCAAAGAGAGAATGAGGCACGAAACGGAGCTGAAGCCGGTGCCAAGTGTCACAGCAGCAAACTCCTCTTTCCCTTTGGGATCTGATGGGTTTTGCCAGTGCAGGCTGCAGGCTTTCTGTACCGAGTGCTGATCCCTGAGAGCCAGGAGGCCTGGGTATTAAAAAGAAAGTTTCAAGTGCTTTTAGGTGTTGGGATTTTTTTTAAGAGTCTTTAAAAGTCTGGTTTTGTGGTTACTTGCATATATGTGCATTTTGGATCTTCATGGCTTCCTTTATAGGCAAGGTGAAAAGAGGTGAAGCAGTGAGCTCAAGGCAAAACAGTAAAGTGAAAGCAGGAAAAGACTAGAGTTCATTTCAACATCGTTATGCTGAGAGGGGTGAGCCGTCATTAAAAGGCAGTTATCCATCCCTCAGCTACACTCATGGCAAATGTTACATTGCTTTTGGAGGAAAAACCAAACAGTGGGAGCCACATCCCAACCTGGCCTTTGCCAAGACTTTCAGGGAGGCGATTTGTGTTAACAAAGGGATGCAACGTGCCATGTGTGGGCAGGCTCTTTCAGATGCCTTCCCTGTCTACTGGGTGTGACAGCAGCAAAACTGGCTGGCAGAGAAACTCCTACGGCAGAGCAGAGGCGAAGCCCAGGATGCTTCTTGAGAAAAAAGAAAAATCCTGGAAAAAGACTTGGGACTTTGAACCAGGACATTCTCCTGACTTTTAATCCTTGTCTGCTCAGGAGGCAAGAGGGAGATACATGTTTCTCCTCTTACCAATGTTGCTGCTGTTTTCCATTGATTTCTCCCCCTGCCCCCCAGGTCTTAACATCATCAGAAAATTCAAGAAAAATGCACCAAAGTTGCCCTGAAGTAAACATTTAAATTAAAAAAATCAGAATTCCCAGCCCATAGCCCCTAAATCTCATTAAGAAATCCTCAAAATATTAAAGATCACATACCTGTGTTTCCCTAAAGTGAAATGTCAAATATCAGAGAGGTTGTTAATGAATTGGCAAATATAACCCAGTGAACTGCACTGAAATATATTAGAGAAGAAAGTAGGAAGATTAAATTGCAATTAAATGACTTCAGAACATCCAGCCCCAATGAGAAAATGAAGCTGACTGTTAAGAGGAAGCAACTTTAACAAAACTGCTGCCTAGATCTTCACATTTAAGCTGCTTCAAAGCCTTTTCTCATCTCAGAGCAGCTCCAAAAGAACAGACAAACAACTGAAACCCATAAAGCAAAACAATAAGAGCGCTGATAATTAATCTTGATGTGATTAAGAAGTTGCAGGAGATGGGAAATCTAATTGTGCAACAATTACTTTTATTTATCAGTTTTATAATGAAGTGCTGAGGAAGAAGTTTCTCTGGAGATCCATCCAGCCTTGGGTTATTTTTCCAAACCTCATCCACGCGGCGCAGCCATCTGCTGTGCGGAAAAAACGGCAGCCTGGCAAGCCCGGCACCTCCTGCCGCTGATAGCCGCCGCCTCGTCGTGCAGAAAGCCTGTGCTGGGTGTCAGGGATGCGCGGGCGCTGCAGCCGAGGGGTGCGGGGTGGGACCCGTTGAGCTGATTTAGGGGGTGACACGTGAGGCTTCGTGGCAGGAGCAGTGTCCTGTGTCCCAAACCTGTCTGTGCACTGATGAGATTTGCCCCATTAGTCTAAGGACTTGCCTTTGCAAAGTGTCAAATGAGCTGGTCAAAAAAAGCTTAGGAGCTTTTCAGGTTTGCACGGAGGTTTTTAGAGGAAGCACAGTTTTCCTAAAAACTTTGAGAGGAAAAGATCAGGCTTGCTCAAGGCATTTCCTTTCAATAACATGGTAATATTTGTTTCAACCGTCAATCACTTTGTCTTGATTCTTTTAAAATCCCTTTTATTATGGACATATGCAAATACATGCATCCATGACTCACATAACTTCCGTGGTACGTCTGTTGTGAAGCTTCAATAAATCACTCCAACGTTGCTGAACTACCTGGAACTATCCACCTATGAAAAGTTAAAAAACATTGCTGGTTTTTTTCCTCCCCAAAGAGCTCAATGTCAGGAAACACGGTGCCCCAAGGGGCAGAAATTCCCCTTGCCCCTATGGCTCGATAGCCTGTAGACACAGAGGAGATGCAAGTCATGCCCTGAGCCTTGGGCATGTGGCAGGCATCCCTCTGCTCCTGTCCCCGGGGCTCAGAGACAAAACTGGGAAGGAAGCAAGGCTGTTTGGGGACCGTAGGTGGCTGGAGGAAGGGTCAGCAAGCTCAGGCTCCTGAACCATCGTCTTAATGCCTCGTTTGACATGGTTGGAATAGCCTGAAGTGACCCTGGACGTGTTGCTGGGTTGCCGTCTCCTGCAAGCTTGACTTACAGCAGAAGAATAAGCATGGAAACAATTTTGCCTTTGCATCCGCAGCCTCGGTTTGTGTGTGCTGGGGCAGAGCAAAAAACCTCAGTGGTTTTGCAGAGTCTTGTTCATCCCTGTGGTGAGAGGCACTTGGTGCAGTGAACCCCCGAGCCCTCCAGTTCTCTGCTCATTGGAAACATTTGCTGGCAGGACAAAAGAGAGAGAATTTTTTTCTGAGTAACTGGTACGGATCCATGTTTAGAAAAATCCAGTTTAGAAAAATCCTGTTGCCCCAGTGAGCTCTACAGCCACCACGTATCTGTTTACTCATGGCCACCAATGCTTGATTAACCCTTTTATACTGCTGTACGTGGAACTTTCGGATCAAGAGCTTGGCAGATTCATTTCTAAGCTTTGCTAAAGCCTTTCAGCTGAACGAACAACCCGGAGCTCGAGCAAGCAGCCTTGCAGCTGAGGATGGGCGCTGCCAGCTGGGTGTGTGCGGCACAACCCAGCACTTGACCTTTTGCTGCTTTTCCATCCTGCAGCCTCGACCGCTGTACCTGCTGCTGGGGAAGCAACCAGCCAGAGACGGAGCAGGTATCTCGGGAAAAATGGAAATGTTGGCAGCTCTGGCTGGTTTTGTAAGTGCTGCAGGGCCGTGCGGTTTGAATACCACCTCCTCTCCCCTTTCCTAACCAATAATGTATTGTCCTGGATGGGATTTCACTCTGAGAAGGGGGATGTTGGCACAGGACTTTGTGACCCTCTTTTCTGGCATTGCCGTGCAAAGTGTGCATTGCAAAGGAGCTGGGGCAAGGGACAGAGTATGGGGGAGCTGAACAAGGGACTGTTGTTCACGGTCCATTCCCAGTACAAGAAGTAAGCTCAGACGAACAATAGGAGGCTGTTCCTCGAGGGAGAAGTGCTTATCCGGTGGAACTCCTCACTGCAGGATGCTGCAGAGGCTGAAAATTTGTTAGAGTTCAAAAACAGTCACATAAGCTGCTGGGGGAAAAGCCTCAAGGGTTCAGACACAGAAACACTGCTTCTGCCTTAAAAAGTCTCTTACACGTGTTGGGGGTTGAAATTGTTCTGGAAGAGGAGCATCACTGCATAATTGCCCTGTTTATACACCGCTGGGTGACTCCGAGAGCCAGGATCAGGCCAGATGGATCACGGGTCTGACCCAATGCCCTGGTACTGCTATGCAGACCCAGCTGGGTTGCTCCCATCAGCAGCTGTCTCTCTCTGCCAGCTGTTTCCAGATGCTGCTTTGAGTCCCGTTCTCCCAAGAGTGTTTCCCTCATGCCCACCCCCTTGCCTGGATATTTGTATTTTAATAGAGCTGCCTTGACCAGGTTGCTGGTCTCCTTGATGTGCAAAATATATGTCTATGCAAAGAGTCCTGGCTGCTTTTCATAGGGGTGGAGGGAGGCTGGGCAGGAATACCAGGTGTAATCGGAAGGCTGGGGGCTGCTGTATCTCATAAACCTTGGGTGGGTATCATGGGGGAGAAGATAAAAGCAGATTCTTATTCTTTAGGCCAAGAGTACACAAGTCAAACAAAGACAAAGCTGTGATGTGCCCAAGGGCAGATTCCCAGTGGAATATGGGAATAGGGACCTGTAAATAAAGGTTTTCTTGGCAGCCCGTCTGAACAAGGGCAGGTGTTTGAAGTATTTCCTCGATGCCTGGAGGCAGCGATTATTCGTGGAGGGAGAGCTTTCTGCTGGTGCCTCTTAAATAGGGGCGCAGCATGGGGTTAATAAACCCTGGGCACCGATCATCCCAGCGAGGTCCTGCTGGGGACCTGCCCTGGGAACGCCGGGGGTGTTGCACCCTCCCCACGGTTGTTGTTACTAACAGGGAGCCTCAGCCTCTGGGCAGCTCTTAGTAATGGTGAAGCCTGGCACATCGGCATTTCCTGTTAGCGGTTAGATCTGCATTTAATTACTGTGCAGAGAGGCACTTTTGAACAGGGGACGAGGTCTCTTTCCGCATGTAATTAAGATGCTTTCTGTGGGCTCGACCCTGTGGCCTTTATCCCCACGGGTGAGCCACCCCTCGAGGACGTGCTGGCCAGGGCACCCGAAAGCGTCCGCTGGGGTCTCTCCTAGTGTCCTTCCCGTGGCTTTGGCAGCGGTGATCTCTGCACCGAGAGCCACGGAACAAACGTGCCTGCTGCTGCCAGGCAGGGAGATGGGGTGCGGAGGCTGTGTGCGGGTTCTGGGCAGCACTGGAAGCCCGGCTGCAGGCAGACCCGGGCGGTGAAGCCAAGAGGGTGCCCACGGCAGGTTTGGCATTGCAGCAGGATTGGGATCTGCAGGGAGAGCTGGTTGTGCACGCCTGGGTTTGCCGTCTGCTGAGGGAGATGGGACAAGACAGCCAGGGACAGTCTCTGTCGGACCGAATCACTGGTGCAAAGGGTGACCGCCTCTTCCAATGCTCCTGCGGAGGCACATCTCTCGCCCAGAGGAGTCTAGCTGTGGGTGGTTTCTTATTGATTAGTGGAGAGAAAAAGGAAAATGTAGCTTTAGAGGAGCATTTCTAGCTAGCTAGCAAGTCCTCACGGAGGAGAGCAGCTCCTACATCAGTAGTGGGCAGGAAGCAGACTTGCTTTTGAGGACAAGGCTTGCAGGCTTGACAGCACAGAGGACCTGAATTATTTACAGTTTGAGGAATTATGACCATGGGAAGAAGAAGAAATTTTTAGCAAGAATCTAAGAATCTATTAAATTTATATAAAGGATTTTTTTTCTGTTTTCATGAAGATTCAGAATGGTTGAAAAAGACTGAAGTGGTGTTGTCACGCAGAGCAGACAGCTTGTAGCTCTCAAGAAGATCAGGTTTTTAAACTGAGGTAATTTTTTTTCCCATTCTAAATTTTATTTTAAAAAGTCATTCAGGAAAATTGCAGGGTTTGTTCTTTCCTCAATTTCCAGGAACGGACTAGGTTGCAGGCAACTTCGTGGTACTGAGAAGCATTTTTCCCAGATTAAAGGATAGGGATAAGCAGCCCAGTCAGAGCATTATGCCAAACATTTTCTTCCTTCCCAAAACAGAGGTTAAATACACAGTGAGAGACGGCAACTCCCACTGAGTTCAGCAGGAGTCTGGCTATCACGTGCCCTTCCAAATCTGCCCAGCAGTCATATCTATCAGTTATACTTTAATTTAATGTGCTACTGTCCTATGTCTGTTCTGCCTCTGGATGAGCCTAAAAACCTTTTGAAGTGTTTTGTTCATGAAGAACTTGATATTCCAAATCAAGAGTTTGCTCAGTCAGGCATGAAAACACCTGTTTGAATCCCCGCTGCAGCTCGAGCAGCACTGAGGTTTGAACCAGGCTCTCCGACAGCTGGAGGAAGCGTCCTGGTTTACCAGCTTATTGGCTGTTGGAAAGGATGCTGTCTAGGCTGGTGTGCTCCCATGGAAAGTTTTAACATCAGTGAGTCCATGTTCTCAAATGGAAAACCAAGTAAACAAAAGCCCCTTAATAGGAATATCCCCAGATATCGCTGTATTGTGGTGCAGAGAACATCTTTCTCCACCTCATGCTCTTCCCTTCTCTCTCCCCCTTCCTGACCACTCCAGTGGTCCTTACCACAATAATTCGATGATTTTTTTGGCTTGCTGTGTTCCCTGGGGGATGCCGTGGTCCCTTACTGGGACCTGGTTGGGAGCGACGTCAGAAAGTCTCCGGGAACATTGGGTTTTCGGATGCACCTGAAAAGATGGATATGAATATATACATTGTGGAGAGGGATTATTTTAGCTGTTGTAACAAGGCTATCTCAAAGACAGATTGAGTTTTTTGAAGTAGGAGGAACCCATAGGACCTGAGGAACTTGCTATGTATTGACAGTCTGCAGACACAATAAACAAGTTGACATTGGAGGAATCAATTCATTTTAATTTGGAAGCAAGAACAGGGAAATGACTGAATTATCTCCTCTCACAGGGATGGTCCCAGCAGCACCACAGAATTGGATTTGTTGTTAACTTTTACAGTCGTCGTTTTATTGTCTGTATTTCGGGGAAACATATCGAGGACTCCAATGGCTGCACCTCACAAGGGAAGCGTATGGGAGTAACAAAAATAATAGCTCTTTTCAACTCTAGATATCAAACTATTTCATGAGGGTGGTTTTCGTTGCTTTACAGACAAGCTACTTGCCAATGTTACATCAAATTTGGTAGCATAGAGCCACAGAGATGCTGCCTCAGTTTCCCTCCCACTGTTGCAGGCAGCAGCAGGGGAGGATGAGGACTCATCGCTCAGACCCACCCTGTGCCCTGTCCATGGATGCTCCTCCACATCTGCGATAGCTCTGCGGCCTCTTTGGTCTATTATTGACCCTTATCAATGCCTGCAGCATTAAGACCATAGGCAGGGTGGGAGCATTTATCTCACAGGAATTGGTGCCCCTTTCAGCTTCGTTTGCAATCGCTTGCCTCTCCTTGTAGCCCTTTGCAGAGGGATGGGGAGAAGATGCAGGCAAGCAGTGTGGTGGCATTGTTGCCTTGGGAGCCAGGAGAAGGATGAGGCAGTCAAAGGAGATGAAATCCCACCCCATCTGTGAGGAGCAAATCCAAACATCTGCTCCTTCCACTCTTTTTCTGTCCCCTCTAGGCAAATTACAGGAGCCTCTGCCACAGCAAAAGGCTTTTAATCAAAGCTAATTACCCACTTCAAACATTTTTTCAGGGGTCTCAGGGTCAGTCCTGATGACGATGTCCCCATGATGGCGCATATCCTTGGCTGTGTTTCCTCTGACCAGAGGAGGAAAGCGGGCCGTGGGCTTTGATGGCAGCCCTCTCCTACCCCGCGGAGCAGGTCTCCATGGAGAAACCACAGGAGAGAGCTGATGGGTTGCTCAGTGAGACGGTGACATCCATTAGTTCGGCTTGGAGGGTTTAGCGATGCTGGCTGACTTAATTGGATTTTGGTGTGACACAAATCTGTCCAGTCTGGAGCAGGGGAGAAAATTAAAGAAACGCAGGGGCTTTCTGCCTTACGTTTCCTTGAGAGCACTTGGCAGAGCACAACTCCTGTCGCGGGCATGACGCAGAGGGATTTTGTGCTGCTGGTGATGATGATCAAGCTGGGGCCAAGTGGGACAGATGAAGCATCCCACAGTAACATTTCTGGCTTGTAAGCTGAACCAGTGGCTCCAAAGGTCTGTCAGAAATATACTCTCTATAAGGCTGATGCTGGTTGGGGTTACCAATCCCCTGCACAGGGGTCAGTAGGGTTCTGTTGAACTCCTTGGGGAAAGGCAGGTGGATGTCAGGTCCAAATTCTGCTGCCCTTTGAATGTATTTTGACCTCTGGGTCCTTCTAACACATGCTGCTTTAACTGCACAAAATCTACTATTAAAGCAACCATACTGGATCTGAAGCCCATCCAGCCCCATGCTGTGTCTCCAGCAATGGTCACAAGCAGATGCCAAAGGAAGGGCAAGTCCATCCATGCCAAGTTGCCTGACTCCATCCCTGGCCATGGTGCAGATGTACTGTGTAGCCCTTGCTACTTGCTCTCCCACTTCCATCTCCCTTACAGGACACAGGGCTTCTTGACTTAAATGGAAAATGTCCCATGTGCTGCAGATCCCAGGTCCAGCCCCGGCTCTATGGGATTTCAGCATGGAAATCAGTGGGAGTCAATGGGATTCCTCAGTCTGAGGTGTGCTGGAGAAGGCACCCACTGATGTCACTGGGTTTAGGACATGACCTTGACTTTGCAGATCCTGGAAGCACCGAACACACGCTCTTGAAGTGCAGGAGAACTGCTTGAGCCGGGGCTGACCGTTAGTGGCCTTTCAGCTCCCTCTGCAGATATTATTAAAGTAATGTTTCCATGCCCAGATCAATTCACGGTGTCTTGGACCTCTTTTACCCCACGGTGGAGACAGATTAAGTTTATAAATGCCTCTGACAGATCAGCTCAGTGGAGGCTGAGGGATGGGAGGCTCCCCTGCTCTCCATGCACCTGGCTGGACCAGAAGCACAGGCTGTTGCCAGCTTTGCTCGGTGCACGGTTGCCTCTTGCCATGCTTTTGGCACCCTGAGGTGCCAGTCGGCAGAAGATGGGTTGTTTCTCCTGCCTAAGTTGCCGGGCCTGGGGAGACAGGGAGCAGGCAGATGGTGCGGGCAGGGCCTGCCGTCTGCCTGATGCCTTGCGTCAGCTGTGCTTTTGGAAGCCTTCTGCAGCCCTGCCCTTGAAGCGCTGCTTGGATGCTCATGCTGAGATCTGTTCTCTGTCGTTAGTGCCAGAATTTGGCAGCAGCCCCGAAATCCCCACTCGTTGCCTGGTCTGCAGTGGTGCCCTCCCTGGGACGTGTCCTGGGGTGGCAGTCCTGCAATCACTCAAGCAAGCAGTAGCAGAAGTTGCAACCATTGCCTTCAGCAATGGGGTCTTGTCCCCTGCTCTAGACAGGCATAAGTGTTGTCAACTGGGATCGGCGTGCCATGATACTTTGGGTCAGGGCTGGGGCTCTTTGCAAGGAGGCCGACTCATGATGGTAGGTGTTCACAGCGGGTTTGAGGTGTGCCCATCCTGCAGAGAACTGGGCTGAGAACCCCACAGTTCACTACATGGGGATGCCTGAGCCTCCTTCAAGCCCGTGGCTGGTTCAACTGCTTGTGCAATGGCAGCGTTTTCATTTTCTTTCCAAGGGGAGCAAATGACTACACAAGGTACGAAGCAGTGGGATACAGAGCCCTTTGCCTTCTACAAGAGATGTCCTACTTGTTGATAGCCTTCCCCTTCTGCCTCATGGTTTTCTTGACCTGACATAACCTAAGATGATCTATACTAAGTCAGACAAATGCATGTATCCTGCAGTGGATCCCTAGGGAGGAGTTAACAGAGGTATTCAGGGACCCCTCTCTTAGCAATGCCCGGTAGCATGTTCTGCTCTGAGAGGGACAGAAAGAAACACTGGAAATACATTGCAGTGAGTGAAATCAGCTGCTCCAAATGGTGTCCAGCTCTGGGCATCACATCCAAGAAAATTCAAACAAAGACTGAGAATCTGGAGAGAGATGAGTGATTCAGGGAAACATCTTCTGTAAAAGATTAAGCAACTGAAAGAACAAATGGTGAAAGCATACAAAAAAGATGGATTATCCAAAGATGGGGAAGTTCTGTTCCTCTGATTGTGGGTACATGGGCAAGTAGCTTTAGCCATGCAGTTATCAAGCAGTAATTTCAGAGCTCCTCCAATACACTATCTACCCCATGGCAAGGACTCGGGCCAGGGAACTCATCAGCACCTGATGTGACACAGACAGAGGGAGTTCAGCTTGATAAAACTAATTGCATAGTCCAGGCTCACTTCAGGAGCAAAACCAGACTTTCTAAGAAGCAGTTTTGTGCTTTATAATGAAATCTTTCATGTCCGTTTGGCTTCTGGCTGTCTAGGTGGTTCCGACCTTGTGGAATTTGAAAGGGGTTGAAGATGTGGGTTCATTGCAATTTACTTTGATGCATCTTTTACAGCAAATTCAGCAGAAATACTTCCAGATTTTCTCCCTTTTAATCTCCTTCTCCTCTCTCCCTGTCTCAACTTTCTAGCCAGAGTTGTCACATCGATTTTGATAACATGATCTCTACTGTTTCAATAATGCAGAAAGGGGGAAAAAAGTGCTTTTATTGATATTATTTCTTAAGTGTCCTGCACTGAGATTAAGCTTTGGTGGAAAACCCTATCCTTCAGCCTAAATGTACTGTTCATACCTTCTTTGGGATTCACAGGGAGAACTTGCATCAGGAGAGGGAAATTGCACAGTAATATCTGGGCTGTTATGAGTTTGATGACCCTGTGCTGATAGATGACATTAAGTATGGGTAATATGTGTGAGATTGATATAAAGTCAAATACAGAGAACCAAATTTTTCAGTTTCCAACCCAAAACCTTTAGCTCATGATGAGCTGGGGAGACGACCTTTAAAACACTCCTATTGCTCCCATTAAGGTGGAGAGGCTCCTCTGACTGTGTGACGTTATTCGTGACACACAGCTGCTCAGAAAACTGGGATAAGTTTTGACTTAAACTTAACATGCTTTTAATGATGATCCAGAACAAGGCATAGCCTGTGAGCACTTCACTGGACTGGGTCTTTTGCCCCTGGGTCTGGACAATATCCCATCTGTCAAAAGAGGCAAAGCTTGGGAAGGAAAGACAAGCAGAAAAAAGCCACAAGCCCTGAGCTTTTTTAACCTCCTGTTGGATTCTCCATCCTGAGCAGGATTATTGATCCCTTTGGGTGCTGAGACCTGCCTTGTTTCAGGACTGAGGCATCCCTGCTCTTCTTTTCTGTTTTGGTTTGTTTTTTTTTTTCTATAACTTACATCAGAGCAAAGCCACTCTTAAAGCACAGTGGTGCTCCTCTAGGAACACTTCTCTTGACTCTCATCTTGTATTTTGCTACACAGGTTTTCTATGAAGGCTTTGGCAGGCAGAGAGAGGTGTGCCCCGGCTGCCACTGCCACTGGCTTTTCTTTGAGCAAGTTGTTCTCTGGGGACAGATTGAGTCTCTCTTATGAATGGGACAAGAGCCTGAGAAAGGGCGGAAGCACCCAGAGCTTGCTCTGATTTGTCACAGCATTAGCCAGCACAGATAAAGGGTTGAGAAAGAGAGAAAGGAGTTGTCTGTCCTGCCTGAGATGTTGCTCCAAATGTGCCTGGTTTCACAGACAAATCAATTCTAAAATGTTGTCAAGCATCATTCAGGGTAAGGTGAAAGGTTGCAGGTTTGCACCAGAAGTGTGGTTCTCCTCTCAATCCTCTGCTAGTTCCTGAACCCTCTCTTAGGACTAAGTAAAGGAGCATGTTTGGGGCACAGATTTAGCTGCAGTCTAGCAGATGGCATGGAGACAGCCTTTGCTAAAATGGTTGGCTGCAACAGCTTAGCTGGAGGATTATGGGGAGGGTTTCCTTCCCCCCTTTCGAAAGCTGTCACTGTTTCAGCTGCTTTATAACTCCTTTGGTCATGAAGGTGCACTGCGGGAAGGGTAGCCTGTCCTTGGTGATGGTGGACAAGATCCATTGTAGCCCTAAGACCCAACAACGTGGCTCCTCCTGCCCTGCCAGGACATGGCTACAGCTTCACAAATTTTTGCTCTATTTCTCTATTTACCACTTCCAGTTTTGGAAATGACACAATTATTCAGTGAATAACTCCAAACTTTAGGGAAACTGCTTCTCTCCCAAATTCATTCTTTTGCAGGATTTATTATTTGAGAGGCAAAAAAAAAGAGACAACTTCAGTGCCATAAGAAGTTTCCTCATCTTTTCCCTGGTGAGGACCAATGTAAAGTCTCTCCAGAGCTGTTCTCGAGGGGTTTTAAAGTTTTATTTCATTTTTCATGAGTTGCTTTTTGTGCTGCTTTTTTGAGCTGTAGTGGTTGCCCTACCTTTGGGGTATAGAAGGTGTCTTGGGTAAATGTCTCTTGCCCTTGGATTGGGGTCGAAGGCAGTCTGCATTGGTCCCATGTTGACAGAGAGCTTGTTTTTCAGCCTGTCTTCCCCTGAGAAAGCTTGTTTCCCGCCCAGATAAGCTCTGCCATTATTGGTGGTGCCAAGGAGTCCGTCTGTCAGCCACACTCATCATCCCAGATGTTAGCTGGTCTTTTAGGCATTTGCAACCTGAATGGCCTGGGAGGTAAGGACGGGGATCTTGAGCCTGTTTCGATGTGCTGCAAGGAGTGTGAAGGTTGGCGTTACCATCTCTCAGCATTCAGCAGTCTGCTAAGGAGTTTTCTGTTACCATGGATTATTGCTATTCCGCAGTTTGCTAATCCTAATACAACCCAGGTAGCACAGCTCCAGCTTTCATCCTTGCTGCCATCATCCCTGCCAGAGGAACACTAAGGTTTTGTGTAAAATTAATTTCTACCAAGGTGACGATGCCACTGGATTGTCTAGCTTCAGCACAACAGTCTGAAGAAACTGCACATGCGCTGAAACCCATAACTCTGCTGTGGCCCCCAGTTTACCACTGCAGCGAGTTTTTCTTGTTCATGGGGTGCTTTGGAAAGGGCCAGCCTGTCTGTCAGCAAAGGCTCTGCCAGATGGGGGAATTAGCTGTTGTCTTACCTGGAGCATCTTTCTAGAAGGCTTGAACAGGAGGCAGAAATGCTTCATTTCAGGTACTTTCTCCTGATTCTCAGACAGCTGAAATACAGCTACGGCTGGTTTATTACCATCACCTACAAGTGTGATCATAACAGCAAGGAAAATACATCTGTCTGTTGTTCACTAGGAAAATTACTGCTCCTAAATGAGCTATCGGCGGAGGCTGCAGCTGTGCTTGGAGACAGGCTGGCTGCATGAAAGCACAAACCTTTGTAGTAGGTTAACATGGTCAAAAGCTCGTGCTCTGCCCTGGACTCTCCTGATGACCTCAAATAAGTCCTTTGGCCACTGCCCGGTTCAGTTCTTGGTTGGCACCTGAGGGTGATGGCACGGCTCTGGCCACAGGGCTTGTGAATCAACTAAAGAGCTTAGACTCCCAGCTCCCTTCAGCCAGGTACCAGACACCTAATTACATCCATAAATTTGAGCTGCAAATTCCTGGAGTGCTTCTCTAAATAGTTCACGTTTTTGCTAAGTGTATCAAGTGTATGGACCCTGTTTTAACACAGATGGGCTTGATGGCCAGTTACCATCCCATGGACGTAATGCCCTGTACCGAGCTAAGCATTTTCACTAATGCTGGTGAATTTCTATGGATCAGTTTTCTATTGAATTGAGTTACTTTATTACGGTGAAAAAATTGAAGGAAAAGAAAGGGGCGTTTGCCATAGAAGAGCCAGTCTGCTGAGTCCAGCGCTCTTCTTCCCCTCTGCAGTACTGTCATCCCTCTGCCCCTGGTGCACTGGGATGAGAGAGGATGATTTCAAAGTGGTGGCAATGCTGCTGCTCTTATCTTTGGCAGGATTTGCAAGTATGTGGGAAACCCCCCAGAGACTGCAACTCCCTTACCTTTGTCATTCAGCTGTAAGTGCTTTGCAGGCAGCACTGTGGGGGTCACAAGCACCCCTTGCTGTTGCAGGCAGGCGGAGGCAGGATCTCTGCAGTCCCCTCAAGGCCGTTTCACCAGCAGCTCCTGTATGAAACAGGAAAGGGCAGACCAAGAGCATGCTTTGTGGCTTTTCTCCAGGACACCCCAAGAACATGAGGTTTAAACTGAAATATCACACAACTTCCCATGTAAGCATCACAAAGAGTGTTTTCCCCTCCTTTCTGAGGCTAGCCAGGCCTTTTCCTGCAGAGACAAGGGACAGGTGCTCATGAATATAACTGGACACAAGGAAGACGAGAGCGGTGATTGTGTTATTCTCTCCCACCAAGAAGCAGTTGGTTTAAGAGATGCCTCTGCTTTAGAGGCTCTGCTGCTGAAATCTCTGCTTTGTAGCTCAATAAAGGATCTCCCTGCCTCTTCTCCCTCCATAAAGCACAACCTATATTTAGAGTGTTTAGAGTTGCATATTTAAGCAGCAGGCTTAATTAAATTCTCCTGGTGAAGGAATCAGCCCCTCTTGCCTCTTTATGATCCTAACCACGGACTGCTCTGCTGTAAATACAGCCTGCCCAGAGCTGGTGGGGGACCAAATTCAAATGTGGACATTCTGCTCTGTCCGTGGAGCAAAGGCATTTGGACCCAAATGGAGGATCCCAGATCAGTGGGACTGCTGAACTTAACCCAAAGCTGCTGTTCAGGAGGAGAGTGAGGATGAAGCTCTCCTCTTGCCTTGAAGCCTGGACAAAAAGGAGCCTTCTTCTGGGTGTTTTTTACCAGCATTGGAGTTTAGGAGCAGGGAGGCAAATATCTGCTCTTTTCTGCAGGAGGGTTCCCAGAAGACATCATTATACATTTGTTTATTGAATTAAAAAAGAATGATCCTCTCCCAGGCCTTCTGCCATTTCTGTATGAGGGCATGCACAAATAATGGAAACACATCTTCTTCAGTTATTTATCTGAAGAGAAATGCTTAATGCATTACGATGTATTCCACTTGAACTGGAGTCCAGTATTCTGCATTCAGTACATTAAGCTGTAACTCGATTATGCCAGAAGCTGGAGTCCTAATAAAGATGAGGGCCTGCTGGGGCTGCAAGGATCAGCAGGAGAAAATGGTCTTTGTTCCCAAGATCTCAGTCTGAGTAGGGCTCTGTCCCTCTTTTCTAGGTGCAAAGAGAGTAGGACCTGTTGCAATAGGACAAGGGGCAATGGTTTTAAACTGAAAGAGGGTGGATTCAGACTAGATATAAGGAAGAAATCTTTTACAATGAGGGTGGTGAAACACTGGAACAGGAGGTGGTAGATGCCCCATCCCTGGAAACATTCAAGGTCAGGTTGGACGGGGCTCTGAGAAACCTGATCTAGTTGAAGATGTCCCTGCTCATTGCACGGGGAGTTGGACTAGATGACCTTTGAAGGTCCTTTCCAACCCAAACCATTCTATGATTCTATGATTCTATGTAGCAGAACGGGCATTTCTCTGCCATGCAACATCACATAAAATCTAATAATTGATGGAAGGGAAGAGTGAGGGAAAAGCTGTAGCATTGCCCTCATGAGACAGGGCATCCAAAATGCTTCACACTGGCCAAAATCAGCCTGGGCAAAGGACCCCAGGTCCATCTGTACAACATGTCCAAGAGTGATTTACCCGCATTCATGCAGGAGATCTGCAGGAGAGCCAGTCGCTTGGGGTCTCAAGAGCTCTTGACACAAAAATCCTCTTTCTCAGCTGTGCTGGGGAGCAATCTCCAGACCGACCTTAAGGGCAAAGAGCCCATCTGGTTCCCTGCACTGTATGCCAACACTGACCAATGTAGTGTAGGGAAAAATTTAATGTATAGAGGAGGAGGAGACCAGAGAAGATCCTGATAGATGTAAAAGCTGATCTTTGCTCTGACAGCATGACCCAGCCTGTTCCTCTCCTCCCTGGAAATTTGGATTTGAATGCACAGAAAGCATGTGCACATCAGCTATTTTTGTAGCAGAGAGCCAGCAGCCAGTGCTCTTTGCCACCTGCCAGAGATCAGACCTGCGAGCAGGCGTTGCACCATGTCAGCATCGAAAGGACCCCGGTGCCCCTTTCTGGATAGGAAACAGCCTGAGCATCAGCTGTGTGGGTACTTGCAATTCTCCACCAACTGAAGCGGGAGGGGGAACTTGTTAATCCGCTGCTGTTGAAATGCTGCCATACAGCTCAGCTGGAGAGAGCAGGGGTTATCCTCTCCTGTGCTGTTTGCTCTCTTCCACAGTTCCCCAGGCAGGACTTGCCAGGCTGATTGAAACCCACAGCTCAGACCTAGGGACTGGCTGAAACATCCATGTCATGCTCCATCCCGGGCACTTTGTGAAAACAATGGCACAAGGATGCCATAATTTACAAGGATGCTACAGTTCCAGTTCTCCAGTCTGGTATTTCAGGCAGGATGCTCTGTATCCCAGAGCTAATATCATACAGGGCTAAATGCAGCACCCGCACTCTGCCAAAGCCCCAGAGAGATGGTCTTTTTCGGTGCCTGCTGTCACTGCTGGTGTTGTTGCTGTAGTTGTAGAAATTATATGCTTTATTGATGACTTTTTATTTCCTGTTGGAACGGCATAAATATGTATACACACAATGTGAGTGTATTTATACAAGTAAAAATTATTGCTAAGCCCCAGCCCAAGGAGGACATTAAAATGAAGCTGGATTTGATTTTAAATAAAGACATAGAGGGATGGCATTCAGCTTCTCTAGGATCTGCCTCTATTTGCATTTTTAATGTGTTTCTAACATCCAAATGCATCAGCATGGGACAAACACAGGGACCAAATCTGAACTCTTTAGTGGTGACAAACTGCTGTGTTCTCAGGCTGGGAAACTGTCCCCTAAATGTGGTGCAGAAGGCTCTTGTTTGGCCCCTGTAAGCACTGTGCTAGAGGGGGACACTGGGTTGTCCTTAGAGCAGGTCGTGTCCCTCCTCTTTGGCTGTCAGAGCCCTGACCAAGGTCACTTCTTTTCTGGCCAGTGGGATGGATATATTGGATGCTCCTAGAAATGGAGGTGTCAGAGTGGGTGTCCCTGGCATTTACAAGGTTGCTCCCCAAGGGGCCAGTTGCTGGACCCTCCCTGCCTGCACCCTGCACATGCCCCTGCGCTGCGTTTTGATGTCAGCATGGTTTGACCGGCAAAATGACCCCTCGTGTTCTGCAGAAAGGAGGCCACTGTGCCTTGACAGTGTAATCATGTAAGCCTGTCTGCCTACAGCAAAGAGGGCAGCAAGGATCATCTTGAAAAACTACCCACTGTCTTCTGAGCCAGCTCGAGTCGTACCCTCCTTTAATGCATCAATGCAATGCATTTACACGGCATGACTGAAGTGTGAGTGTGGCTAAAATCCTAGCTAGTAGGGGAAGGCAAGGTAAGGTGGGGTGGTCCTTGTAGTCTTGCAAGACACTTGGTCTGGAAGATGAGGAGGATACAGAAATGAATGGCTGGAAGTGACTTCAGGGTATCACCTAGACCAGCCTGCTCTGCTGTCCTGTGGGAGGATGTCAGTCTGGCTGTCCCCGGTATCTGTTAAAGTTTCTTCTGCAAACTTCCCTATCTTCTCAGTTAGCCTGGATCAGAGCTAACTATCCTTATTTTAGAAACATCCCCTAATGCTCACCCTACCTGGTCGTTGTTGGGGATGTTCCATTTGTGTCTTTCCCTACTCCCATGGGACAGTTGGAGTAAACTGATCAACGGCTCTTTTCTGGGGTTGGCAAGAGGGACCCCAATGCAGGCTACAGCAATGTCCCCGGATAATAAATATTTAAAGAAAAGGGAGATAGAGCCCACATGTGTTCCTTCTCCGCTGTGCTGCTGCCTGGTGTTTACCCTGTCTTGCCTCTGAGTGTTTGGTTTCTTTCTACTTAATGCAATCATCTTTTTTTATCTTTTTAATTTCACTTTTACTTATTTCAGACTATTTTGCTAGCATCCTTTTCATTCTGAATTCCACCCCTGTACTTCCCAAACTTAGCTCCCCTCTTTGGATTACACACAATAATTCTAAAGTTTATTATCCTTGCCATCATTGTGGTTTTCAAGAGCAGTGTTTGGACTTGGACCAGTTTCCTATGGGACCCCAGATGAGAAATCCTCCCTGTTTTGACAACCAAATGTGAATAAATACTCTTTCAGTATGATTTTCCACCAATTTTGCATCTACCTCACGGGGGTTCCCCTAAACTCTATTTATTTATGATGTCATGTGAGACCATGTCAAAAGCTTTGCTGAAGTCAAGATATATCACATCTGAAGCCCCCCCCACTCATTCACAAGGCCAGTTACTCCATCAGAGAAAGAAATTAGATTGGTTTGACAAGATTTGTTCTTAATAAATTCACATTGTCTATTTTTTATCAGTTTATTATCCTCCAGGTGCTTAGAAACTGCTTAATGATTTGTTTGAGGGTCTTTTGGGATACAGAAATCAGGCTGGCTGTGCTTCCAGGCTCTGGGGCTGTCAAACACAGGTGTTATATTTGCCTTCTCCAGTCCTCCAACACATCCCTGCTGGCCTGGACACTGTGAGTCCCTGTGGTGGCAAGGCTGAATTTCACCACACTGCTAAGTTGAGTGCACGCAACTCATCGCAGCAGTGTAACCCTTCTCCCTTCCTTCTGGCCTATGCTTCTCTCCCTTGTTTGTATTAGCTATGAAAATGTTTTATCTTTCTCATTAGGAATAAAGGAAAAAAAAAAGATATTTCAACCTTCTCTCTCTCCTTTAGCAGTAAACATTTTGTTTTCCTCTGTCTTCTCATCCTTCTAAGAAGAGCTGAGCTTCAGCCACAACTTGACCTTTGCTCATTGTCCTGGCTTATGAGTGGAAAAAAAAAAAAGAGGCCATTCCTGCATTGAAGGATTTGTCTCGTAGGTGGAGACGCCAGCTGGTTGTGTGGCAGGAGGGACAGCAGCAACACAATGTTAAGGATTTGCTCCAGCAGGTTCCTCCACCTCCTCCTTTTCAGTAGCAACAACCATGACGTTAGTCAGTCCCTTAAGACCTTACGTTTTGGGAAAAATTTGTGCGTTTCAGGTCCTACATCAGCGATGTTGCTCTCAAGATTTAAATCTGAGTTCAAACTTGCAGCTGCAGAATAAACCTCAGGGCACATTTACTCTCTGCAGGGGAGTGGGATGTGCAAAGCCCCAACTAGCCCAACCTGACGCATCTGTGGGCACAGCACAGCCCTGGGCCAATTTGACAGCAGCACCCCTGGTCCTTGCTGTGTCAGGCCCAAGCTGACACACAGCCCCTCTGAGGGATTAATGAGCTCGAAATCTGCACCACGCTAACGCTTCATACCCTTGCTGCTGTTGCATCTCCTGATCTTGGCTGCATCCTTTTAGCTCCTCACTGCTTCAGTCGTGCGTGTATGTGTGTGTGTGTGTGAATTATGCTGTTACCTTGTCTGCTTCACAGGGGCATTGAGGAGGCTGGGTGCTTTGGGATCCCTGGATGAAAGAGCCCTTAGAAATGCAAAGGAGGAATGTTCCTCATTAACAAATGCAGTGTGGAAAAGACAACGCAGCAGGAAAAGGCTGGAGTGAAAAAGACAGCACAGATGAGAGCCATAGCAGAAACACCCATCACAGAGCAGACAATGCAGGTGGATATGGCAAGGATAAGCTGAAGTGGGCACCGCCTGTTACAATTAATTAATGCAGCAAAGCCATAACACATCAGCTCTGTACCAGAAAGAAAATAATTGAACGCATTTCATACAAACAAAATGAAAAGCATCTGGGAGACCTCAGCCCACCCTGAGCTGCCGCTGCCTCAGCCCAGGTGCCTGCGGTTTTCCCGGCACAGTGACGGGTGACATGTCCTGTTGGCTTCCTGATGGGCCCCAGGTTTGCAGCAGTTGCTGGCTCCTATAGCCAGGTGGTGACTGATCTTGGATTCTTACCTGCAAGTATTGAGGTGTGACAGTTTGGTGTTTAGGGTGATGGGATTGAAAACTGGGGGATGGAGATTAGTTCACAGCTAAATCAGCCACTTCCTTGGCTCTGGGCAGGTCTGTCCTGTCCCTTGGTTTCTCCAGATGAGATATCTAGTAATGTTAACCAGCTCACAAGGGCATCAGGAATGACTCCGGTGGTGGCTGTGAGATGGTCTGATAGCCACTGGCAGAGGTCCTCTCTGATCTGCACAGGAAAGCATTGTGGTTTCTCTCCTGCAGATGTGCTACTGCAGATGTGTTACTGCAGATGTGTGATGGAGAGGCTAAAGGGCTGAATCCTTCAAGGCAATCAAGACTCTAATCTGTGTTCAGTAAATCCTCTTGGCATGCTCTGGGTGCCAGGTGCTGCTGAATTTTGCTGGATCAATAGAAAAGGGTCAAGCACTTCACAGGATTAGACCCTTTGTGTGCTCAGCAAAGTCATACAGGTTGTCCATGACAAAACAAGGACATGAGTCCCAGCCTGCCAAGTCCCATTTCTGTGCCTTAAGATGCTCTTTGCTGCTATGTAAAGATTTCTTATAATCTGCAGCTAAGCATCTCTTTGATGACAGCATTCGATTCTGCTTTTCTTTGCAACTTATCCAACACTGTAAAATGGCCTTTATCACACTTGGATATCTCTTGTTAATAAAGTGCCAGGAATTCATTAAGCACAAGGACTGAATGGGGTCAGGATGACAAGGAGAAACTCCACCACAAGAGGAAGTCAAGAGGCTGAGCCCTGGCAGCACAGCTCGCAGCAGCGCTGCTGACAGCGAGCATCGCCTGCAGAGAGACGGGGCGTCACTCGGGGCCGCTGGGAAGGATGTGGGATCCTTTAGACTCTTCAAGAGCATTAGCTGTTGAAAGCAATCGGAAGGCTGGATTTTAGTGCTCCACAGCCAGGGGATTTGTAGGGAAATGCTCACACAGCTTTGGCCTTCTGTAAATATTTTCTAGGTGTGAGTAGTTTGAAAGAGTAGGCTGGGCATGAACAGTGGGAATAGCATTGTGCTGCACATCTGTAGCACGTGTTATGTTCCCAGGAGTGGATAGTTACACATCTCCTCGTAAAATTAAAGTGTGACTTTTAAAGACCAAAACTAAAAAAGACTAATCCCGGAGCAACAGTGGTGACAGCCGCTTTCCAGCTCCACGCGCAGACTGTCTTGCTGGAGCCATTTCCAAATGCACCCCCCTCTGTGTCCCCCCCACCCCAGGCTTTCCCCTGCCGAGCCTCCGTGGCTCTCCGGAGCCTGCTTAACCCCGGTCGATTCACCCACTTCATAGAGCAGCTGCCAGCTCGTGTGTATCACTCCTCAGAGCAGAGCAAGGAAATTCAGGCCAAGATACCTATTCTCACCGCTGTTTTCAGGCTTTTGGCAGCTGCACGATGCTTCTGTTGTCCAGTTGTCCGAAAGACCTTTACAATAAATATAGAAGCCGTTTTAGCTACAGGCATCATTAAGAAGTTCATTGCTTGCACACAACGACTGCTGTCTGATTTCACAGTTACTGCAGTGTTATTTTAAGTTTGAAATGGAGAACATTCTCCATTTTGTAATTTCGAAGAGGAATAGATTTTGCTTTAAAGGATGAGACTCAAGGTGCTCGACAGCAGTTAAGGAACAGCCAGCCCCGGAAGTTTTTAAGAACTGGTTAAGCAGCCCTTCAGATCTATTATTTATACATTGTTTGAGCTGTTCTTTTAAGAATATGAACAAAAAGTTTAAAGCAAGTTTGCTAACTAAATATCTCAGACTAGAAACCCCTAGAAAGCACTATAAAAATGGACAATTTCATGATAGAACTAGCCGTGCACAAGCAGCACCATTCTTAACATTAAAATTTTCAAAAGCAATGAAAAACTCTGGGTATCTCAGGTTTGGGGCATTCACCATTTTCTAGGAGCTGAACTCCTTTCAGGTTGGGCTGCAATAATGTGAATTTTCCAGTCCACTTGGGAGACTCCTGGGAGTTATCCCATGCCATCCATGCTGTTAGTGGCTTTATGGCATCATGCCAAGGCAGAAGATAAACCAAGTCAACAGATCTCAGTTAACAAATTAACACGGATTTGTCAAAAGAGCTTGAAAGAGAAATCAGAAAAGGCTGGGAGGAATAAAAGAGAAAAACCTCCAAAACAAATCAACAGCCTCAAAGCTGAGTAAGTCACTTCTCCTACCACATGACCAAATTATCTCCTAATAGCTCCACAAACCTTAGGAATGGAGTGAAATCACAGCCAAGCACTCCGGTGTGGGAGCACACTGTGCTGCTTAATGAATTCCTATTGTTCTTTACCTGCTTTGTTCCTGGGGCACTGTGCTGGCATGTTCCTGGTGGATGAAGACAGGCTGCTGTATTAAACTTGCTGGAAGGTGCGGATGCACCCACAGTGGCTGCAAATAGTTTGTAAATCACTCCAGAGAAGGGTAGTGGTAGGTGCCATTTGTCTGTCTTTCACCTGCCTTTCCAAGCTTCAACTACACTGGCAAACGGGACAAGGACAGGGACAGGGCATTCTTGAGCATGACCTGTCAATGAAGAGACTTTACAATTGACAACATGCTCCCTGGCGTGATACCGGCCTGTGCCAACAACGCTTGGGCACAGCTTGAGAATAGCTCAAGACAGGAGCCTTATCTTCCAAAACAGGGAGATCTATTTGCTGGCAACCCAAATGTTTGCTGGGAACACTATTGGGGCCATTTTAGCAGTTTAGCAGCATAGACAGCCCTGTTCGAGGGCACAGGCCCATGCCTGAGCATTGCCCCATTTGCTAGGGGAAATGTACTCATAGGCTATTTACGATTACCTGTGCTGCAAACATTGTAAAGGAAACTCCATCTCTTCCACTGCCTCTGCAAAGAGCCCTTTGGTGGTGCTACCTGTCCAGCACAGCTCCTGTGAAATCTATTTCTGGACTCCAAATCCAGGATTAGCAGGACTAATGGAGGTGTGTCACTAGACCACAGTAGCCTTTTCATCAGGCAGTTGGCCCCTATGAATGGGAGAGGCTTTCTCTGGGTGCCTAATGCAGAGTAGTGGCAGTTGTAGCAGTGCTGAGTGCTGCAGTACCATGAGGTCCTGGCTGGTTTGAAGCCCCTGGTGGCCTTGATGTAGTGGGAACGTCTTGCTCAGCCTTCATCCACGGTCTCTGCTCTCCCCATGGAGCTGGCTTTCATGATGTGATTGCTGTCCGTGAGATGCTAAGCTAGAAAGTCCTTCAGATCTGCCTCCTGCAGATCACTTGGCAGCAAAGGGACAGTAGCTTCTGCTCACTCTGAAAGTGGATCTGAGCTCCTGCCTGCAGCAGGACTTGTATGTTCTGTATTTTATTCCATGTCCAGCATCTGAAAGCCATCAGCATGCCTGTGAGCCTTCCCTTGCCCACGCACTGCCAGCACTGCTTCTGAACCAAGTGCCACGGTGGTGGTGCAGGCATAAGAGCCATCCCTGGAGGATATCAGTTCTTCCTTCTCTGTTGAGTGGAGGTAAAATATAATCTCTGTTGCTGTGTTGTGAGAAGCATAGGAAGGATTCTGCCTGTCTGGATACCCTAATTAATCAGATTTGGTTCAGTTCCCTCGTCTTGGCTCTGAGCTGCGCATTAGTTCACGATCAAGCACTGCACCAGAGCAGGCTGATGTTTTCCCTTCCCTCCTGCCAGGTGGGGGAAAGCAATGCAAGAGGGTTTGGAAAGCCACTGCTGAGTGATCTGTTCTTAATTGAGCTCAGCGGGCTGGATTCATAAAAGCAGGATGACACATCGGATTGTTCCTGCTTGTTTTTCTGCTGAGTTCATTTAGAAGCAGGGGCTCCCATCTTTGTACTGAAGAAACAACGTTTGTTGCACTTGCTGCTGTGGCCGGCGAGTGTTTCAGGCACAGGAGAGGGAGGGAATACTAGAAAAACAAACCCAGACACAGGGTGGCTTTTATTCACACCATGAACAAATAGCAAAGGCAGGAACTGGGACTCATACGCTGTGTATGTGTGTAAGACCCACAGCTGCCCAGCGTCTGGTGTCACTGCAAAGCTCAGCCTCTTGGTATTGTGCACCCCAAAAGGGAGGAAGGGCTTTTGCTTCCCAGAGTCTCAACAGCAGCAAGTAAAAATGTGCCAGCCTGCAATGCACTCAGACAAAAGTGAGGCACAGACATCCAGGTCTTGTTCGTCCTTGTGAATGATCTGCTGCTATGACCTTCTGACCAGCATATGTTTCTTGCCCGGACAGCCAGGGCAGAAAATCTCGGGGTATATCCAGTTTTATGAGTGTTTCGGTCATTATCTATTTCTAGCCTTTTTCCACCCCCCCATTAAAAATGCACCTACAGGTGCTGTCTTGTTTAACACCGAAGCGCTGGCATTAATGTTGGTTTGCCTGGAGTGTCTTTGTGCTTTGAGTCCATCCATACCACAGTCTGATGTTTGTCCTCCAAAACCCCATGCTCCACCACTGGCAGTCAACTTCTGCACAATCTGCAACAGTGCTGAAAGGAGCAAAATCTGAATCCAAACCTGAAATTAATTTATCACTGTGGGGAAACTGGGTCCTATTTCCTCCACCCCACAAGTCTTTAGCCTAAACTTTCACCCCAAGCCTGCATCAGAGAACACCTTTGTCCTGACATGGGTCTCACACCTTGGGAACAGGTCTGGCTCAGTGGCAGGAGAACAGCATCCATGTGCATTTTAACCTGGAGAAGAGCGGCAGGTCACAGCCTGAGAGGTGCAGTGCCTTTGTGATTGCTCGAGTGGCTGCACAGCCCTGCCCTGCACCCTGGTGCCTTTCTGCAGTCACCCCAGGCAGGGTCCCATGCTGCCCCTTCTCTGCTCGCTCCCCGAGCTGTGCCAACAAGCACCGATGTGGCTTGTGATTATGGATAGCTGTTGACTCTGACATTTTCTCAGCCATTCATTACAGAATATGTTATGCCAGCCGGCTGCTCTCCACACTATGAAAACGTATATTATTCCTACAAATTGCTTTCCCAGGAGGCTTCATATGAATATGCATTTTCCCTGCTCTCCCTTGCTTAAATCAAGGATATCTCTATCCATCCCTTCCTGGACCTCTTGTTAATGCTTCTTCTGATAACTCCATTGCTAATATGCGTTTATGTTCGCAGCAGTGCAGGCCAACACGTATGCAGGAGTTAGGGGCAATTTGCATCCTGCTTAATTTATCACTGCACTGATGGGGAAACCAGTGCCCATAGAGCTGTGCTCCTTCTTCTGATGAGTGGAGTGGGGGACAACTGGTATGTGCCAAATGCAATCTTAAATGTTCTTCTGGGGAACAGACAGTTTCATGCTAAGTGCAAAATCCAGAAGAAACAATAAAAATATTTGAAAGTATTAAAGAAACCTGAAACCCAGCTTGGGACTTTGGGTTTAACTCTGGCTTTGCTGCATATGGTTTTGGGGCTGTGGGCAAATTGTGTGGTGTCTCTGCCTCCTTTCTCCTACCCTGATGGAAGTACATCTGCTGCTGCAGCTAAGGTCTACAGGCATTGTGGTCACCGGAGAGCAGACCGGGAAGTCAGGATTTATTAAAAGAAACAAATATTAAGGAGAAAACTGTGTGATGTCTGGATGAAAATATGTATGTTGTCATCAGAAGGGAAAACTTGAAATTTTTTACATGTTGTGTTTTAATTTAAGGACCTCGAGAGCTCCTGGCTAGGTTGAATGCCGAAACAAGGAGCCAGAGCACCCACATGCCTACACTGAGCTTTTAACACCTCCCCTCTTCTGCTGTACAGGATGGGTTACTACAGCTCTGCTGGGAGTGGGGAATTTGCTAGGCTGTGTGAAATGCAAGTGAATGCAACTGTTGGTAATTCTCTTTTTCTACCCTTTGCTTGCTGGACCCCATCCCCACCCCCCAATTGAAAAGCAAGCCCTCCACTCGGCAAGTGAGCAATCCTGCCCAGTGCTGAGCTGGTGGTGCGGGGCAGAGGATGGGTGCATGCTTGTTTCAAAGGGGACTGGAAGTGTTTGGCACCTCTGGAGAGTCAGACGGTGATCTGTAGTGGGAGATAAAGAGAAATTAATAAGATCCATTTGTGTTTCTGGGGGACCAATGCCTCCAAGAGGCTGAGCCAGGGCAGGAATACAAATTATCTCCTCTCTGTTTGCAAAAGGTTTTTGGACTATAATGAAGAGGCACCATGTGCCTGTCCGTGGAGGTTGAACATCTGCACAGACTGATGCAACTCCCCGTGCTGCCAAAGACCTAGTTATAAAGCATGTTTCTAGCTGCATTATCATTATTTATACATTTGCTGAAGAAACAGAGATGATCTCGCCTGCAAATGGCTTAAAGAATGTGTTTTATTTTAGAGGAGGCAGGGACATAAATAGGCCCCATTATGTTGAGATGCTGTAAGTAGGACTGAGATAAGGCTTGCATGGAGCTGATTTTTCTGGAGAGTTTGTGCAGAGATCAATTACGTTCCTGTTTTCTTAAAAAAACACAATAAATTGTGGCCTGGGGTGTGATTTGGCTCTGTTCCTAAAACTGTTTCTATCCAAGGACACAAGAGGCTCCTAAGTATGTAACAGCTTGCAATCTAAGTATGCAGGTCTGCTCTCGTTAGCTGAGGAGGGCTATGTCTAGGAGTGGGTTCAAAGACAAGGAGAAAATGTGGGGTTTGGGGGACTGTGACAATTTGCAGTGTGGCAGTCACGGAGGGGGCTTACCCATGCTTGGTGCTGTACAAACACCGAGCAAAACCAGCATCTCTGCCTCAGCATTTGCCGTATCCTGCTAAATCCACTGCACTGATGGTACTGATGTCTTTTCCTCTGCCTTTGCTGGTTGATGTCTCCTGAAAAGTGCAAAATGCTTGGGAATTTGATGTATGAACAGTACTCCTGGGTCAGGCAGTGCATGTAGCCCTCCGTGCTGGGGCTTCTGTCTGTGTGGGATATCTCTCTGCCTCTCAGCCAGTCTAGGGAAGTCACTGAACTGAAATAGGTAAAGACTATTGAGAAATTTGGGGTGAAAGTTTATAGGAAGATGAGAGGCTTTGCTGAGATGGATCAAAGATGCACCTACCCCAGTACCCTGAGTCCAGCATGGCCACAGGTGAGGGGTAGGGAACAAGCTGTGAACACAACAAATTCAGCCAGGAACCATGCAGTAAAGGCATGAACTGAGTGGGGCTTCCAGATGCTGCAGGATTAATGAGATTTTCCTGTTCGCAGCCCTCAGCCGTGATGGCTGAAGGGGGTCACTATTGCATGGGACCAGAGAGAAATTTCTTCTTGGGTCAGACAGGACTACCCAGTGACCAAATCATCCCTGCTCCCAACCAAAGTATCCATATATGAATAAATGTCACCCATCCCAAATAACCTCTCCCCACTCTTCACCCCTACACATAGAGAAACTTAAGATATAGTGCTGAAATTTTTAACCAAATCTCTTTTCTAACAGTTTTCATAATCCCAAGACCATTGTGATGTTTCGCGCTGGGATGAAATGCTACAGAGCACAGTGCCTGATACAGCACGTAAATACAAATGAATGCATCGAGAAGGCAGGGCTGGGGGAAAGTTAACAATTTCATTAAATTACCTTTAAAAGCTATGCTATTTGTCAGGTGTCAGGAGCACGCTAACATTAGTGGTGACGTGAACAGTAATGATGGCCTGATCCTGTGGTGGGAGCACTGTTATTTTTAGCCTGATTAGTCCTACTTTAGATTTTAACCCAGTTACCAGATGTAGATAAAAACAAAATGAACGTGATCTGGTCCCTGCAGCGTGATGTCCTCGGGCTCAGACGCAGGCTGCTTTCAAGAGCAAATGAAATGTAATGAACAGTGTACAAGAGAGGACGTAAGAAGATTGGATTTGTTTTAATGGTTTTCTATAAATACCCTGTCTGGCTGCTAAATGCAAGCAATTATTCTTGTGCTGGCCCCCAAAAGCCTCAAATGGCCTCTTCTACCCAAGGCGAGAGGCGATATCTAGGGATCAGGCGGTGCTGACATGTGCCATGGGGGCGTCGACATGTGTTTCTGCACTGTTTGGGGCTGCTCCTGCTGGGCTTTGGGGTCGGGTGACTAATTGCGTGACGACAGTTTGGAGCATGCATAACTTCAGGGACTTTGGTGGTTCCCCAAGGATTTCTGGGCTTTTTCATTTAGCCTCATACTTTCATCTCTTGACTGAAGGCTGTGTTGATGCCTCTTGCTGCTGCAGGTCAGAGGATGCCCAGCACCATGATCGCGCCCCAGCAGCTTCCCAAAACATCATCTGGGAGCACTTCCCTTGCTCTTGAGGGCATCACTGCTGGCTGCTGTAACAGGGTCTAAAGACTGTAGCAGATGTGATCTGGCTGCCCTAATGCCAAGTAAAAAGCAAAACGCTCCTTGGAACTAGAGAAAGAAAAGGCTGTATCCATCACCCTGCCACTCCTTATGCTATCAGACAGAGGCTGTCACGGCCGATAAACGTTTCCTCCCAGCGCAGGGCCCTGAGAGGGCTGTTGAGTGATTTTTGCTGCATCCATTGAAGAGGGGTGTGCCGAGCGCTGCCCACCTTGCGCCTGCACCCGAGAGCCCTGCCTGGCCGGGAGCAGGGCTCTGCCGCTTGCTCAGAGGGTGATGGAGACAATTTGTGTGAAAGGACAGAGCAGGGACATGTCCCCATGTCCCCATCCCTCTGGAGGGATGGTTGGAAGGAGCACAGTGGAGAGGAGACAGTTAAAAACAACAGCTGAATAACAAATGTTTACCTGTCTGCAGAGTAGGTGAATCTCTGCTTGGCTCTGTTCCTGCCTAGGATATACTGCGTGACCTTATATCTTGCCTTGCCTCTCCCTGCCTCAGTTTCCTTATCTGTTAAAAGGATTTTACAGCACTTATGGGAATATGGAATAAGGAAAAAAATGTATTTAATGTCCTATAGTAAGAACTGGCCAACATGTACAAGCTGACTTTTACAGGAGAGTCTGCAATAAACCTCTTCCACCAAAAAGCTGTAATTGTTTTCACTTTTCTTATGGAAGGATAAAACTGGCCACAAAAAGACCATCAGGTGCTGAAATGTGATGACATTTCCTTCAGGTTTTGTTCCCTTCCCTCTGCCTTGTTGCCCTTTCCATTAGCAGAAAGAAGGGAGGTAGCAGAGGAGTGAGTGCAGGGATGCGCAGGTGGGATTGTTTTATTTTATTTTCACACACGCTCTCAGATGAGATAATTAAAAGAACATGCATTTTCAAAGCTTTTCTTTGGAAAAAAAATTGTTTTTCATTTAAAAAATGCAACTTTTATTGAAAACTTCCCTCTAGTTCGTGTCATCACTCCTGCCTGTCCATTGTGTTCGCATTTGGGTAACAGCATCAATTCTGCTTCTTTTTTCACATAACCACTTCTTTTCCCTTAGAAACAGCCAGATGGCAACGAAGCGGCTGCCCCGGCTGGCCGGCGGCTGGGCTATGACAGGACTGGCACCAACTGCTTCCGAAATGGAAGTAAAATGCAGCTCTGCATCCGTTACGCTGGGCAGATGGGGAACGTTGCCCCCCATCCTCCTCATTAAGCTTCATTCCCATTGCTACAGACTTGTTCTCCCAGAAGAGAGGTGGTGATGTGACTTGAATCAGCTATTGTGCTGTGGGATAAGCTCCTAATGAAGGGAGGAGATTTCACGTGAAGATGCAGGCCAGGCAAACCCTGCCTTGACCTGGTGACTTGCATGCAAAACCACTTTTTGCACTGAACTCATTAGGAATTAATTAGCTCTGATGAGGAAAACACCTTTGTTTCTTGTTGTTGAAGAAAAGCCTAGGAGCTGGATTGCAGAAAGCCCTAAAGCACAAGGTTCAATATCCATAATGTTACTTCTGGACTGTGTTTTTCTTCTTCTTGACGTTTTTCTTCTTACTCATTGAGTATTAAGTGACCTATTAAATTCACTTTGAAATTAATAATAAGATCATGACTCTAATGCAGTCCGCCTCGCCAGCATCAGGCTTGGCACTGACAGGATCTGTGCTGATGTTCTCCCTTCTTTCTTTCTTCTTATTAAATGCAAGAGTCCAAAAAAAGAAAAAAAAACAAAAACAAAAAAGAAAAGTGAGGTACATTTAAATTTAAACTCCATGAAAGTAGTTGTGTTCAGGACTGAAATCTCCCTGCATGCTACCGGACACCGTGGAAATGCTCGTGACATCCAAACTCTAGCAGCAGCGGGATCATTCACTGCAGATTTAGGCTGTGATTTTTCATTCCCCTTGAATATTAATGGCTCTTGGACACATCATTCTTTTGGAATCTTTTAATCCTGGACTGAATTAAGATGTGTTGGGTTTTGGCTGGCTGGGTTTCAGAGTTTCCTCACGGGTGAAGGCAGTGCTCTCTGCCTGGGGTGGAGCAGCCCCGGTAGGGCTGGGTAACGGGGTATAAATGGCCAGAGCTGATAGGAGTCATAGAAACATAGAATCATAGGATGGTTTGGGTTGGAAGGGACCTTTAAAGCTCATCTAGTCCAACCCCCTGTGCAATTAGGAGGGACATCTTCAACTAGACCAGGCTGCTCAGAGCCCCGTCCAACCTGACCTTGAACGTTTCCAGGGATGGGGCATCTACCACCTCCCTGGGCAACCTGTGCCAGAGTTTCATCACCCTCATCATAAAAAATTTCTTCCTTATATCTGGTCTGAACCCACTCTCTTTTAATTTAAAACCATTGCCCCTTGTCCTATCATTACAGGCCCTACTAAAAATTCTGTCCCCAAGAGTCCTCGAGGACTGCCCTTTGTGTCCAAGGGAGTGCATCATCTCCCTGCTCTCTCCACAGATTGGGCCTCAGGATCTCCTGCAAAAAGAAAACACTGTTAAGGAACTAGAGGTGATTTATGTGTTTTAATGTTTTTTCAGAGGATCTGGGCACCAACAGATGCTGTGGCTGGGGTTTCCCACCCTGACTGATCCAACCCGTGGTGCCTGGGAGATCTCATGAAGACACATAAACATGCTCCAATTATGGTTACATAAATTTTCCTGAATTATTTACTGACTGAGGACCTCAGCTCTTCCTGGTGCGGAGAGCACAGGCCTCCCGGTGCACGAGACGAGGCTTCCCACTGAGCTTGCTGAGCCTGTGCCTGCCTGGCCTTTCTCACCATGTGGTGTAAATGCTCCATGGTTCACATATACCTCTCCTTTTTGGAAGGGAAGTCCAGAGAGACAGAGAAATGGGCATGCCTCGAAGGTGTTGCACGTCCCCGTGGCTTCCTGAGTGCCGGCTCGAGGGGTTTATGCTGCACTAGGCAGGGAGAAGCTGCATCTCCCTTTGCTCCTGATGGTGGTGGCAGAAATTCAGAAGCAGCTGTGGAGCCTGTGGTGCTCTGGTTGCAGGATTTAAGCCAGAGCTTAAGGTTCAGAAAACACCAAGTTCCCTCACCCTGAACATTCCTGCAGGGCTCAGAGAGGAACCCTGATTTTAGTGGTAGGAGATGGTGAGCAAAGGGACATGCAGCACCTCTTAGAGCAGAAGCCATCTACCCCAGCTCTCCTTGCCCTTCTCCTTGGACCAGGCTGTCTCCCTTCCTCTACCCTCAACTACCTTCAACCTTTGTGGTCCGAGAGATTCTATGGGTGGGAGCTTTCCAGCAGCAGGACCTTCCCCTGGGGCTCCACTGGTTACAGGCTGAGCAGATGTTCACTGAATTCTCAGAAATGGGCTTTTCCACCTCTTTTTTAATTTTCTCTTATTTACTAGAGAGTTTAAGCACCACTGGTTAAGTTATCTCAGCAAAGGGGAAGAAAAAACCCAGTTTAGAAGGAGAAATGCTGCAGATTCATCCAGTTCATCATTTTCTCAGAGACTGACAGGTAATTTATGTCCAGGCAGAGTGTTGAGATGTTGCCAGGGCAACTCACCTTTCTCATGAAAGCTGCAACCCTAGAGACGGCGCTGAAAAAAGGAAGGCAGGGAAGGGTTCTGCAAAGTTTTGGAGCAGCTGAGCTGCGTTGTCTATGTCCTTTCATTGCTGGAACAGTCAGGGGCTGATCTTTGGATTATTTGTCAAAGCCACAGGAAGGACAGAGTAAAGGTCCTTATCTGGGCTGAGATACAGCAGACATCAGTAGGTCCAGATATCAAGTACTGCAGTCAACCTGGATTCGTATGATTGAGGTTGCAAGTGGTGGATCACAGGGTGGCTGGTAGTCTGCATCTTATCTTGGCTGTTTTGTGCAGGACTCATCAGAAATACAGGCTCCAGGTTTCCTTGCAAGGAAACCCCAGTGTAAGGGATGAGATGCTTTAAGTGAGTAAAATGCTTCTGGAAAGTGATAATCTCGGTAAAACCCATATTCATTAGTGCGAAGGAATTCCCCTGAGGCTGCACAAACCCAGAATAACTAAAGAGCTTAAAGTATTTGTGAGGGGCTACAGGTGGATTTAGATGGACGGGGCAGAAACGATGAAGTGGTGCTGGGCAACTCTGCAGTTACCGTGCTGCTCTCAAATCTTCAGTGATTTTTTTATCACAGGAACATTAGAAAATGGGTTGGGAAGTCTGACACAGGTAGGAATATGAAGCAGCTGCCTGTGGAAGGAAGAAGGAGATCACAACTTCCATTTCTGTGGCTCTCCACCACTTTTTCCTTCCTCCAGCTTGTAAGGACTTTGAAAGTCAGTGACTTCCTGCATAGCTAGGAATTGCAGTTTGGACTCTTGGGATTTTCTAAGCATCAGGGATTTCCCTCTGTGCCTCAGTTTACCACCTTGTATATACTGATATTTGGCCAGTGCTCGGTGAGTCAGAATAGAAATGTCCCGTTCCCCAGCAGTGACCAGATGTGCAGGGAGACTCGTGCAGGCATGGAGCTAAATCCAGGCTCCTGCTGCCATAAGAGGAAGGCTAAGTTCAATCCCCTGACCTGACAGGCCTCCCTGCAGCATGAACACATCATTGCTAAAAGAGTGCATGCTGCTTGCTTTTCTTTCCTTCCCATCCATGGTTATACCACTAAGGTGCCCAGTGCAAGGAATGAAAATCAGCTGGAAAATAACCCCAGTAGAAATTTTCCAAAGCTTTCTTAAAATAGTTTTGCTCATGCGTACGTGATGTTTGCCACGTGGAAATAAAGGTGGTGTTGGCATTTGTTGGGCTACTTCTTCATGGCCATGTAGTAGTGATCTTCCTAACGTAGGGTGTACGAGCACTGCCAGCCCCAACGGCGCTGCCTCTGCCTACGCACGCTCAGTGCTGCCCCAGTGGACCGCAGCGAGATCGAAGCCCTCATTTTCTCTCTCTGCTTTATCCACCCCCTCGATCCACTTCCCACCTCTGCTGGGAACCCACAGCTATTTCCATACATCCCTAGAAAGAAGAAACTGGTGAGCGTGTAAATCGGCAGAGGCAGCCGCAGCTGAGGAGATGACTTGTTGCTGCTTTCATGAGTGCAGGAGAAAAGACAACGGAGGAAATTGGGGTGGCAGAGGTAGAATGGGATGAAAATGCATGGAAAAGGTCAGTGAAGAAGAGACCCTTAGGCTCTATATCCCCTTTTTTTTTCAGGACTGGGAGATCTCAGCTGGGTTGCTTCTATTCCTGGAGAGGCAAACTCACCTGCGGGTCACTGTTGAGATTAAAATATTGGGCAGATCCTCAAAGGACAGAGGATACATTTCTGTCTCTCAGCAGGAGAAAAGGAGCAAGAGAAAAAACAGCCCAGGAGCTGGAAAATCTGTTGGTAAATACTAATTGTTCCTCTGCCTTTTACTTCTCTGCTTTTGAACTTCAGTCTTGGTTTTTTGTTAATAAACTATGTGAGTATCAGCCCAGAGCAGCAACATGAGCGGTACCAGAGACACGAGGGCCTTGTGAGGTCCATCCCTGGGCTTGACAATAATTCACCCGGTGACCTCTGCAGAGACGTTTCACCTCTCTGCCCTCCAGGCTTGCCAAGTCCGGTGATGGATTTCAGTTCCTGAGAAAGCTGCAGGGATGAAATGATGTTTCCAAGGAGTCTCTAGTATGCAAAAGCAAGTTGTTTCTTTGCTGGAGTGGGGTAAAAAAATCAAAACCATGATCTGACCTTCTTTCCAGCCCTTCTACAGAGTCATCTTGGAGTTCATGCCCCTATGCAGCTTCCCGCATTCTCTGTCGTTTAGAAGGAGTATTTTGAGTTCACACTTGCCTTGGGTGCCGCGCTGCATTTCACCGTGTAACCTTTAAGCAAGGCTCTGCCCTTCCACAGGATTCGGTTTCTTTGCTTGTAAAACCAGGGGCAAAGATTTGTGAAGGCAGGGATGGATTTCCAGCCCCTCCAGTCATGCGGGGAAGCTTCCCTCTATGGACCCAGCACTTCCCTATTTCATCAGTATCCTTGCAAAGATAAGGACCTATTAATGACAGTAATAAGTCACATATAAAGACTCAGAGAGAGTAGTGAGTTAATGTTTTAACTCTCTTCTTTACAGCAGAAAACTCTCTGGAGGCCATTCAGAGTTAATTGCTGGGAATTAGGGTGACTCTGCACTTCAAACTGATCCATTTCCTATTGGAAAATGCAGGGTTGCTTCTATTTTTTTTTTAAATAAAATCTTTTGTCACTGATTTCAGTGATATTTTCCAGAGAAATTAAAAACTCTGATGTTCTCATTTCAAATAAATTACATCATTTTTTTAAAAAAAATCATTAAATATAGGCTTCTATATGATTGTTGAATATAAGGGTTAATGTTCAGGTGTATATTTACAAATCTGAATATATAAATATATAACACTATCCATCTTACATGGATTTTTAATATTAAGAATGACATTTTGTATATGAGCACAGCCTTGCAATGACAGGACTGAAGATATTTAATCTAGTCACAGCTACAACACAGGATCTGCTCTGCAGAAACCCTTCTTAGCAGATATTTGTATAACCTGTTCCTAAAAACCTCTAGAAACTGAGATTTTGCAATCAATCTGCACAACCTGTTTCAATGCTGTGCCATTATTATTATTAGAAAGGCTCTCATAATGCCTATCTAAATATTCCTTGATGGAGGTAAACCCATTATTTCTTGTCCTGTCTCCAAAGTTGATGGGCAATGGCTCACTCCTTTCCTTTCATCATTTTCCTTTTATATATTTGCAGATGGTTATCATGTTCCTCTTGGTCAGTTTTCCCTAGATTAGACAGCCCCAACTCATCCAGTCCTTCCCTAAGTTGGGTTTTCTTGCTGCTGTCCTCAGGATGTCTACATCCTCTCTGGGTCCACCCATGAACTCTCAGCTTCAGCTGAGACCTTTCTGGGCTAAACAAATCAAGAAGGTTCCTCCCATATCTTCCTACAACTCTCCTGTATATACCAGGACATCTTCTTCTGCTGATGCTGACTCCATGCAATCCACCGTCTCTCCCTGGTTCTCTTCCACAGAGCAGAAACTAGCCATTTCATTCCTGCGACAGTATTTCAATTATTGTATTATATAAGTATTATAATATTTCAGTTATTAATGCACTGTCCTTAACTAATCGGGTACACCAGCATTTGTAGCTTCCTCCACACCTAACCTAAATACTCTCCAGTTCGTAATCAAAGTCAGCAATGAACACATTGGTGGGTCCCTGCTCAACCTCAAACAGCCCAGAGAATTGTTAGCTACTCTCTGAACAGGCTTTTTTAAAGTGTTTTGGGCTCATTAAGTAGCCAGTCATGTCTCCCCACCTTGCTTTTGAGCATGCAATGTGGAACAGCATCCAAACCACGTCAAGAGCCCATCCTTCTGCCTTGTACACAAAGCCTGTGACCCTGTCATGAGAGGAGATTGGATTGCTCTTGACAAATCTGTTCTGGCTGTGATTCATCTCCTCGTTATCCTCTAGAGGCTTACGGAGGACCAGTTTGATTATCTGTGTGTATTGGGTCTGAACCAGGTAACTGATATAATAGTCGTGGGGTCTCCCTTTCCCTACATACAGGCACAATGCTCGTCCTTTTCCAGCCTGCTGGGACATCACCCGCTGTCCATGTGTCCTTGACAAGAGTCACACCAGCTATGAGCCTGCATCATTTAGGTCAGCAAGTGCTCCAGACATTACCAAGCAAGGTCCATCTGAAGATACCTGATTTATTGAAATATTCCCCAACTCGCTTTTTTCCCTTGCTGTAGCATGAGCACATACTCTGCTGTTACCAACATTAACCATGCAGTCCAGCCAAATACTGCTTACCTGAATCAGACTCTGCAAATATGGCACTGTGCACGTTTACCGTCCTATCTGTCCCCATCTGTGCCTCTGTTGAAGAGTGCACCAGCCCTTTGATCTCCCCCTTATCAGGCCTGTCAGCCTGACCTTGATGCTGGGGAAGGTTATGGAGCAGATCATCACACAGCAGGTAGAGGACACCCAGGGGATCAGGCCCAGCCAGCATGGGTTTGTGAAAGGCAGGTCCTGCCTGACCAACCTGATCTCCTTCTATGACAAGGTGACCCGCTTAGTGGATCAGGGCAAGGCTGTGGATGTTGTCTACCTGGGCTTTAGTAAAGCCTTTGACACGGTCTCCCACAGCATTCTCCTGAACACACTGGCTGCTCATGGCTCGGACGGGCGTACTCTTCGCTGGGGAAAAAGCTGGCTGGATGGCCGAGCCCAGAGAGTGGTGGTGGACGGAGTTAAATCCAGCTGGTGGCCGGTCACAAGCGGTGTTCCCCAGGGCTCAGTGTTGGGGCCAGTTCTGTTTAACATCTTTATCAATGTTCTGGACGAGGGGATCGAGTGCACCCTCAGCAAGTTTGCAGACGACACCGAGTTGGGCAGGAGTGTTGATCTGCTCGAGGGAAGGAAGGCCCTGCAGAGGGATCTGGGCAGGCTGCATCGATGGGCCGAGGTCAGTTGTATGAGGTTCAACAAGGCCAAGTGCTGGGTCCTGCACTTTGGTCACAACAACCCCGTGCAACGCTACAGGCTTGGGGAAGAGTGGCTGGAAAGCTGCCCGGCAGAAAAGGACCTGGGGGTGCTGGTCGACAGCCGGCTGAACATGAGCCGGCAGTGTGCCCAGGTGGCCAAGAAGGCCACCAGCATCCTGGCTTGTATCAGCAATAGTGTGACCAGCAGGAGCAGGGCAGTGATCGTGCCCCTGTACTCGGCACTGGTGAGGCCGCACCTCGAATACTGTGTTCAGTTTTGGGCCCCTCAGTACAAGAAGGACACTGAGGTGCTGGAGCGTGTCCAGAGAAGGGCAACGAGGCTGGTGAAGGGTCTGGAGAACAAGTCTTATGAGGAGCGGCTGAGGGAACTGGGGATGTTTAGTCTGGAGAAGAGGAGGCTGAGGGGAGACCTTATCGCTCTCTACAACTACCTGAAGGGAGGTTGTAGTGAGGTGGGTGTTGGTCTCTTCTTCCAAGTAACCAGCGATAGGACAAGAGGAAACGGCCTCAAGTTGTGTCAGGGGAGGTTTAGATTGGATACTAGGAAAAATTTCTTTACCGAAAGGGTTATCAAGCACTGGAACAGGCTGCCCAGGGAAGTGGCTGAGTCACCATCCCTGGGGGTATTTAAAAGACATGTGGATGTGGTGCTTAGGGACATGGTTTAGTGGTGGACTTGGCAGTGCTAGGTTAACGGTTGGACTTGATGACCTTAGAGGTCTTTTCCAACCTAAACGATTCTATGATTCTATGATCATCAATTAACACACTTACAGACTCATTTCTTGTTCCTCTTTTATGTTCCTTACAGCCTGTTTACCATTTTGTGCCTTGATCTTCCTGTTATGAAAGTCACATCATTCAGGCAGGGAGCGTTTTCTCCTCTGCTGATGCTCGCTCCTCACTCGCTGCCAGGGCATCCCTGCTGCCAATGCTCTACCTCGTGCGGGTGAAGCGGGGTGTACATCTGTGTGAGTGCAACATCTCATAAATTTCCTTTTGTTCTGGATTGAAGAAAAGCTCCCAAAAAATGGGATTTCTCGTAGGATGGAAATCCCATTGCTAAACACTCCCTTCTGTTAATATCAGTGGTGGGGAGTGAAAAGGGAGAAGAATACGGCCCTTCTGTTCCCATTTCCAGAGATCTTCTGGGTCCCCCTCAAGTGGCATTTGTGCCTTATTTTAATAAGCCCATGTTCCACCAAAGTCAAATGAGTTCTTGAACCATTGACCTTAATGGGATTTTGTGTTGTCAGAATAATAGGCAAAGATTATTGCTTATATTATATTGTGCACATAGATAATGTGAATAAAATGACTGCTGATCCAACTTGCAGGATTACAGCATTGTGCTGCAAGTGCTCCGGGTAATCAGTGTGGAACAAACTTGCCATAAAAAGAAATACAGTGGTTACAGATGAAACAGCAATAGGTAATTTTATGACCATTAATAACCTTTGATGCTCTGCAAACTAAGACTGTGATAAGGGTAATGAAACCTCATGCTTCAGGACATAAGAACACTTGCAGGGGAAGAGGGATGAATTTGCTTTTGCCCATTGAATGGCTAAGCACGTTATGAGTGCTTCTGCCCTTTTCTGAAGCTTCAGGCCTTATCTGCACTTTGGGATGCAGGATGCTGGAACCCAGTAGAAAATGTTTTGGTCAGATGTGGAATTTTACTACCTGAAACAGTGATTTTCACTGTGTTAAATCCCATAAAAATAAATGGGATGTCTGCTCCATTAAGCTCATTGATTCTTTGGCCCCAAAGAATAATAGAGTTGGTGTGCAATCTGAAGAGAAAATGGCAAAGTTCTCTGCCGAGGTGCATGCCATAAAAATCATATGGACATGAACCAGATTAGGACTTGCTGCCTTCGTTTCTAATACAGAAGTATCAGGTATGAATTTACCCACCAAAGCTTACAAGGAAAATTGAGGTCCTGGAGGACTGATTAAGTTTCATGAAGTATTTTATTTGCTAAAGATACATGCAGAATGACAGAATGAGCCCTAAACACTACCTGAAAGAAGCTGTGCAAACAGGATACCGTATGTTATTAATTCCCAGTGGGTACACCCTTGTTCTGGAATAAGAGCATCCAAATTCCCCACAGGAAATTTAAGTGGATTAAGCTAGTGCAGAATAGGGATCTTAATTTTAAATGCGTTTTGCTGTAAAATTCACTCCCATCTTAATCCAGTTTAATGGGAGTGCTAAATGTGAAATGCAGACTTTATGCTGGCAGTTTACTCATCCTGCAACTTTGTGCTGGTTTTGGCTGGGATAGAGTTAATTCTCTTTATAGTAGCTAGTATGGGGCTGTGTTTTGGATTTGTGCTGAAAACAGTCTTGATAATACAGAGATGTTTTAGTTGTTGCTAAGTAGTGCTTACACTAGTCCAGGACTTTTCTAGCCTCCCATGCTCTGCCAGGTGCACAAGAAGCTGGAAGGGGAGGGGACACAGTTACACTATTAACTGTGTCCCTTCCCTTCCAGCTTCCCATGCTCTGCCAGGTGCACAAGAAGCTGGAAGGGGAGGGGACACAGTTAATAGTGTTGATCCAAACTGACCGAAGAGACATATTCCACACCATATGACGTCATGTGCAGTATATAAAGCTGGGGAAGAAGAAGGAAGGGGGGGACGTTTGGAGTGATGACGTTTAGTCTTCCCAAGTCACCATCACGCGGGATGGAGCCCTGCTTTCCTGGAGATGGCTGACCACCTGCCTGCCGATGGGAAGGAGTGAATGAATTCCTTGTTTTGCTTTGCGTGCGTGTGATGCTTTTGCTTTACCTATTCAACTGTCTTTATCTCAACCCACGAGTTTTCTTGCTTTTGCCCTTCCGATTCTCTTCCCCATCCCACTTGGGGGGGGGAATGAGTGAGCGGCTGGGTGGTGTTTAGTTGCCAGCTGGGTTTAAACCACGACAAACTTGAAGGTACATGAAACGAGTTCTGCGTTAGAGAAAACAACCTGATGTCCCCCAAAATAAGTGCCCGTTCCGGCAGTTTAAGAGCAAGATGTTGGAGATTAAATTTGTAATGTCCCATGTAATGTACAGCTGGGTGTGCAAAGCCTTTCTGATGTGTGAAACAAAGGGTTCAGATGCTGCACCTGTATCATGATCGTCACTGGAGCGAGATAAAGTTGAGATTAGAGAAAACCTTGAGAGCAGTAATGAAACAGCTCCAAGGCTGCCCCAGAAGAACAGCCAGCCAGAATATTTTGACCCAATTCCTTTTTCCTCGAAATGAAATGCTTTGTTCCAGCTGAAACATGTGATGAGAATATTTTCCCATCGTGTTTCTAAGGGGAAGGTTTCTGAAGTCTGGGGTGAATTTTTCTGTCCTCTCCAGAGAATCACGGGGCTCTGAATTGAAATCTTGGCCTTTCAAATTCCAGCCTAGAAGCTCTGACACCATTACTTTTACCGAAAAAGACTTCCTTTCATCCCAGTGCAGAATTAAATCAGGTTCGTAAACTCCAGTAGTCCCAAAACTTTGTTTTCAGTGAACTCTAACCAGAAAATGAATTCAGTGATTCATGGATGGTCTAGCCAACTTGCTAGGACATTTAGATGAGCCAGCCCAGGTCCTCTCACAATGCCTGAAGCACTGTAGGAGCTGCTAAATGTCCTTCTTTGAAAGGTAGAGGATCAGGAGCGAAAGTAAAAGATAGTTTGCTAAAAGTCTCTTCCCATCTGGAGAATCCCTATGTACGGATGGTCCTCGGATGAAACGCCTTTGAGGAGCAGGGGGTCTTGTGCTGGGCCTTTGCTATAAGGAGGAAAACGCAGCAGCACAAGGCTCTTATTGAGGTATTGCTCTGACAAAGGTAGTGGAAAGTCCACACTGAAAGTAAGATGACTTTATATATGCTTTAGGTCAGGGTCTTCAGGGCATTTTCATATTGTCCTTGTATGTGATAACTCACTGCAGTAAATGAAGTCTAATGACATTTCTAGGAGAACAATAGTTTTAATGCAGTAGCTTTGCCTTTGTTTCATAAGCAGTGTAATTCTAAGAAGGCATTGAGCTAAACGTCTTTGGGTATTGAAATATTTAATTTATGAGTGTAATGTAGGACATGCCACCACAATGATTTCTAATTAGGATGAAGTGTAAAAAGTAAATCTGATTAGAATTAAGACCTCCAGCAGTTTGGGTGTTTGCCTTTGGCTTGGTGCAGAGCTGCTCTGCTGAGTCCATGCAGGGCTTCCAGTCAATGTGGCTGATATCAAACCCTTCCCTTTCTGCACCCGATGGGTGGCCACCCTGGTAGGGCAAATGTGCCCTTTGTAAGAGGAATGAAAGCAAGGATCTTTAGAATAACAACGGATTATGGAAAATAATAATAATAATAAAAAGATCTCTGGGAGAAAGGAGTCAGTTGAGCTCAATAAATGGTAGTTTAATTAAACGTAGCTCCCTGAGGGCCCCGAAGCCAGGCAGGTATGGGCTGAGCAGTTGGCAGGGTTGGCTGCGTTACTGCGAGATGGAGCAGTGCAAGCACCATGCTGCTTTATGAGCTGTAATTCCCCCACTCTTTCTGCAACAGTGCAAGATCCAAATGAGAGTCACCGATCAGACTGCAGGATTGCTCATCCAGTGACCTCAGGAGACTGCTCCAGGGCTTGGCAAGAGACTCCATGGAGACCAGGAGACAGGGGACAATGGGAATATTGCCTGGCATGAGCGCTACCTCCAGGAAAAGAGGAGATGGAGGAGGTTCATCCAAAGGATTTGGATGCTCTTTGGTGCTTAAATGCCTCAGCCCTGGCATTTCAGCCTCTTTAGGTGCAGAGTGTGGCAGACTCCCAGTAAAAGGTGTGGCGAACAGTGTAAAAACATGGGGAGATATCTTAAAAATGCAGAAAGAAGTTAGCTGCTCATTCCCTGCTACAAGTGTAAAGATACTAAACCTGCTGTGTGCATCTCTCTAAATCCACCTGCAGGGAAGCGAATGGGCTGGCTGTTGACTGTAAGAGCTGAGATCCTTTTCTCTATACACCTCTCCATTCAGCTGCATCTGTAAAGCCTGTAGCAGTCCTGCAAATCTTGGGCAGAAGCTTTGTACAAGGGGGTAGGAGGCAAGTCAATGTTACAGGCAGCCCTGATTCCTCTGCTGGAAGAAATGTCTGGCTTGCTGGTTTTGCTCATGGGCTAACCAGAAATCAGTAGTCCTGAAGGTGGGCAAACTTGAATTAGTGGAAACCAGGAGCCAGCACCTCGCTGGACATGTAGGGGTGGGCCCTTGGAAATATGATGCTTCAGTTTTTAGGAAACACATTGTCACACTTGACTTTTAGGGAGTCTCAGCCTGTTTCCCAAAGAGGACTTGCATTCATCAGCTAAAACCACCTTTCATTGAATTGAAGGCAAGAGGCAGTTTTGTGCCTCCTAGACACACATGCACCCGTTTCCTCCCCCACTCTTTGCCTGCTTTCCAAGTAAACTGACTTTATAGCAAGATTCATCCTGTTTAAATATTAAATAGCAAAGCCATATAAATTAATGGTGCTGTTTTAAAACCCTCCGTTAAAGCCAGGCCTATCAGCAATGACAAATTGTCTCATTATGGGACATTAATTTCTTGTAATTTATTTTAGTGAGTGAAGGTAAATTTATGGTTCCCTTTTCCCTGGGGCATGTTGAGACCCAGCTACCAGGTCAGAGAGAGGTCACGAAGCCCCAGAAGAACTGAACTAAGCATCTTGCCAGGCAGGGAAGGAAGGGAGGAGAAAATTAATTTGTGCAACCAAGAGCCAGTGCAAGACCAGCAACCAGGACCCTCCAGTCCCCAGCTCTCCCGCATGGTGGCTTCCATCTCCATCTGCCAGGTGAAACACTCAGCAGCCGTTGTGTCTCCCCCAAAATTAAATTATCATGCACATGTCTGTGCAATGCAATTGTAAGACCTCAGCCCTGGTGGAGGCGTGCTCTTGGGGCATCCATCTGCACAGCATCATCCTAAACTCTCTGGATGTGAAAACAAGGGGTTTGGTGTCTTTCACAGCCCATCTTGCCCAAACACATACAGCGACACGGTGCAAGACAGAGGGGATCCAGTTGCCTATGTCCCTGGATGTTGTTTGCCATACCAGCTGGGCTGGGCACACGGCACATGGAGCACCAGGCCTGGAAATCAGAGCTGGGATCTGTTTCTGAGAAGGAGTTCAGACTGATATGACGGAAATTTTCATCAGAGCCAGTAGCATCTGACAATTTGAAATGTCTCTTTGACTTGTCAGTTGAAGAGGATGGGTGGGGATTTTTCTCTCCCTTTGCTAGCTGTGCAGTTTTCACAGCTAACGCAGCATATTTTCAACTATATATATATATATGTGGAGTAAATAAATTATGCATGAAAGGAATTTTTTTTCCTTAAATCCATTATGAATGCCATTATTATATTTGAATCCTTGATGAGCTGTGTACTGCGCAAAACTCATTTAGTGGCTTCCTGATTCCCAAATCAGCATGCAGAGGCTGCTCAGACCCAGGCTGGACTTGACCCAGTGAGAAAGTAATAGAATCGCAGCTAACATTTCTGGGGCATCTCCTGTCCCACAGGGTTCACAGAATGGTTTATAATCCAGTGCTGATATTTTCACACCTGGATGCATAGATCCAGGACCAGAGATCCCAGATGAGTGCTGTCAGTCATGAGCTGCTCAGCAAATTACTTTTTTTTGGCTGGGAAAGGGAAGTTTTATTTACAGGTTGGAAATCAGGTTGTAGCAGCCCCAGTGAGGGCTGTAACTGGGTTACTGTGATTGCAGGTCAGTCTAGTCCTTCCTCCTGCCCACATCAGAAAGTGGGTCTTCCCATCCCAAAGGAGAGCTAAAGAAAGCAGGGAAGAGAGTTTCGCATTTGGCAGGGGAGATGCATTAGTGATGTTAAATGTTTGCAGAAGGAAAACAAAAGGAGAAATTGGATGTTGTATTGGGGAAAAATATTTGCTTGGTGAAATCCTGCACAGGGCAGGGAGGCCCCGGAGCACAGGTGCAAGCAGGATTTCTGCTTTTAAACAGAGACTTGTGGATGGCAAGAACTGCTCCCCCACCCAGCTCATCCTCAAATACCATTTCCCTGACCTGAAGGATGCAAAGATATTTTCAGCCCTGCCCTGATATTTGCACCACTGACCTCCACCATTCACCCTGCTCCAGGTAAGGATGTTCCTGCTGTGGAGGGGAATGCATTAGGGGCTGGAAGGAGGCGTACCAAGTCTGAGCAGCTATGACTGGAAGTGACTGCGTGGCGTGCAGACCCGTGAAATCATTTTCCCCGCAGTAAACTGTGAGCATCGAGTCCTGATCTGCCTTTTTAAAAAATAAAGAAAACCAAAATGCCAGCAGCATGCACACACTCACTGGAGGGAAAACACTTTTCACATCATTGCACGGCTACCTGCTTCCACAAGATGTAATTTCCCTTGCAATTGCCTTCTGCTACATTAGACTTTGCTGAAGACACAGCCCGTTGCTATTCCTTAAAGCACAGCTTGGGTTTCCTAGTCAAATAGCCAGCTGCCCAAATGAAAGCAAAAGCTTCACCGCAGGGTAATGACAAGGCTTGGGCTCTTCCCTGGAGCACGGACATGGCTGGGGACAGGGCTGGCCCATTCGGCCGTGCCATGAACACACTGTTGTGCCATGGGCCACCAGGTACACGGATGCTCCCATAGCAAAGGCAGATGGTAGCTTTCTACCACTAATCACTTTGGGACAGAGGAGATGAGCTGTTTTCTGCCACGGAGCACAGAGGAAAAGCTGTGTCAGTGGATGGGTGGCAGACTGGTGGAGTCCTCTCAACAAGGACACCACTGAGCTGGATTTGCTGAGGCAAGGGATGGGGTCTCATTTCTGCATTAGCACAGCCCAGCAAGTCACCGGGTGTTTGCTAAGGGGTGGTAACTTGCCAGTTGTCTCTTGGATATAGGACGTGTAGCTTTGCTTTATCCTTCTTTGGTGAAGTGGAAAGTAAGTTATGTTACCTTGCACTTGCATATGCACTGTGTCTACACAACTCAGCCAAGCTAGGGTAAATTCTTCAGACCTGAGAGCACAAAGGAAACCCCAGATACAACTCTGCAGTGGCTTTTATTATATGTCTTGTTCCAAAAAGCAAGCAAGTAAATGAATGTCAAAACATGGCTGTTGTCTGAGGCTCAGAGGATGGTATAAGGGTCATGCAAGGCTACCGGCCCCTCCCTGGGCCCTCAGCATTTCTGGCCCTGTCTGTTTAGCAGTGTCAGGAGGTGGCAGCCACTCACCCTGTGGTGCTGCCAGCTTCACACTCCTCCCCATCGCTGCTGCACCCTGGCAGAGCCCTGCCCTGGGGATAAGGGGTGACATGGGTTTGCTCCGCCATGCTGGAGTGATCCAAGGCTGTCGCATCCCTGAATAATGCCTGGGACTTTCTGACTCCTGGCTGTGTCAAAATCAGCAAGTGGAAAAGCAGCGACAAGGAGGGTTAAAAAAACATGTACAGCACCCAGCCCAAGGAGATCCTGCCCTTTAGGGGTGCAGTAACACAGGGGGACTGGACCCCAGGCTTCCTAACCTCCTAATCTCCTGCCTTTTCCACTCGACCACACTGCCTGCCTACCGCTGTGCTGTGGGATGCTGCACAGCAGCACTGCAGGACAATTGGGATGGGAAGGACAGGAACGATGTATCTGGATTAAATTACAAAAGCAATTTAAGATGCCAGGTTTCCAGGTGAGGAGAGGAACCACAGCTCTCTTGGCTTCCCCTAGAGTAATCAGCACTTCTGACACTGGGTTGCAAGAGGGGTGGAGAAAATTTACCGTCAGGGCTTGAACAGGACAGTGGGGAACCTGGTCCTGCTTTCGCATGAATGGCCTCTCTAATTGTCAGCGTTGGGTCCGGCCATCGGGAAAACAGCAGCCTTCCCTGGTGGGAGATGGAGTATCCTCCATCTCCTCCTCTGCAGAAGGGTGGAGTGGCACCTTCCTCCTTTCTAAAGTTTCCTGAGACAGGCAGATGTTCAAGCCATATATAAGAGCTCGTTGTTGTCCTTGGCTCCAGGTTGTTCTAAGAAGCTGGCCAGCACCCGGAGAAGTCAGCAGAAAGGCTCCCAACAGCTTCAGCAGAGCGGTGATGCTCTGAGAGATGTGCTCACCATGTGAAACGCGCCGTGCCAGGTCTAAGGCTGATTTACATCCGGTAACCCCTGCTGACTTCCGCAGAGCTCTGCCAGGTTGCTCTATCTGAGGATGTGGCCCAGAAGCCAACAGACCTCAGGAATGTGTTTTCCTTTCAAAAGCAGAACAGTCCTTCAAGTACCACATGCCTCAGCCCAAAGACTGCACTCCCAAAACTGCACCCCCAAAAAAGGTAGCAAAAACTGCTACCTGTTTGTGCCGCTCGCTGCCATTTGACTCTAATCAGGGCTTGGGAGCTCTTGTTGTTTGGCTTAATTGCCAAGCCCCCCTCTGAAGGGTCCTTCACTGTGACTGCTGGAAGGAGAAGCTCATTTGTGTAGCTGGCAGAACATAATCTCAATAACGCTGCTAATGTGCTGTGTAATTGCAGGCAGCCGTGCAGGTAGCTGTGGCCAGGAGGAACGCTTGTCCCTGAAGGGTCAGGACTTTAGAAATCTATCTCATATAAAGCTGGAAAAAGAGTGTGAAGCACAAACGTCCTGATTTACATGTGGAGCGATGTATAAACAGCAGTGCTGGATTGGCTTTGGGGGTCTCACTGAAGGTTTTCAAGCTTTCCTTTGTTCCCAGGAGCTTGCTCCGTCTTGAAATCCGCCTCCGTTTCCCTGCAACACAGAGGGGTGAGATTTGCTGTTGCTCTGACATCTCCCAGCTCCTCTGCACTGCCTCGGAGCTGGGAGCAGAGATCCGTGCCCAGCCACCTCTCAGCAGCGCCGAGCACAGCACATGCCCAGAGCCGGTGTCCTAAGGGTTTTGTTGCAGACCACAACCAATTCCAGGCATTGCTTTTCCACCAAAAACTGCTCTGATGCAAAGCTGGTCTTTTTTTAATATGTCAGCTGCTTTTTACAGAGGAGAAAAGACAACACTGACCGCTTGTGACAGGGGACACCTGGAGAAAGTGCTGGCTTTGACTTCTTGGCATCTCTAGGCTGGACTTCTGCATACAGATCCCAGCGGATCAGGTGTCCTCAGAGCCACAGCAGCTGAACCAGGCAACCTGCGCTAAAGACTTTACTGTGATTTTTCAAAGCCTTTCCCTTAACCCTCAAATTATCACCTTGGACTGCAAATGTCTCCTTTCCATGTGGGAAAGAAACTGATTAGAAAATCATGGCAAAATAAATGAACAATAAATTAAAATTTGGTTGTAAGCAACATAAAATGTAAGCTGTTTGGGTTTAGGCTGCTTGTAGCTCTTTTCATAAATAAAAATAAATAATTTATAATGTATGCAACAAAGCTGGAGGCCCAAGAAGTATTATTTCCTCCTTATTCACTCTGTCTGTACTTGTGGAGCTCCTCCAACATGTAGGTAACTCAGGTTTGATTCTCCTTGGGGAGAGAGACTGTGATCTGAATGCATTTCTCCTTCTCCTGGGAAGGAGCTGGTTATGGACTGGGATGCTCTTAGACATGACTTAATCACTGGGATGTTTAATGACGAAGGGATTGATATCAGCCTGGTGCTGGGGAGCCCCAGGGGAATGGAGCCAAACAGCCTGAAGTGCCACCACGATGTGGAAAAATGCTGCTGTTTGAATTGTCCCTTCAATGCCCCTGCAACATCGTTGAAATCACCAAAAGGGGCTGAGGTCAGGCCTCCTGCATCAGCACCCTGATTGCGGGGCTCTAATTTTTACTGCGAGTACATCTTTCATTCATAACCCAACGACATGCCTCCACAGCACAAGAGATTTGAGGAGTTTGTGTCCTCTAATTGCAAGAACCCAGCCCAGGGGAAAAAACCCACCACCCCCTCCAAAAAAAAACCCCAACAACAAAACCAAAAAAAAAACCCAAAGAAAAAAACAAAAATCCAAAGATGCAAAGAAACTTTCCTCCCTCCAGCCCTGGAGTCACTGATGCTCAGTAAGTTGCCCTGGGAGGTCTGTGAGCATGTTATAGAGCTACAAGTTCAAATCCAAGATGGTCATGCTGTTGCCATGTGGTGCTGTCAGAGCCAGGGATGGGTTTGGGAGGTCTCTGCTTGCCTTGAGACAGGGATGGGCACCTCCAAGAGAACCTGGTCCTGCCCATGCCCTTGCCAAGAGCAGAGACATTAAGGACTGATTAAGCTGGGAAGACAGAGGTCCACGTATGTAACATGACTTTCTCCCTCCAGCAGCCAATAATGAAAACTGAATGCATTTGCTAGCTGTGTTGCCCTGGGCAATTGATATTTCAGTCTCTGAGGCTCTTGGGCACATGCAGTTCTCAGTCGGTTAAAAAACCGGTTCATCTCAGTGACTTTGCACGAGTGTCTTAACAGTGGGGCTTGTTCTGCCTCTGCTCTGCCCTGCTCCTGACAGGGGAAAGGGTTAAAACCCAGCACCACCACAGCCAACAGCCCATCAATGGCAGTTTTAAAGTCATTGCTCTCAGCGATGTTGAGTCCTGGTTTATGAGGTGGGGAACACAGCCAAACAGCCTGAAATGCCATTAGGATGGGGGGCGAGGGCGGGGAGCGGGGGGGACAGGGGACTCAAAAGCAAACAAATACTGTTATGTTGATTTAATTTCTCCTGGACTTCCAAAGGTCTTGCCATTATTCACTGTCATGCTTCACCTCCTGTCAGTTAGCCCCAGATGAGAGCCTGGGAGCTCGCACAATTAATCACAGCAGTATGTCAAGGTGCTGATGGCCAGTGGCAGGGCCAGCCGGAGGAGGGAGGGATGCTCTGGACGGGGAAGCAGGGGGAGAGAAGGTCTGGTTCAAGGCTTGCCCTCCTGAGAAGCTTTTATGCCATGCAAAAGTTGTGTTGCTGTTAATCGAGTAACCTTCCTGGAGCAGATAAAAGCTCATCACGAGAGCCTCAGATATTGCAGTGCCGGCCCTGTGCAGGGGATGTTTAATCCCCTCTGGTGCCTTTACACTGCTGCAGACAGGGACTAGACTGCAGGTTGTTGCCGTCTCTAAAGTGCTCCGTACAGACCTAAAGCTATTTTCCCTGGCAGGGTAAAGTCCTCAGCTCTGATCTGCAGCGTGTGACAGCTTGACATGCACCCAGGGTTTGATGCAGGGCTTGGGAACATCGCAAGGTGAGTAAGTACCTTGCTTTCCAAAACTGCAAGTTAAGTAGGTATCTCCATGAGAGGCAGCAGTGCTCAGCAGGGCATGAGAGCCCTCTATGTTATTTAAGATCTATCATTGCACCATCTGTGATGCATGCTTTATGGCCCAGAAGTAGCAAGGAGAGTCTCAGACTGCTGCATTTCAGTCTCCCCTCTGCTACTTGTTCTTAGCAAGTCATGGTGTTCCCATGCCTCAGTTTCCCCAGCGCAATAGGGATGGTGATAGTGACTTACCTTGGCCCCTACTCCCAGAGTTAGGGATGGAAAAGGCAGTTTAAGAGCTCTTTGCTCGCTGACTCCAACATACACCTTTCCAGGACACTCTACGACAGCAAAATGTCACTCACCATTTTGCTGAGCATGCTGGACTATGGAAATCACAGAACAGCCTGTTTACTTTCCTTCCAGCCCAAAATGGCAAGAAGATAAACAAAAATGCCCTTTAATCTAACTTCTCTCTCAAGCCGGATGACTGTGTCTGTATGCACATAGCTCACATCAACATACTTTGGGTTGAGTTCCCATTCCCTAATCACTGACAAATGCTGTACAAAGCACTGGAGAATCAACAGGTCCTGACCCAGGGACCTTATATCCTCAGAGGTCAACCTGTCTGTGACAGGTCTGAGACCCTGAGAGCGTGGAAACCCCAAGATGTGCCAGATGTTACAGGCACTTGGGGTATTCCAAGACCTTGTATAAATTTAACCCATGTCATACGTATCCGTATAGGGCTCAGGGGAAATCCCAGGGTTAAAATTGCTGACGGGGATAATTAATATTAATCCTGGTTAAGTTGGCAAGTCTAGAGATGACTCAGTGACCAGCTGCGACCAATGTTGGTATGCTTCATCTGAACTGGTGGGGCAAAACTGAGCAAGGGGGAACCACCAAGGGACCTCCAGCTCTCAGGATTTTTATACGCATCAAGATTTTGGTGCAGTGCTTGGGAATATTTCAAAGTAAGACAGTAGCTTGATTTCTCAAGCTAGAAATTAAGTTGGTATCACAGCCAACTTATCATGCCCAGGAAATTGCAGGGTGAACGTAGACATGGCACACACCATCCTTCTAGGTCTCATCTCCTCCTCATGCAATCTGGGAGGGCTGGGAAGTTCCTCAAATGGAAAGCTTAGTGCACTGAGGTAATGGAGAGCTTTGGAGACAAACACAGAGTTTCAGCGTTGATTGGGAATGTAGGCTGAGGATTTTGAAGCTAATCGTGAGGATGGTTCAGAGGAGCAGGCTTAGGTCTCCAGAGTCTCTCCTGATGCCCTTGGAAATCTCAGCTTTGCTCTGGAAATCTGGACCATGCAATGCATTTTTCACAAGATTAATTGCTCACCTTGGAAATATCAGAGCTGTTTCTCCTGTAATATTTTGCCTCTTTGCTTCTTAATTTTTCAGAAAGCAGTTTCCGGACTCTTGCCATGAAGCAGCTGTATCCGCGGTTGAATTTTGAAGACAAGGTCTCAACTTGGTGCATTTTATCCATCTGCCTCACTTGTACCTATCTAAATTCCTCCTCCTTAGCAGGGGGAACATTAGACGTGATGTATGCCAAGCGCAGCTGTATATATTTCATTTCTGGTTAGTCCTAAGGCCAGCTCAGATCTCTTGCTTTCTGCAAGAGGATTTGCCTGTGCAGGGCTGCTGCAGTTTGCAGAAGGGCCATGCAACACCTCTCCAATTGCCATAGCAACATGGAGCAAAACAGGTGGCAGGTTGGTTCGGGTCTGCAGGAACAGGGACAAAAAATATAGAAATGAAGGTGAAAGCAATTCTGCCTGAGCAACGTCCTTACAGTAAGAAGAACAAGAGCCTCTTGCATCCATTCAGCTAGAGCGGACTGGTTTTCCTCTGATTTTCCTCACTTTTTGTTCAAAGAAAATGAAAAAGCAGTGCAAATCTGCTGGATGCCTCTCCGGAGCATCACTGCTGGCTCTGACCTCCTCCTCGACCTTGACTCAGGCAAGCGGCATCTTGGTGTCTTTGCCCATTGCGTTAAGTCCCATTTCCCTTCTTTCCTTTTCTGCCTTGGTTATTTTGGCCTCTAAACATCTCCCACTGCCATACAGGTATTTAAGGCCATACAGGTATTTAAGGTTGGATCTTCAACTAAAGTAAATCAAATCTAAAGTCTAGAAATCACCTTATGACAACTCAGATTTTACCCACACACCTACTTTTAAGTCAGCTGTTTCTTCTGAAGTTGCCTGAGGTTCGGGGATATTTTCTGTGTGAACCAAACTTCCCTGTGCTCCAGCTCCGGTTTAATTTGAGCCTTACCTTTCCATGGACTTACCAAACTTCAAAAAAACCAACAGCTTAGTTGAGCTGGAAACAGGTGGGATTTGGAGGTGGAATTCATGCAGTTTGCAAAAACTGTACACTTCTGTGATCTTCTTCGAAAATGAGGAGGTATTCCCAATTTATAAACCTCTGCCTGAAATCTCTAATTTGGCAGGTGTCAGCTTCTCTTCTGCAGAATGCAAAAAAGGCCTGTTGATTCAAATGACGTCTCTGCCATCGTTGATCCCACTTTATTCATGGGACAGCAAAATTGCAACAAGGTAGAAAAAACACAAAAACAACCAGCCAAGGGAGTGCTGCAGCGCCTGAACAGAAAGCACATGGGCATGACAGATCACATCATGGGGTGGTGGAAACAGTAGCACTAAATGTGAAAGACTCCATCAGCTACGAAGAAAACATCACATTTTTCACAGAAATTGTTTGAATTCCTTAAAAGTAAAGTAAAAAATAGAAAGAAGTCCTTTCCTTAAGTGAAATATAAAACATTTTGGAATGATATAAAAATTATTCATTTGCAGTTTTTCTAGTTGCTCACCAAAGTAAGAATTCCTTGTTAGGTGAGTGTTACTTGTGCTGCTCATGCTGGGTGCCATGTGTTTACTTGATACTAATTTGTGCAGAAAGTATTTTAACTAGAAAGTTCTTCTTTGCAAGCTGAAGAATTTTTTTCCATATTGAAGGGGAAAAAAGGATCCCAAATTCTGTTGACAGATGTCATAGAGGAAAAAGAATGTCAAATACAGCACTGAATAATCCTCAGTCCATCTCCAGAAATTTAAAGGAACTTAACTAGGATATTGGCATTATGGGCTTTGTGAAATTCATAGCCACAGAAGGCAATTTAACTTGTTGGCTATGAAAATGTTCAGAACTATTTCCAGTTAAATTCTCTGCTATTTCTGCCAAAATACTTCATTTCAGGAGTGTGATGGATTTATTGACACTCTTTTAGAGATACTCTTCAAAAAACAAAAAACACCCTTCAAAAAAAACCCCAAACCAACCCTGAACAAAGAGCCCAGCTCTCCAACCTCCTCGTGTGCTCACCTTGGAAAACGAGCACGTTCCTTGCACTGCTTTGAGTCTCCCAGCAGCACAGAAACCAGCCTGAGATCATCCTGCATAAATACAGACTGCAACATCTTATCTCCTGATGGGCGTCCAACCCGTAATTACAGGTTGAGCTACAACATAGCTTTGCAAAAGCTGCCCTGTCTGGATTTAAAGATTTCAAGGGATGCAGATACCACTATATCTCCTAGTAATCGCTTCTGATGCTTAATTACCTTCCCTGTTGAGACCTTGCTCTGCTGGAAGGATTTGTCTGGGGTGCGCTGCTGGCAGGCTGCTGTGGGGGTGCAGGTTGCCGTGCGGTTAAGGACAGGGTCCAGCTCCAGATTAGGATACCCACGTTTAGCTGTCTGAACATGGGTAGCTACATATGTTTGTATGTCCAAGCTCCTGTTGTGGTCAGTGCAGACTTCTCAGTATAGCCCTTGGAGTCTGTTTTCCCTCTCTTTATCTAATTGCTTTTTGGCAAGGCCTCGGTGTGTGCTTTTTGGCTTTTTAAAGTAACATTTTGCAGTCACACCACCTTCTGCTATCCTATGAACTCTCTGTAGTTCACAGACCACAGGTTGACTAAACCAGTCCCAGGCAGGTTTAGGCATCATTCCCATGTTAAACCTTTTATTTCAGTACACCCCGGCAAATGCTTTTCGCACAGAAGATGAGAGACCAGTAAATATACAGTCAAACTTTTGGCTGGCTATGCTCGCGATAGCCTTTGCTTTGACGGCCCCTTAAAAGCGGTTCTGCGATCTAACCCCCCCTCACCTTCCCCGGTGTACGACCATGACATTTCAGCCAAATTACAGTGCGATCCTTTGTCTTGGTTTCAATTCCTATAATGATTAGCCATGCGTTATTTCTTCTTTTTTTGGGGGGGGACGACTGTAATGCATTATTATCAGATTAGTATGCTAATTTATACTACAAAGAAATTAAAGCATTTGCCATGGCGTTAAGTTATTACTTTAGATATAAATCCCTTGTGGCAACATATAGTAACTCTCCATTTTAATGCCAGGCTCAGAAATGTGTAAGCGCCAAACGATCTCCCCAGCACAGAGTTTTTAGGGACAAATGTAGTCAGTTTTCATGGAGTCTGGATGATGTTTTTAATCAATGTGGCAAACAGCAGGATGCATCTTTTTTAATTGTTTCCAGTCATCTGGGTTTAGTGGCATCCTTTTGGGCAACAGATATGAATCCAGCCAAGCAAAGAGACCCATTAGACACAGAGTCCAGGCAAGCTGATCCTGTTGAACTGAGTTGAATGGTGAAGGAAGGGTGACCATGGGGTAGGTCAGGCACTTGGATGAGAAGGGTGAAAGGATGAAACCCTGCGAAGTGGGGAGGCTGAGCAGAGGACAAGTCTGCTCCATCCCTAGAGCAGCCAAAGAGCTTCCTTGCTCCTGGCACGTCTGCTCTGTAGGGCAGTTAGAAACCACCCTCATTGCTGAGCTCCACAGGGCTCCAAAAACCCTTCCAACTACTCTTTGCTAAAGATAAAAATCAGTCCTAATCACTCTCATAAAGCATTAAGCTAGGAAGCAGTCTTCAGGAGCGATGTGCATTTGTTGGGTAAGTGCAAATACCCAGTTAAGCCTGATAGCACCCTTGGTGTGGGGATGGGACAGAGGGCTGCTCTGATGAGAGGGATATAAGGCACAGGGTAAGCCATGTGGGATCCCCGCAGGAGAGGTGGCTAAGCCATTTTCAGCAGAGGGGTTTCCTATTGGAAAAATGTGACACTGTCATCATTCAAAAATCTCAAAGAAAAATACCAATTGCAAAGAAATTTTCACCCAGGAAAGCACAAAAATGAATAGTTTCAACTTTTTCATTTCCCTCCCATAACATATAGACATTTTTTCAACATTACTCAAACATTTGTTCTCCTAAGATAAAGCCCGTCCTTATTAAAAACTGAGACTTCAGATTTTAGGCTGGATCCTGGGATAGACTTGGCCAGGTACAAGATAATATTTCCACGATGTGACAGCAACCTTTTCAGAACCTTCTCTGCCTTGGGAATTTTTAAACCTGGGCTGTTGGGTTTTAGATTTGGACTGAAAAAGGAACTCAGAATGTCAGACCTTCCAATGGAAGAGAAAGATTGGTTTTCAGCCAGTGCCGATAAATGGGCTAGTTCAGATCTCAGCTCCGAACAGGCTGATGCTGCATCTGTTTTTGTGAAGATCTAAGCCCAGAGCAGTCCCAGGGATGGAGAAGTGCATGATGGACAAAAACACAGCTCCCCTCCTGCCCTCATCACCGTCCTGGGTACAGTTTTAGTTTTCTGAGCTTTTAAAGTAGGGAACCAGAGGTTTTTTTAGGTCACTTACACAGTTAGACCCAAATGATCACCCCCCTGCTCAGGCAGTGCCTTTGTGCTATGCATTGAACACAACAACTGCAGCGGGAATTTGGACACGGCATTGGTAGGATGGAAAGAGCCGCCCGGGTTGGGATGTCAGCCTCTGCGCAAGCCCCTGGTGCTGCAGTCACAGCCACAGACATCTGCATTTCACCCAAAGATCTCAAAGTGCTTTATAAACACCGGTGGCTCAATTATCCCTTCAGCCACCACTGGCTTAAATGGGAGGTGCAGGCACACAACTGACAAAAAATCATGTCCTGCTTAATTACACTTTTCGCTGTCCTTGTGAAGGAGGCAAGAGATAATTGCTACTCTCGACTGAAGGAGGGTTTTGAGCACGGGGAGGAGGCCAAAGTGTGGAAACCTGATGTTGAATGTTCTGCATTTAAATTCCTAATTCTACATCGTTAAAGGTGGAGAGGAGAATAAATCTTTATGGACTCCTCCATCCCAGTGGGAGACCTTTGTGCCCTGCTTCCCACAGAGATCAGGCTCAAATACTTCACGAGCCACAGTTATGTCCTCCAAAGTTGAACACTTACCTTGGAAAACTCTGATTTTCACAAGCGGGTCAAGAGCAGAGAAATATAAAAGAAGATGGAGGACTGAATGGGACCCCTTGGGTCGCCGGATCCCTCACTCCCAGGTTGGCAGGCAGCCATGGGGCAGGTACGTTGTCCAAAATAGCTCACGGGAGCCTTGTTTTCCAGCCACCCCACTTTGGAGCTGCGCACCAGGCAATACAGAGCCTGGGAGACGAGCACGTGTGCCAACACCCTCCGAGGGAGGACAGGATTAGCCTCTTCCCCAGTGCTTCAATAATCCCCGAGCTGTCGGAGATGCTGCGGTCTTCACCCACTAAAGTGTCTTTCAATTTGTATCTTGCGGAACTTAAAACAGCAGCTGTGAAAGGCTGCTGTTTTCCACCAACATTCAGATGCAGAACAACACTCCCATTATTTCCATCCGCAGCACCAGGCTGTCACCCCTGTCTTTAATTGCTAATTATGTTTTCATTATATTTACAGCATTAAATTTTTTTTGTGATTATTGGTCAGAGCTGATTTGCATAGGCATTTGGATGAATTATTTGATCAGAAATCAACATGCACTGCCAGAGTTTGCTCATGTCTGTATTTTCCTCAAAGAAAGGAATAGAAGCGACTAATTGTTTTCAATCCATCAGCCTTGGAAACTGGTGCTTCGTGGAGGAAATGACAGCAGTACTTCACCAACAGACTTGTAACAAGCTCCTCCGGCTGCAGTTTGCTGTAGTGTCTAAAGCAGTGCAGGGGCACGCATGAGGCACTCCTCTTAGTAAGGTTAGGGTGATTCTCTGTTGGTGTCTATGTTGCGCAGTCCTGGGAACTAATACAGGGTGACCATAAAAAAGGACTGACCCTGCTTTTGGATCATCAGACTGGCCACTGACCAATGCGGTGCTGTGGTCCTGTTCCTTTGACCCTACAAGCACCCAGGGGTTTTAAAATATTTGTAGTGGCTTTGTTGATTCATCACAGGCTTCCTTTTGCCATCATGAACCGCTTCTGACTGTGAGGTCTCTAGATCTTGCTTCTCACGGATCCTCTTAGCCAGTGTCCTCAGCTAGCTGCAGCAGAGCCTGGTCCAGGTCCTGGTCCAGACTCTGCCTTGTTATTTTCCAGCCTTCACCCTGGTGCTGATTTCATTCTGTTTTTCAAGTTTTAGGGTGATTTGTGAGGATCTTTTCTCTCCTTGTTGTGTCAGGGATGTTTCAAAAACACAGAAATACATGAAATACTTCGTGATCTTATCTTGCTAGGACATCCTGGCACTCATCCATCCCAGTCCAGCATCATCCATGGCTGCAGTGCAAATAGCCTTGAAAAGTTTGTCTGTAGCACCCTTGTCTGTCTTGACAGCTGGCTTGATGGGTGCCATTTCTCACTGGGGGCTGGAAGACCTTCGATAGTGCTCTGGTGTCATTTACTCACAAGAAGTGAAGGGAAACTCCTGATCTTTGAAATAATTTGCATTTTTTGAAACGCACAATTTCTGCTCTCTGGGAGCATTTTTTCTGCGCTAGAAGCTAAAACACCAATGTTCTAAAGGCATGGCTGGCCATGATTTAAAAGTCTCTACCCCCCATTAAATGTCATGTGCTGAAAGCAGAGGAGTAAACTCCCACCTCCTCCAAAAATCAAAACATCTTCCCTGAGACACTTGTTCTGCCATATAGAGAAGCTCTTCATACAAATACCACTCAAAGGCTTTGAATGTCAAATGATAACAAGAATTTCATAGGTGGGGCAGCCACAAACAGTCAATAGCACTGGGGCACCTCTTCTTCATGTATGTATATAAAAAATCCTACCGCCTTTTTTATACCAGAGGAAAAGTGTGTTTCCATCACGACTAAAAAGGGGAAGATTTCCAGAGAAGTGGAGCAGTTATAGCTTGCCTTGTCTATCTTCACATGTTTTATCATCTGCTGGTAGCCTGCTGCTACACAGTGGGGGAGATAACATGATTTCCCCAAGGGATTTTCATTATTTGTGCAAATACAAGTGTATAAGCAGCTACATCAGAGGTGGAGGGTTGGGGACAGAAAGGGGTTTAACTGACAATATTTTCACCTTTTGTTTCACGTTCAGCCTTCGAAACTGTCACACTGGGAGAAGAAAAGTAAATCGCTGTGAGCCAGGAGGAACGCGCTGTGAACCTGCCAAGAGCCAGGGCGTTGTGCTGGTGGCAAAGCGCGTGGCTGGGAGAAAGAGCTGGGCTTTTAGTGATGAGGGACAAATTGTCTCTCATCTCCAGGCTTGGGAATACCTTCCTGCAGAAGGTGCTTTCAGGTATGCAGTTATAAAAGAGCTAAAAGCTGATTTTATCACTATCTTTAGTGCTACTTACTGAGTAGCTGTGCAGCACTACCTGCTTTCCAAGGCCAGGGAAGCCCAGTGTGTTTGTGATGTTAAAAGACTCTTTACATTTCTGTGCCATGCTTATTTTGGGACAGACCAGCAAATGCCTGCAAAGGGAACATATGCAATGTCCTACCTGCAGTTGAGGGAGTTCAGTAAGTCTAAAATCCATGCATATAAAAGACAAATCAAGCCCAAGGTCTTAACACAGGACTTCCATGATGCAAAAGACCCCTTGGGGATCAAGCAAACGGGAAATGGAGAGTACAGCTCTTATCATTCTCCCTACTGCCAGCTCCTGTAACACTGCGTTGGGGCTGAATTAATATTGCAGTCCCCGGGGTCCCAAGCGTGACAGCATCCCTTGTAGCACTGCTTTGCCAGGCTGTGCCTGGGCTGGCTTATAACCCAGTAATGCAGTATTGCTATTGCTAGTCACAGGCCACATTATTATTGTGAGCACCAGGAGAGCGCACACATTGCAACCTGTTGCAGCTCCTGACACTGGGGTTTTTTTTTTTTCTGAGGCTACAGGAGGCAAGATGGGTGAATGTCAAAGCAAACGTCTGCACCTCTGTGCATGCTGGCTGGGAGCTGGCTGTTCTCACCAGCTCAGCTGTAATCCTCTTTCAGCAAGCCTGTGGATGTCCTGCTTGCGAAGCCTCGTTTGAAAGCCTAGGTGGGACGCTGGGCGATCGCGGCCAGGCGCAGCCGGGAGCTGGATCGTGACTGCCAAAGGCGTGGGGAGGGAGGGCTTGTCCCGTGCATGGTAATGCCATCCTGACCAGGCTGGGGAAAGGAAAAGATGCAATTACAGATAAAGGTCCTAAGAGAGGTGTCTCCAAGGTACATGTCCAAGACTGAATGAATCTCTTAAACTTCTTCAGCTGCAATCAAGGGAGAGAAATGCAAGAGCAAATCTGCCCTCCTCCTGCCCCTGCCTGCTCCTTCCCACACCCTCCCCTTGCCACGAGCATGTGCATGGGCAGTGCAACCTCATGGTGACCCAGGGAGCTGTTCTGCACTAAACCTACAACCCACAAAAAGCAACTGGTTCCCCCTCAGCAAAAGGTTTTCCCTGGTGTAATTCATTGCACAGCTGGAGCTAAATCAGGGTGGGCATAGCAATCTGGGCAACACTGGACCAGTTTATGTGTTTTGGGTATTTGTGAATCTATAGCAGGAGACATCGAACATCCTGCGGGGCCGGAGCTAGCGGTTAAGGTGCTCTCCCCGACGGCCCCTTCTGAGCAGGCATGACCTGCCATGGGCCAGGGCTGCCTGGCCAGCCTGAAACTGGTGGGGTCAGAGGCACGCGGAGACCAGCACAAGGTGAAAAGAGATGCAAAAGTGTGAGCAGGACAAAAGGATTAAAGAGTGGGAATGCATTTTTTTAGAAAAGATTTTTAACAATCAAAGAAAGAAGCCATAAAGTCAACCCTGGGGGCCTCGCCGGTCCCATGCCAAGGGTTTTTTCTGCTCCCTCCCTTTGAGGAGAGGGAGTGCCTGGCTCTGCTGGTGGGACCACAGCCTTCGTGCAGATCCCATCTGGTGGGACCAGAGCTACGGCGCCGAAAGCAGGAGTGCTGCCCGTCCAGGCAGCATCCCCTGCCGGCTTCAGGAAACAGCGGCTCCGCACTCGGAGAGGAGGCAGGGCATGGTGTGCATTGTCTGCCTGCATCTCCTGGCAAGTGTTACTCCTTTAGGAAGCTCAGAAGAGCTGGGAGGATTTGCAAAGCCCCCGGTTGTCAGCAAATGCTCTCTCCGGGCCCCACTGCGGTGCTGTGGGAATGCGAAGTGGCAGCTTGGGAGAGCGGCGACGTGCCTTAGAGTCCCTTGACAAACCCGCTGGACAAGTCAATTAGGTTTTATTCTCCTCTCCTAATTTGGCTCCTACGATGTATTCACCAGCTGATTAGTGTCACTTTCTCTCACTGCCTGGCAGCTCTATGGTGCTCCCAGTGTGATGACTTCTAGCTGGAAATGCATTCTCCGGTGCTGGATCAGTCTTTTACAGTATGGGGTGCTCATCTGCGAAGACACTGGTTAACCTATAACACTGGATAATGCAACGACTCCTCTGTGGGAGGATGCTTCACTGGCAGGGAGTGAGTTCCAGCCCAGAATAATCTTTCCCAGTAGAAATGGGATTAGTTGTGTGAAAAAATACCCCCCTTTCCTCTCCTGGTCACGTTCTCTGTTCTGTTCTGTTCTTGCATTGCCTGTGCACTTGGACATTAGCAAATCCTCTGACAGAGGAATTTTCTTTTTGGTGTTTATTTACACAACCAATTGGACTCACTGTAATGCTAAACCCAGCACAGGCCTCTGTGCCCCATCCCTTAGGTAGCTGCTGTAACTCTGATAGTAGGAACTGACTTGAATATTGGGGCAGTGAGCCCAAAGCGGTTGCTCTCTGTGCCAGGCAGCAGCTCCCTGCTGCAGGTCTCTCTCCCTATCACCCTCGCAGCGCTGGGGACGGTCAGGCTCATTGGTAAAGGCAAGTTATTGACTACCCAAACACCTCACTCAGCCTATGGGCTTACCCTCACTGTGTTACCTTCCTGCCATGCTAACCTCACATGGACAACAGCAGGCCCCTTTTCCACAGTGGGTTGCAGGGCTTGCACGCACAGCTGGTTTTAGTGTTTGCAAAGAGCCCTACATGGGCATCCTGCAGTGCTTTGTTCTTGTGTTTTGTCTGCACAGCTCAGGATTTGGTCTGTCCTTTCCTCCCTGGACTGCCAGCAGTGCTGCTCTTTGCCCTCATATGAGCTCATCTGCTTCTTTCCTTCCCTGCCCCGGCTTGCAGATTTGGGCAGCTGGAGGTCTGCCCCGATGCCCTGCAAGAGTCCCTGCTCTGCTAATGAGCTGAGCTGTCTGCTGGATGTGCACACAGCCTTGCTCCTGCTCAGGGACCAGAGCTGAGAGGGGACCTCAGCTTGCCCAAGTCTGGATTTGCAGACTGGGTCCCCGTGCAGGGGAGACCATGGTGCTGAGCCCCGGGGCAGACCCCTCACACCGCAGGGGCTCTGCCAGCTACTGAGTCCCCTCCTTCCCATTAGTGAAAGAATTACCCTGCCAGAGAGTTAGCTTGTTATTTTTCTTGGCATTGCTTTTCGGCCTCCTGGATTGGACTATAGATTTTCTTTGTTCTTGTGTTGTTTTTTTCACCTTCCACCTTCTTGGATAGCTAAAAATAACACATTTCCTTCTCGTTAGCAGCCAGCAGCTCTGCCTTCATTGTTCTTAGAGGTCTCCCTGCATATCTCTGCTGGTTTCATAAACTTCTGTGTCGGAGTTGAGCACTGGTTGTTCTCTCCCTAATTGTAAGGCAACAAGAAGCCACAGCTCAGGCAAAAGGTTTTATTAAAGAATAAAACCCACCAGTAAGCAATCTACACGAGCCAATAAAATGGCACCCCATGTCCCCAAGCTAGCAAGCACATGGAGTTACTCTTAAACTGATATTTTATTTGGAAAAGAAATCAACCTTGACCTACTGCAGTCCATAAAATTAATCACGCATGATATGCCCCATGCAGATTTGCAGTCCCTACAATGCAGGAGCTGAAGGAAAGTCATCACAGTAGGCACTTAAACCCCCCATAACACATCAGCGTGACACATCTCATGACACATCACAACCCACAAAACAGCGAAGGCATCAGCGACAGACTACTCATTAAAACCACCATGTGTGGCACGGCTGCTGGGGGGGTACTGAGCATCTTTAATTTTCTTTGTGTCCCATGGGTTGGTGCTACCCAGGGACATCCTGCAAGCAGAAAAGGGTTTGAGTCCAGTGGCTCCTCCTGCGATGCTGAAGTACGAGTATGAAGTTTGTGGGGCAGTGTGTGGTGGACAATAAGACGGTTAGGACCTTCCTTTGTTTCCTCATATCCAGGCAAACCCCAGCTCAGCTTTCCAGGGCTTTGGAGCCAGCCCTGCCTTGCCGTCTACGTGTCACGCAGCCCTAAGCGAGGACGGGCAGCTAACCCCAACGCAGGCAGCTCACCCCCTCTGCCTGTGATCCGCTTGGAACAGCAGAGAAGCAGTTGTCGGGGAGCTTGTTAATTACCTTCGGTCTTAGATATTTGCATCCTACATTTCAATTTTGCTAACTTCAGCCTCCAGCCATCGGACTCATCAGGCTTTTGTCTGCTGGATGAAAGCATCTCCCAGTATCAGCTACCTTTTCCCTCTATTGGTAATTACAGACCACAACAAACCGCTGTTGAACCTTGCCTTCAACAAACCACAGACTCTTTTCATTAAGTCCATTCTTCCCAGGGCTGTTTTCTTCTTCCCAGCTCCCAGCCTCTCCTGGCAGCTCACCTACGATGTGGTCAGCAGCCTTCGCCATGGGCCTCACGAGCACTGAGTCCTGCGGCGGGGCAGCGGCTTCGGTGCTGGGCTGGGTCTGCTGGGGACACCGAGCACAGGGTTTCTGGGCTGCCAATCTCAGCAGCCACCAATGCACATGGCAGGGATGTGCCCCACCTCTGGCTGCTCATTTTTCTTCCATGCATCCCTCTGCTGTGCCCCAGCCATCCCTTTGCTGAACCGGAGCAGGGAACAGAGCCAGCTATAGAAGACAGCCATCCAAATTTTAAAGATTTGGCCAGTTTCTCGTTCCATTGTACTACGTGGCTTCACCTGTAGAAATAAAATGGAGATAAAGTCACCATGGGATGAGGAAGAGCAGCAGGGGGAAGGGCTGAGGCTGTGTCGTGCTGCCCAGTTCCTGCTCAGCCAGCCCTCTCAGCAATGCTCTGGGGGCATCATCTCACCCCTGCGAGGGAAGGCAGGTAGAAATGGGGATTTGCCACATGTCATCTCTTCCAGTGTGAGATTACGGGACGTGAATGATGTTAGCATGGAGGCAGGTTCAAAGCAGACCAAAGGAAACAGCTCTACCTTCACCATGGAGTTGGGCTGTGGGAGTCCTTGCTGCAGGAGTCTGCTGCAAGTTTGCAATGGTGAAGTGGGCAAGTGCATGGGAGGAAACCCACTGAGGGGTAATAACTACACAGAAACCACTTCTGAGCTGCAAATGCCCAAAGGCTGAGGTGGTACTAAAGGAAGGGAGTGTGATATATGTTTGCTCTGTTATACTTTTGCCCTGACATTCACTTTTGTCCTGTCTGAGATGAGACGGGGCTAGAGGGATGCGCAGGCTGACCTTGTGCAGCTGCTCTTGACTTCTCACAGTGCTGGAGAAGCTACTTACCCTTTCCTTCTACGCCTTTCCTTTCCAGCCTGGATTTAGCTTGTTTCCTAATTTCTCTGGGGCAGGTCTCAACGTGTGTCAGGCAGTATCCAGGCTGCAGGGACCCAGTAGCACGGGTGGGTATCTCTGGTATGCAGATCAGAGTAAATGGCCCTTTGAGAGGTGTCATGATGAGCTGTGATTTTTTGGATATATTCCTCAGCAATATTTCCTCTGTCTTGAAGTGCAGCAACGTCTCATTTAAATATTTTAACCAAACCAGCTGGCAAATCTGATTCTTCTCCCTGATGGATTACAGAGCACATGCAGACACTGTTCGCATCTCTAAGTGCTGCCATTAATGATGGTGCCAGTATTTGTGTAAACGCTGCGCAGGTAATGTAATTGTTTTAATACAGGCAGTTTATAGAGCTTGCTTGAGTGGAAAGAGATGAAAGTTGCCGACGTGAGGAATGACTTGGGATATCAGTCCAGGCATATCTGTGGACAAAAACAAGGGATGGCAACAACTGTCAGCGTTAAATCGTTTGGCTGTTTCCCTGGCAGTCACAAAATGACTCTTCACAATACATTTCCTAACATGCTGCCGAATCTTGTTTTAACACTAACACCCCCCCAGGCTTTCATTTCTTGTTTTCCATAAGTGGATTGCCAAGCTCTTTATCAGCCTTATTATATTGCAGATGGGGAAACTGAGGTGTGGGGAGGCGATCTAATTCCATGCAAGTCATGCAGTGACAAAGATGGGAGGAAAGCTCCCTCCCAGACATGCGACCTGCCCTGTGTCCTGCCTGCTGGGGTACTTGCCATGGCCCTTAGCAGAACCAGTGTGCCCAGACGTGGGTCGCTGCCTCCAGACAGCAGGTCAGCAACACCAGTGGGGATGAGAAGGGCTGAGCAGCCTTGTGGGGGAGGACTGCCATGAGAAGGCTGCGGGAAGGGGGGCTGCCGGGGAGCATCGGGGCTGGTACGTGTCCTTTCCTCTCACTGGAAAAGGATGGACAGTAATGAAAATAATTGAGCAGGAAGTTTAAGTTAATGAGCAGTTAATTCCTTCAGCATAATTAACATCTTTATAGCCTCATTTGCATTATTTCGCATATCTGCAGATAATAATCTGACATCGGGAAAGGGGAGGCATGGCAGGGCTGCGTAGGCTGTTTGCTTGAGAGTGGATGGTCCCATGGGGCGGTTTTGGGAGAGCAGAGGGAACGTGCCCTTTCCCTCTCCCCCAGGCACTGTGTCCCACTTCCCTGCTCACGGCTGCTCCCTGCCTGCCAGCCCTCGCTCACTCCAGCATTCCTGCCTCTGCCTTTCAATTAAGAAACTCTCCTGAATCTTGGTGGCTCTCTTTAGGCTGTTGGCTTGCCCTCTTGTGCTAATTAGGAGGCGAGCTGCATGTAGGCGATCAGGTGCAGGGCACACAGGCTGTGGACAGGTCTAAGCATCAGACACACACTGCTAACCTTTGCAAGAAGCTTTTCTGCATGGAGGTTAGGTCTCATACCCAAACCGACGGCCTCTCTCGCCCCTATGGACACCATTTGTTGATCATAATCTGATCTCGACTCAACTCAAATATGGGGTGACAGAGCAGGTGAGATGCTGCTCCACTGCCTGCCACTCTGCTGCCTTGGCTTTGCGTTTCTTTAGAGCCTTGCACAGAAAGGAGCTCTGCAGCTTTCCCTCTCACTGGCTGAGTGTCCCAGCCACCACATCCCCACCTGAAGGCAGGACAGGCCTTCTTCATCCTCTCCCACGCATTGACATTGGCAGTCATGGTGTGCCATGTTCTGTCTTCTGCAGAAGGTTGAAATCTGATCCACACTGTGATCATGCTCTTGTATAAGATCCCAGCAAGTCTGGCGCTCTGGTCTGTAATTAGCTCCAGCAGAGGAAAGGTTAAGCTGCAAAATCTGACAGTGCAAATAAGGCATTTTCAGGGAGTATTGAAGCACTGACAAAACTCACTGAGATGTTCAGCTTGTTCGTCTTGTCCTAGAGCTTCAATGCTGTGGATGATGTCTCTTTTGGAGACCTGCTCTAGCTCAGCAGCTCCTGAACCTCATGCTCCAGCCAAGCTCTGCCAGCCCTAGCATTGCCTGAAGACCTCCAGGTGCCCTCATCCAACTGTTGGCTGAAAAAGCACAAAGCTGACATGGCTCCATGGCCCAATGTGACTGCTGTTCACACCATGGGGAAACCAGAGCTTTCCTTTCCCTGGCGTGCTGGGCAGTCTGATAATGATTCCTTACGATCTTAAAACCAATGTATTTGCTTCTGCATCGCCTTGTGCTCATGTTGTACTCAATCTTAGCACAGGGCTGGGTTACCAGCCTGCATTGCAACCTTGGTTAGACCTTCTTTGCCATTCCCAGCCCATCATCTGTCTTGTTTACTCAGACTGTAGGTTCTTGGAGGCAGGGACCATTACTTACGTGTGTACTATACTTAGCACGAGGGGTTTCAGGCTTGGCTGGGTTCTCTAATAGCAATGAATATTCCATTAAAAAAAACAAACTACTTGATTAAAAGAAAGCTATTTAGACTACAAAGTCAAAGTACTGCCAACTTTAGTTATCCCTCCAACCTTCGATCTGCCTCTAAAACTTTTCCAAATTAATAAAATTGAAAGATGTACCATGTTTTCAGCTCCACTAACTCCTACTACAAGTTGAAAAGACAAGGGGGTGTGTGCCTCTCGAGGCAGGAGGTCCTCTGCTGTGCTTTAAAGCATCCTGGAAGGATGGAGAGGTTAAAGTTTCTCCCAAGGCTGCAGGAAACATTTATAATAGTGAGTGTCAGGCAGACCAATGCAAAGGCTCCTCACAGGTTTCCTTCCATTTCCTTCCAATAAATAAAATGCTTATTTCTCATCTCTGCAGAAATGAGAAAAATTTGGAGACATTTCTGGTATTTCCAGCCCCTACTGATGAGGTTAAACAGGTTTTGGACTCTCCCTGAATCTCCTGCTCGTTCCCCAAGAATCGCTGGCAGGGGGGGGCTGGGATGTGTTGCTATTACAGCCGCCTCCACAGCCATTTTTATTTGACCTTTTCTTTCTTGCCTTTTATGCTTCTTTTATCAGACATCTGCAGCAAGATTGCTCTTTTCCTGGATTTAGCAGCACTCCAGGCCTCCCACTCCTGGTTTTATGGAGTGTTCAGTGATCAGTAGGGCAGTTTTTGTATAACTTTGCAAACAACACAGAGTAAAAGCAACCCCAACACTCATGTTTCTTATTTAGCCACACTGCTAAACCATCTCCACCTACCCCAGCTTCTTGAGTGTGACAGTATTTTAGAGGGGCTTACTCACTGCTTATTGCTTATATGTAGCTGATTTAAACTCCCTGCTGATAGCAGAGGCTCTGTGTGCAGATCTGAGCCTGGATCAGGATTTGATGGGGCTGTGGTGGGCACAGATCTTCTAATTTTTGCAAAAAACCCCTCCCTCTGGTACCTGCAGGTTCCTTTGAAGTTCTTGATCCAACTCAGATCCCAGCCCACAGAGCAGCTCAATACTGGATGCTTTGCTGGTGTAAATCAGCTGAGCTCTGTCAAACCCAGTGCAGCAGTGACGGTTTCCAACCATCCAGTTGTGGTACTTGTCTATTCCTCCTTCCCATGAGACCTCATGCACCTCAACGCGCCCATCTTCACAGTACCCAGACGCTGCTCTCCCTGGCAGAGGTGATGTTATGGCACGGAGAGGTTAACTGGTAGCCTCACCAAGTTGCTGTACGTTTGCAGCTGCAGGTAAATAGCAAGGATTTACTCAAGGACTTGAGTCCCATCAAGGGTCCACACGAGCTGATCCCTACCACCACTGGGGACCTTTGGAAATGACACAAGGTCTTTCATAAGTTGCCAAGTGCCTTCTTGAATCCTCTGAGCTGGTGTTGAATGGGCAACACTCATGACTGACTCCCACTGCATGGTCATAGTCCTCGTCCCAACTATAGACACATCTAATGGACGTGCAGTCCTATGGCCTCTTTGCCATCGTGACTGTGTCCTGGGGGTAGGAAGGATGCAGATCTGATCATTGTCTGTCTGAGGTGGGACTCCTAGGGGGGCTTGCTCTCAAAGGAGTCTCACTGCAGGCTCATGCATCACTGCCTGCCCATGGCTTCTTCTACCTCAGGAGCCACCATGAGCCAACCCCTCCTGAACAGTAATGCAGAGCATAGTGAAACAGAGAGGTGTGGATCTGGGTTCAGGATCCATGTTCGAGGGCACTTGAGAGGTGCAGATCAAAGTTGAAGGCCAAAGTCCCACATTTCAGGTTTCTACACCAGCCCATGGACTCTTCTGGAGTTCCTGGAGGTCCTGAACACAGATCCCAGCCCTCTCACATACCTGTGGAAATCCCCTGTCCCTAAAGTTCCTAGGAACCCATTTTCTCTCTAAGCCCTTATTTACTTTTCAATATGAAACCCAGAGGATTAAATAAATTTTATAGAGTGTCCTGATAGCAAAACAGACTGGTATCTCCCTTTTTTCACTCAGCATATCCTGTCTTTAGTCATTAAACACAACCAACAGCATGAACATTTCATGAGCAGATAGTTAAATTTTAATTTCCCCATTGAATTCATTAAGGTGTGATCATGCATCTGAATTGAATTTAGCAACCTGGCAAGGAACCAAATTAAACATGACATAGTGACAAGGTTTCCTTTTTCATTGTACTTGATCACCCTCCCCCACCCTTGCCCTATTAAAATAAGTGTTGTTTCTTTCCCCCTTGAACATTTCTTAATCAAAGTCTTTGCTAAAATGAAGGAAGAGCGTCCTGCCTTAAGCACCAGTCAGAGACGTATACAATGCACTAAAAAGAGGTCTGACAGAATTTATTTTTCATGTTGGCAGATGGAGTAATTGCAACAGAGGCAAAAAAATCCAGGTGTTTTGCAGAGAATGATGGTGGTCTCTGTTATAATGCTTAATTTATTATATCAAATAAATTGCACGCAAGCAGAGCTCGCAGCAAATGTGCTTTCTGTACTTCAAGCCTCCCTCCACTCCTTCCGTCTCCCCATTCATGATTCCTGGTAGGAGAGAAAGGATCTTCCGAGGGCAGGAGGCTGCTGGTGCAGAAGAGGAGAAACCCAAGGCGCAGCAAGGTGGATCCTCTCCCTTGGATGCTGCATTGGGGGCTGCCTTCCACCACTGTCTGCCCACCACCCCAGTGCTGAGCTCCACAAGTTATTTCAGTCACTAACTTGCACTTCCTCCACCCACCCCAGACTTTATCTTCTCTGCTGTCTGCTGTCACTCTTTGAGAACAAGAGTGGGCAAAAGTAACGGACTCTGGGGGAGACACACATGACATTGCTCAGAAGAAGCACTAATAAGACGCAGGTCAAGGGGGAACCAGGAAAACCCGTATGCAGTTCCCTCAACACATCGCCCCATCCCAGGCCTCTTCTCCTCTCTTGTCTCTTTCTTGGAGAGCTTGTCCCTTTCCTAATATCTTGCAGGGTTTGGAGGAGTTAAGATCTGCCCCACTTCTCCCACGTCCCTCAGTCCCAGGTCTTCAGGTCCTTCTTGCTCAGGGGACAGGTCTCTGGGCAAGCAGTCCTAGTGCTTGGCAGTGTGGCAGGAGGAGAAGGAATTTGGCGCTTCCACTCAGATCTGGGAGATTCCCAGTACCCTGCAGGTGCGTGCAAAGAGACTGCTTATTCAGGGGGAGAAGGACAGGTCTGGTGTCCTCCATGGGAGGGCCTGGCAGGATATTCTAGACGAGACTTTCACTCTGTGCCTGAACGCTGTGTTGTCACTGTGTTCCCAATGTGGGCAAGAGTTGGGAAACCACTTGTTACCATGCTGCCATCTGCATTTCCAAGCGTGGTGTGTGGTCTATGCAAGAAGCTGGTAATGAGCCAAAATGTGCTTTTGAGACGTCTGTGTACCTGATGTCTCATATAATATTTAGTGTGAGCAACTTAGCAACCCATGATAAAACAACCATCCAGCTGGGTGGGTGGCAGTCACACCAGCAAGCCAGCTAGAAACAAAGTGGGAATTGCTTTTAAAACACTTACTGCTCAGTCCAAGAAGAGTCATCACAAGCATTCGAGTTGCTGATTAGATGGGGTATGAGTATGGGCATCCTTTAAGAACCCAGCAGACCTGGCTCCACATAGGGCAAACAAGGACTATTACATTCATGTATGAAACAAACCTCCAAGGAATTGTAACTGGGGCTTGGTAGAGGAGGGAAGTGTTTGGAGATGAGGATAACACCTGGAAGACGGATTGTTGCTGTGAATGCTTATCGCCAGCTCTGAGATCGGAGTCACGTCAGGGGAGGTATATGCTTGTTAAACCTCAGTTTGGTTTGTGTTTTGTATTTGTTTTACTTCTCACCTTTTGATTCCAATCTTGTACCTACAAATCTGACCTTCAATCTTAGAAGACTGCTCGCTCCTCAGTGTTACTGTGAAACGTGGCTGGTATTTAGGGCGCAGTGAAATATGGTGAAAGGGATGAACTGACAATGCCCCATCTGCCTGGAAATGGCAGATCTGAACCACGTCTGGGCAGCCTGGGCTCGGGGGAGCCCTGCCATCCTGCCAAATGCGCGGTGGGGGATTTTGTTGCCACACAGCAGCTTTTGGGCAGGAATTCCCACTAATCCCCACTTACAGCCCCCCTCCAGCAAAGAGAACGGCAGGATGCTCTGCAGCCCTAAACGAAGCCCTTCGTCTCACAGTCTGCTGGAAAACGGACAAACTAATTTCCAGGGGCTAAAGCAATCGGGAATGATATTTCACAGAACCAGTAGGTGCTCTGAATGCTGACACAATGTTCTCTGAAAATGACCACAATTTGTCTCAGTGGCTAATCAGCCCTGCTGTTACAAAAGTGTGCCGCCTCTCTCATTTACATGTGTCTGGCTCTAACTTTCAGCTATTAGGTCTTCGGTCGGTCGTTCCCCGCAAGATTAAAGAGCCCTTTAGTACTTGATATTTTCCCTGCAATGGTTCTTATGCAGTATAATCAAGTTACCTCTTGATCTGCCTTGGATGAGCTAAAAAGACTGAGCGCACTGTCTCTGGGAGACAGTTCTGCCATTTCTGACAATATTTGGAAGGACTTCCACTGTCTGCACCCCCCACTCTAATTTTTAATAACCTTTTTGAAATGTCAGCACCAAAACTGAGGACTTTCTTCCAGCCATGAACACAGGGAAAGTCAGTTCCAAGCTCCCACACATTAATTCCCCTTTTACTATTTCCCAGCATCACGTAAGCCCATTTTTCAACGCTGCCGCCGCGGGGGCTCCTGCCCAGCTGCCCATCAGAGAGACTCACTCCCACACCCCTGTTGGAAGCTGTGCTTCCACAAATAGTTTCTGTTTTGGAGGCCTGGCCTTCATTTTGTTTTTCTTCAATAAGTGACCTCGAATTTGTTGTTATTCAAATTATACATTGTTTGAGTGCATCCGATTTATTAAGGAAATCGGGTTACTCTGACTGCACTGTCTTCACTGTTGTTAATTGTTCTGCCAATCTTTGTGAGATCTGTAAATATCAGCAGTGACTTTCTTCCAGATCATTGCTAAAAATATTGAATAACTTGGCCTGGAAGTGGTCTTGGCAGAATCCACAAGTAACATCCCCATTCAGCAATGCCTCCCCGCTGCTAACCGCTTTTTGAGAGCTGTCAGCTAACCCAACCTCAGTCCATTTAACACGCACCCTGCTAATTTGGCACAGAGTTCATTATAAATATACCAGAATGTTGTGCAACAGGATACCCAAAGCTTAGCAGAAATCAATTCTTCTTTTTACAAGACCTATTTCTGGGTAAAACAAAGAAGAAGAAGAAAACAGCAAAACTTATTGAGTGGTGTAATCACATCCTCATCGTTTGTTCTCCGTTGAGTCCTTGACCGATCTCTCATTTACTTTGCAGGGACTACCATAAAGTCCACTGAGCAGTAAACATCCGAGTGATATATACTATTTTTGAACACTAACACACCACTGGCAGCCATTCAACTTCCTGCAGATCTCCAGGTAATCCAAGATTATGAAAAATTAGCACCACTGGGCCAGAGCTCGCCTTAGCCAATTATTTTTTGACTCCTGGGTGAAAATTATCATGGTCTGCTGCTTTAAAACTTTCCACACTCAAAATAGTTACTGCAAGTAGCTGGAAATTACTAAAATTACTAAATGCCCCCCCCAAAAAAGTAAAGCTTGAAATGGTTACTAGTGGTCTGGAAAGTTGTGCTGCAGCCCCATATGACAGAGAGAGAACAAAGAGTTCTTTCAGCCAATTTGCAGAGTTGGTCTCTTTGTTTCACTACAGCGGAGAGGCTGGAGAAGATTTACAGCAGGATACCCTGGAGATTAAAGGCAAGGATGCCCACCCTGGGAGGCAGGAGGCGTGATGCAATTGTCCTAAAAGGAAGAGTTGTGGTCAGAGTAAAACAAAAGATGACTGAATATGACCGCAAAAATGCAGAAAACTTTTTATGAGGCATGACTTGCAAAATATCGTAATGTTAGTTTATAGCTCAAAGCCAATTGCATTCCTAAGAGAAAAAGTGAACATGGTAGAGCAAATACCACTTGGAGGATCATCCCTCTGAAGGGTGGTGTGAAATGAGTAGACGGATGCTTTTCTGCCAGAAACAATTCCTAAATCTGGCAGTAGGAGGTACACTTTGCTCCCCAAAGACAGGGTATGACAAGATCACGACCACACTCCTGTGAATGTTTAATCATGAATCCAAAGTGAAAATCAGCAAGAGAGACTGTGAGCATTCACCTTGTCTGTCTCCTGGGGCGAGGGTGGTGGGCTCACGCCTCCCGGCACTGGGGTCTTCTACCCCCTGCATTGCTACTCCAGCACCTGGGCAAGGAGGTAGAACAAGGACTCCACACCCATCAGTTGTTCAACACCTCCTTCACCTTCCCACCCTAATTGTTCTCCTTCCAAAAGCATTTCCTGAATTCATTTCAAGTTCTCATGAATTTCAGGGCAAAAGAAATGAAGTTTTTCTGCAAATCAACAGTTTACTTAAAAATCACCTTCTGCCAAGAGCAGTATCCATTGAAACTGCAGCCTTTCGCATAGATTGAGGTTTATTTATCCCATGCTGTAACCAATGTTGTTCCATCGAAGGCAATGAAGACACTTGAGGTTGTGGCTATTGAGGAACTGCCCCTTGCTGAGGCTACGTGCAGCACCGCCGCAGTCTCGGAGCTCGCACCAGTGAGGATGGACGTGTTATCCCCAATTAATAGGCAGAGATTTGGGCTCAGGGTGAGCAACCCCGTGTCTGACATCACACCAGCTTTCACCAGCGCCAAGCCCAAATCCCCGGGAGCTGTGGCCATCACACTCTTTAATAGGTGAGCAAACACACAAGAAGCTACTGTGAATGAGAGGGCATTCACACAAAAGCTGACATTAACAACAGCAGAAGAAAAGGCTTGAATCATTCTCCTGTGAAATGTTAAGCTTAAGTACTGTTCCCCTGTCACTGGCTTCTCATTCTCCCCATTTTTACCACGTCTTTTTCATTTCCTTCCACTTTATTTTTCCCTGCTCCTCTGGATGGCCTGGTCTGCTTGTTTGCGATAGATTTATGACTGTTTGTATTTTGTGTGATTAATAAATTCTGCTGTGATTTATGTTTCGAGAGGCTTTAGTGATTCTACTTCCTTTTCCATTGCACAGCCTCTCTCTGGGATAGGCGTTTTTGCACTACTGGAAGTGATTAGGTGTCTAACTGTCACTCTATGAGAGTTCATAAGCCTTAATTCTTCACTTAGGCATATTTTGCTTATGCATGATTTATTACCTAAAAAACCCAAACTGATGTTAGCGATGCATTTTGTGTGAGCGTATGCATGAAGGTGGCTTTCCTCAGGGTATGTTTCAGTTTATGGAGGACCAAGAAGTGCATTTCCCACTCGGGGCCTGATCCTCAGCCGAGGTGCATTTGTTTGATGCTCGGTGAGGGCTCGAGCGCATTGGCAGGCACTGAGGTCCCTCCTGCCTCTGCCTGTGCCATATGCGGGCAGGCGTAAGGGCTCTCCAAGGTGACTAGCCCCGGTGTGCAATCATGCTGCAACCCAGCCTGGATTTGGCAGGATTTTTGAGAACAACTTGCACCAAAAAGGTCTGATTTTCCCATTGTCCGACACCTTATGCAGCTATTTATATGCCAGTGTAAAGAGGCAGTGCTGCATCCCGGCAGATCTGACTGGTGACATTTTCTCATCCACTTTGCCTTGATAGAAACGGTGGCACAAAGGTCCAGACAATGGCAATTCAGGCACAGTTGAATTACATGCATATTTTAATATATTTTTTTTGCTTGGCAAGTCAGACCTGACAGCAGATCTTTGTAGCTTTGTGGCTCTCACTTGCAGCAGTTAATCAACAAGCCACTCGCTCGCCACAGAGTCGTGTTTCAAAGTCCTCCAAATTGCTTATGAACATACGTTAGAAAAGCATCCACCCTCGCTTCCCCCCTGCCTGCTACAACCCACATAGCTTTGATTAAAAAGCAAACAGAAAGCAGGATGAAAACCCACTTCCCGGGTTGCCTAATTAATGCCAATAGCAGTACCATTACTGTGTCAGCTTTTCTGTCTCAATCGCTGAGACACTGCACTCCCCAAGAGCAGGCGGTGCAGACCAGGTCCACGGAGTACAGCAGGGAAACACCCCTCTTTTCCCAGAGACCAGCAAGAAAACTGACTTTTTGATTTGTCTTAAACATTTCAATGGAAAAAACTGTATCATGTTGCTGGATCCCATTTTTTCCCTAGAACAACCTTTAGAAATGTCTGTATTTCTCAGGATATAGTGCGCTTTCTCTCAGCCCTGAGTGACAATATCACCTCAATTTTAGCTCAACAGCTATTGCTGACAAAAAGAAAACAAACAAACAAAACCCGCAAGTCCCCCCAAACAGCAGTACAAATCCAGGCTTCCCAGTCTGCTCAAAACACCTCCTCTTGGTTTGGTGGGGGGCTGGAAAATCGGATGCTGTTCTTGGATAATAAGCATTGCCAAAAAATAATGAAAGAACCAGGAGGCCAGTGACCCATACGAACATCAGATCTGACTCCCTGCAAAAAAAATCAAAGCAGCTCAATGAAACCACGTGTTTTTAAGACTGGAAATGGTAGGTGCACTTTCTCTGCTGTTGCAAGCATGGATCTTACCAAAGGATTCCCTTTCCTCCTGTCAGGGGACCAGATACAGTATTGATCATCCCTGTGCTGCAATTCGTGAGACCTTCTGGAAGATCCGACACCCATTGGGGTGGCTGGAAATGGGCAAGAAAGCACAAACTGGCCCCACAGGTCTGTGACGGCACCCATCTCAGTGGTGCTACCAGCTTTTGTCCGGCTTGCTGTGTTCTTTTTAGTCACTGTGGAAGGGCTAAGTGTCTGACGGGTAGTTGGCTGATGACATTTGAGACATATCCACCTCCAGTGTAAACCAGCAGGGCCCCGTGGGCTTTAATGAAGTGCTGATAATGAATGTGGGAAGCCAGGCTGTATTACCCACTTCTGTGGGGAGGAAAGGAAAGGAAAGGAAAGGAAAGGAAAGGAAAGGAAAGGAAAGAGTATTCTTAATGGGGCTGATGTAACAGCTGTTCTCAGCTACTGCTGCCTCAGGAAATTCCCTTAATACATTAAAGAAAGGTTGAAAGTCAGTAATTTGCAGAACATAAAGTTTTAGACCAAAATATGATTTTTGTCATTTATAAAGTGTTTTAAGGCCTGGAAACGAAGGTGCACTATCAGCAGGAATGGAGCCTCTGCGTGCTGATCTGCAGCCTTCCGCTTACCTCGCAATGATTTCTCACCTATGTGAAACAAACCCGCTAAACAGACTGCATTTTTTTATTTCCTTTATTTTGGCGTAAATTCCATCCCCTTAGGAGCAGCACGTTCCAGTTATTGTTTTTCACAGCTCACCAGTGTTATTCAACCTTGATTTCTTCCCTGAAAACAAAGCTCAACTCAGATGAGCACACAGATCTGGTACGGATATCTGATTTCCCTGAGCTGTAAGGATGCTTTGAGTAGCCTCAGCTGAGATCCAAGACGAGCCTGCACAAGTCTTGGCACTAAACCTATAAGAAGAGACTGTTGATCATTATTCTTGGTTCTAGCTTTTTTTCCCCTCAAGAACAGAGGCACAGATAGGGTTAGTGGGTGTGAGGCTGTTTAATCATTATGGCCCTCCCTGAAAACACTTGGCATAATTTAGGGGGCAGCAAGGGCCAGGGGCTGCTCCAGGTAGGTGGGATGGATAAGGGCTCTTTGGGGAGCGTGGAAGAGGGGTTTTACCTGCATACTTTGAGATATCAACACAAATGAGGCCAGGCTGTGTCCTGGTTAGCAAGTTGTTGCGCTGGTGTTGCCTGCTCAGACGTCTTCTGGAAAAGCTCGTATCTGTCCTGTGGATAGGGAATTCTGGGAGCTGAGGGTGAGCAGCTCCGGTATCACCAGAAGGGAGATACTGAAGTTTTTTTGTTCCCTGATGGATGCAGCTTCTGACATTGAGCTGCTGAAGCTGGTGGGTACCTGGCACCCAGCCTGGGTAGCGCAGACATGCCAGGCTACACTTAAACCAGACATGCCAGGCTGCACTTTAACCACTTCTCTAAAGCTCTGTAAATGCTCGGTTTCAGCTCAAGTATCTGAAGGTTGGTAAAGTTATGAACAATCAAAACCAACGGGTAGTAATATGGAGGAGAGGTGTGCCACAGCTGAGGTTGTCATCAGCAGTTTTATGACTTTTTTATGTCCTCCAAGTTTCCCCTCAGTAAAGATGTATAAAAATGTTGATACTTACCCTGCTGACAATCTTTTTCCTGCTCAGAGCTGTGGGCATGGCAGTGAGGAAGGGCTGTGATTGAGCTGGGCAGGAGAATTGCAGCTAATCTGAGGGAGTGTTTCCACCACAGCAGGAATTTGTAAGTTCTGTAAATCATGCAAATGTCATCTCCCTGCTTAGCAATCATCTCTGTAACGTGGCCAAGCAAAAGAGCGTAACAGTCTCCATTACCCCGCTCTGAGATTCTAAGGTTATGTGATACACATGGGAAAACCTGCTTAAAACACTAACAAGCCGGTTAGTTATCTGCTACAGCGTTAGATACAACGAAAGGGAGGAAAGTGTGGAGAGGGCTCAGCAGGGGATGTATGAAGTCTTGATTTTTCATCTTTTTTTTTTTTCAAATAAGGCTTTTGCCTTTGGAGCATGTATAACAAATACTCCAGCTTCCTTGCAGAAATATTTGGTTTGTGGGTTTGAAGTTTGCCCAAACCAGGGAGGGCAGCAATTTGGCTTTCCCGTATGGCAGATGCAGTCCATACTGTGCACAAGCACCTTCAAAAGAGTTTGGAGAGCTGGTTTGGGACTCGAGAAATCTGGGGTGAACTCCTAGCGCTGCCACGGTTGTTTGCTGAACTGTGTGGGGAAGTGGCTGTGGCTCTGCACAGCACCTGGCTCAGTAGGACCCTGACTTTGGTTATGACCTGCAGACTGTGCTGTGATGGAAATAATAATCACATCATTACAGCCTGAAAACGCAACAGTGCTTGGAAGACTGAGAGCTTCAGGCAGCTCCTGCTGTGTATATTTGCCCTCAAAGGCAGGGCAAAGTTAACAAGGGTTAAAAAAAAAAAAGGGCTGTGGCTAATCCAGTTATTTGCACACATACAAACCAGCAATTCATTTGGTTCATGGGTTGATGAGCCCTTGGGGCTTGATGAAGCAAAGGGTAGACACCTATATCACAGGGGCTTTACGGCTAAGTGAGGGGTGTGGGAAGCCCCTCTCTTGTCAATCAAATCTTTTAGTTTATATAATTTCTAGGCATCACCTTGGGGCAGTGTCAAGTGCAGTGTAATTACTGCTGTGATTGGTGTTGCTGACTTTGGTTGTTAAATGTTAATGCAACATATTAAGATATGTTTGCCTACAGGCAAAGTCCTGCGTACGTACCTGATATCTCCTTGACTTTGCCCTCTGGGATCGTTTTTAAAACTATTTAGTGACTTGGAGCTCTGGAAGATTTGGAGATGGCATCAGCTGTGCTGGGCAACCGCAGCTAAATGGCTGGAGACAAGAAGCAGGGTGGTAATGGGTCTCACTTCCTCTCAAATCCCAGCCAAAGAAGCGTGGATGCTATGCAGGAGGGGGAATCCAGGGAAAGGGATAGGCACAGGGACTGGGCACTTTTGCAGGGATTGGGCGCTTCTGCAGGGACTGTGCACTTTTCCTCCATCCCTTGTTTCACTGAATTCCTGCTGCAATGCCCTCTGGGATGAAAGCAAATGCTCCTTTTAATTAACTTCTCTGCTCCCTTTCTTTAGAATTCATAGCCCTTTTTGTACAGCAGGTTGAGAACCAGTCAAGAGCCATTTAATTCTTCCAGTTTGTGTTCAAGTGGGTAAAACACCAGCCAGAGAGGCCAGGAGACCGAGAGACTATTGCATGAGTACACTCTGTCTCTACCTGCTCATATTGCCAGACTGCAAGCCTCCAGGGGATGAGTTCTTGACTACATCGTAGCACATACAGAGATGCTCAGATCTCACAGAGGGGCTCTGAGCGCAATTATAACTGTTCAGAAATTCAGGTTTTTCACCTGAAATAATATTTTTCAGAGCTACTGAGAGCACTATGCCCTCATAACCACTCCCCAGAGCTGTTTCAATGGGCTCAGCTAGGGCGCCTGGTCCAGCACCCTCATCCCCTCCTGTTTTCTTAGGGCTGCTCAGGTGACTGCTGTGATCTGTGAGCAGAGCAAGGGAATGAGCAATCCTGAACAATCCCCAATGGAAATATGCTCAAAAGCCTGGCCGGGGTGATGCTGGACACAGCAGCGTGGCCAAGGAACATCAGCAGGCTGTCATTTCGAGGACATGGAGGGTTCTACTTTTCTTGTTTTGCAGGTGAAGGCATAGCAGTGTGCCCTGCATTTTTCCTGGCACTACATTTGTTTAATTTTTAACCTTTTCTGAATATGTATTGTATGCTTGGAGCTGAGAAAGCTTTTTTGCTGGAGGAATCCGGTGCTTGACTGTGCAACAGCAAACACCACGGGAGCAATTTTCCCTTCTAGTTTCTGAATACATTGAAAGCAGAAAGGCAAAGGGTGTGAATTTAAATGAACGGAAGGAAAATTAACCCACCAGTCACTACAGAATCTGCGTGGTTCTTGGTTTCTCATCCATCCTGAGCTGTCTGACCAACAGGTGCCCAATTTTTAAAATTGTCTGGTCTTTATCCAGCAGACACAACACAGCTAAATAAATACAGCAGTGGGATGACGATAGCTCTTCTGCAGCTTAGCAGTGATCTAATGCAATTTTAGAAGCTGGCATGTATGGCTTGAACATAGTTTTGATGGGAGGAGGAGGAAAAATCCATTATAAAGTGCCTTGCATATATTCCTCAGACTGGAAAGACCTTGATTGCATAGACAGCGAGGCTCTGCTCCTACAGAGAATGACATGCAAGAAAATTTGTGCCTTCATTGGCAGCTCTGAATGTTATCTGTATGGGTCGGATGATCTATCTAGATAAACTATCAATTTTCTTCTATAGCTTCTGCATTGTAGCATATGAACATCCATTAACAATGACAATAATAATTTAATTTTAAATTACAACAGGCCTACAGTTATGTCAGAGATTGGTGTTTCCAGCACTATGCAAGGATGGCTAGATAGGCAGATAGGTTGATGGATATTCAATTATAATCAAATAAAGCTGAGATGTAATATTTATTTCTCACAGAGCAATTCTCCAAAAAGTTGATTGAAAAAGGAGGGAGAGTTTTGCCACCTAGAAAACCCATCCGCTTTCCTTGAAATGCAGAAATCACTTCTCTTTCTCCCTTCTAAAAAACCTCCAGATCTCATGGCTTTTGAAAGTTCAGTGCACGTAGGTTTGAAAATTGCTCTGCATCTTTAGGGAAATAGTGTATTATCTGAAGACAGGAATCTTCCACTCTAACTTTAGCCATGTAAAAATTAAACATCTAATCAAAGCTGGGTGTTGCTACAGAAGGAAAAGCCACATCCTCAGGATCAATATGCCCCATACCCCACCTAAGCCCCGTATCCTTCCCATTCTCAGGACGGACTGAACCTCCTTCTGTAGCTGCTGGTCTCTCCATGGGTTGGAAGAGAAGCCCATAGAGCCAGTTTGCATAGATTGTTTGAAAAATTCATTTATGTAAAAGCCCGTTTAAAATTTGACGAATAGAAAAGCTCTGAGCTCTGTGTGATGGATGTCAGGCATGAGTTTCTCCCACCTGTGACAACCTCAGTTGCTGCAGTGCAGGGAGGTTTGCAGAGGGGCTCAGGGGCTGCTGCTCCCATGGTCCCGTGCTGTCCTGCACATGGTTCATAGCCCCACGATAGCTGCATCCTGCTCTCCATCCAGGACACCTCGTCCTCTGATCCACCTCCTCTCCCTGCCCCCTGGGCACCAGGAGAGCTCTGCTGAAGTTGCAGAGACATGTTTTTGGGTGAGGTTAGAAGGACTTCTCTGCTTTTTCACCATGACATTTAGGATCTCTCCTTGAGGTGACTCTTTCCCTTTTCTCTGCTGCTCCTTCCCCCTCTGCTGGTGACTGGGCTGTGGACAAAAACTCACCGTACAGGCAGGAACATTTTCCCTGGAAAGGTGGAAAAGTGCATCTAGCTGAGACCAAACTTTTAGGGGAGGGACCCTGCCCAAATGAAACCCTCTGTGGAAATCACAGTCCTGGGGGGAGCCGTTTTTGATCAAAATCAGACAAGCACAATGAAAGAACCTGGTGCTTGCTGGAGCCATGCAGCAAATCGAAACTGAGAAAACTAGTGTTTTAAGTACGTGGTTGGTAATTTTATCAGCTAATTAACCATTGCCTTTAATAAGTTTGTTGTGTCACCGCTTGACTTCCACAAATACTTTCATTGATATTACTAGGACTGGCTATACCGTGTACTGTTCCTTGTGTGGATTTGGCCTTATCAAGTGTGGCTCCAGGCTACAATTCTTCTTCTTCCTTACAAATACAGGTCCCTGCAGTATTGCCAAGGCTCATTAGGGCATGTGGATAATGGGATATTTTTATCCACAATAATTAAGTAATTATTACATGTAATATAGAGAAGGGTCAGTTGTACCCAGCCTGCTCGCATTTACATTGTAGCGAGGAAAAAGAAATACTTCTGTGAATTTTCTTTTCTTTTCTGACAGACAGGTCCATTTAAATCTCATTTATTATTTATTGGTCTCTTCGTTGCTTTGGTACAAAATTAACCTCATTAATATCAAGGTCTTAGCAAAAAAAAAGGAAAAAAAAAAAAAACATCTTAAGTGTAATTTTATTCCCAGGTTGAGGTAAACACTCCTCTGTCATCAGGAGGGGAGAATCCATCTTTAACCTTCATCAGAGCCTGCGAGCAAGTCCTGTTGCTCTCATGTGCACTGGGACCCAGATGATGCCCAGAGCTGGGGTGCTGCGGGGTGCTGGAGGGCTGCTTCAGCTGGGGGGTCCCGGCTCCCATCCAAACCTCAGGAGCCTCCAGGGTGCTTTCGGTAGCTTCGATCTCCCTCTTGTGGCTGAACATCGTGGACACGGGGTGCACAGTCTGGACTTTCACCTCAAAGGCTTCAGGGGGCATGGGCTTAAGCTTAATTTTTTTTTTTTTTCCCTAATGAAATGAGGCTTATACAACCCTTTCTCTCTCTGTCATCCTCCTGTGGTCAATTCTGAACCCGGTAGCCACTTGCAACTACATATGACAGCTAGCAGCAAGGGTGCAACATTTTCATGTGCTTCATGGGTTTTGGAAATTCCTGCCTGGGAAGGGCCATTCTGCCTGGGTCAGCCCTGGCTGGGCTGATCTGCACCCACAGCCTGGAGATGTGCATCCCCTCATGCCGGTGCTTAAGAGAACCAGATGGGATGGGGATGCTCAAAGGAGGAGTGAGGGGCTGCTGGCAGGAGCATGAAGATGCTGTGGCTGCAAAGGCTGGAGCTGTGCGAGACAGAAAGGGAAGGTCCTTCTGGCACTGGTGCCTGCTCACAAAAAACCCCACATTTCTCTAGTTTCACTGCTCATGTCGTAAGCAAGTGTGTTACTAGTGTGTGTAACTGCCAGCCTGACCCCAGTTTGGGAGCACAATAAGCAAATGCAATTAGAGCTGGAAGATCAGCACTGACAAAATGTGCTGGGAGTGAGGGCAGGGTGGGCTCATTGCTTGAGGAAGCAGCATGTGCTTTTCCCTGTTTATGTCTCTGTAGACAGCAGAATAATTGTCTCTTTGGGGTTATTGCTAGGTATTAGTATGAACCCTGAGATGTAGGGAGTCTGTGAGCAAGCCTGGGGTTGAAGTGCCCAGAGGGTCACTGTACTTCCCCAGATAACCTTGCAGCATGGGTGCACACACCAGGAGGACACCTGGACATGTTCTGTAAGTCAGACACATCATTGTACAGCATCTACACACACATTTCTGTCTATAAATCTCCCGACTCCATGAAAGGGCTTCTGGTATGGGGGTTGTGTTACACAATTATTGGGAAAAGGGGCTTTCTGTAGGCTCCAACACCTGGAGAGATGTCTGGGGTGACAGTCTCAACAGAGGTCCTTGTCTTGACGTCTCTCCTTGGCAGGTACTTGCATTGAACAGGCTGAAATTTAGGGCTGGAGATTTCAGGGATTCCTAAAAGTTCAGTGCTGCAAAGCCCAAATGTCTTAGGAAATATCATCTTTCCCTCCTTGCTCCCCAGGAGCCATCCTCGTGCTGTCTCTTTGCATGGGCGGCTCCCCAGGGGCTCTGGGGAAGGTTCCTGTCCCACTGGGTACAGCACCTCGCACAAAGTGTCCAGGGTCCCAAATGGGGCCTTTTTTACACCACTGTGATACAAATGACCATTTAGCACTCCATTTCCAGAGTCATTCTCTGCAGAATAAAGGCCTGTTGGGGATCATCAAACAGCAGAGCTGTGAGGGAACATTTTCACTGAATAGAAATCAAGGATATAGCCAAGAGAAAGAAAGAAAAAAAAAAAAAAAAAGGCCACAAACAAACCCAAGAAATGGAAAAGAGCTATTAAGTTTGAAGTATTAAAACATCAATCCATTTCCATGCAGAAGAATTGGATAAATGCCTGAAGACATCTGAAGCAGCCCCATTGCACATACTACGTTTGAAATCTTTTTCCAAAGAATATGCTTTTTACAAAGAAGTGGCCTATGTGGATTTTGTTTGTAGAGAAGATACAAAGTTAGTGGAATATAACTGAAGTTTTCCAGGAAAATCTTTATGTATCTAGGCTTTTATATAAGTGCTTGAGTATCTGTATCTGTACCTCTGTAGGCTTTTGCTTTTGCTAACAAAAAAAAGGATGTTGAAACTATAAATTGAATGTAAGATCAGTGACAAATCTTCCTCCCTTGAATTCTGTCACCTGTTCAATTATTTATGGTTGTGCCTTGCCTTTTTGCACCACTCAGGCTGACCTGCCCAGCTTGTTTCATAAAGCACAGGGTAGTTTGATTAAATGGCATTTCTGGGAAGGGAAACTATATTTGTTTAGCTGATCTATGTGAGCCAGACTAGATCTCTAATAGTCTTCAGTAACAAGGTAAGAATACATAACTTATAAATTCCTTCGCCCCACTGAGAACTCGTGGAAAGGCATTTCACTGGGATTTGTGCATTTGAAGCCCCACTCCATTGCAGGCTGATTATATTTATGCATGAAAGGTTTCAGACATGCTATAAAAAGTAAATAACTTCCCTGGCATTATGTTCTTTTCCATAGACACAAAGAGAAAAATATGTGTTTGCAAAACATCTCTTTACAGCCTAGGAGACCTATTATTTTAGTTTCAGGAAACACACACAAGTGAAATCTCCAGGGAGGGAGAGCAAGTTTGTACACCAGTAAGCCTGAGAGAGGACATGCATGGTGAGGGACTTGGGGTATAAAATACCCACCTGAAGGGTAAGATTTTAAATGCCTAACTTAGGAAAGAGAAATTTCAGTATCTAAATCATCTGAGCTGGTCTCCCTCAGCTCCTGGAAAAGGGAGCAGAGAGAAACAGGCAGCTCCAGTGAGTGATTCATCACATCCCAAGACAGGTGTCAAAAATGGGGTACATGAATCGTGCTCTCGCAGCCCTTGTTTCTTGCTTGTTGACAACAACACGGGGAGCCATGTAAAATGCCCGGATTAGGGTGGATGAATCCTATGGGCAGCAAAGGCAGAGGCTTTTAGTGGCAAACAAAACAGCCACCAGGCACGTTCGGGGATGCAGGATACAGAAATGAGGGTGGCAACCTCAGTTTTCCATTCAGCACATTCACTGCTCTTATGTTTGCTGAATATTAAGTGACTGAGATATTTCTTTCTTTTCGCTTTTTCCAGCAGTTGCAGAACCCAGCACTTTGTCCAGCATAACAGGGGTCTGTTATGATGAACTTATGCCTTCTGCTAATAGGCTTTTTATCTCCTCGTTGCAGAGCGCTCTGTCATTTTTAATGGTGGAGCTAAGTGCCAAACCCACTCCCAAGCAAAAGCAAATACACAGGCTCCCCTGCAATTCTTTCCCCACAAATGAAACAAAGAGATTGCAAATAGGCATTAACCTTAGCGAGTGAGCTATTTCCACACTCCACATTATTTGGATCCTTGTGACTATGGGGAAGCCACAGGTTAAAGCACAAAAGGGTTTGCTACAGATGTGTGCATGGTCATATAAGAGCTGGTTTGTCTTTTAGCTGCAAAGGTACCTCCTCGGCTCAGCCAGATTGTTCCTGTCTCAAGGGGTGTTTAGAAGCTCTGTTCTGCTAGGTCCTCTGCAAATATTCAGGGAGAGGTGACTCTTGCCCCAAAGAACTTGCATTTGACATGGAAACCAGGAGGTGAAGCGTTTTTCCTTGAGTTCACAGCATGAGCTTATATCAGGGTGGGCAACAGCCCCCCGTGAGTGCTGCCTGGAGGGCAACAGCATGGGATCACCCCACATTTCTGTCTTTCCGTCTGGCACAGGAGTCAACTCCTCCTCTCAACAACCCACAGCACATATCCCCACAAAGCCCACCGCATCCTTCAGAAGCCTTTTGGCCTCTTCCCTGGCAGGGCTGGGCGTCTCCTCTGATCCCCCCACCCTCATGGCTGCTTTCCACCTCTCTCTGTTGGGATGCAGAGCCTGGTGCTTGCTGGTACCCTGTGTGTCATTACAACACTTGATTTCTTCTTGGTATGTTCTGAGAAGCTGGAGCTGCCCTGCAATACTCTCTGCCTTACACCGAAGGTGCTCCCTCCTGATAATGCACAGCTGCTGCTCCGCTCCGCAGCAGCGCTGGCTGCGGAGGCATTCAAGGCATTAGCAGCAAAGTAATGCCCTCAGTTTGGGCTCTTGAAGTTCTCTCCAAGCACAGAGTAAACTTCACAACTCCTGGGAGAGAGTAAACAAGTGCTAGATTATAAAAGCAAGTGCTCGATATCTAAGATATGGATAAGCTGAGTCTTGCTGAGATTGAATGTAGCTGGCTTGGAAGCATATAAAGCATATAAGAAGCCCAGAAAGAGCCAAGCATTCTTTCTGTAACCCCTCCTGCCGGGTACAGGCTCCCTGGCTTACCTGCAACAGGACCATATTCAGTGGCAGTGTAAAGGTCTCACTGGTGCAAGTCGGGGAGCTGCACTTGCCTCCGCAAGAGTGGAATTTGTCCCACGGGCAGCAATTTCCTCCAATGAGTGAGTCTCAGTGTTTTCATTTCCTTGGTGTCCCTGCTGACCTCTCTCTCTCCAGGATTTCGTTGTGCAGAGACACAGGTGTAATCATGATTCTGTCATCTCCCTCAATAATAGTCCTGAACAGATCTAGTGCTAGTTCATCTCTGCCTGGCTGGTGGCATTTCCACAAGTCTTGAGTGTATCTAAGCTGTAAATACGACCTCCCTCGCACACGTTCATGAGCTCTTGCTGAGTTTTGCCGGCTAGCTGTGCTGCATGTACCTGAGATGATCCAATCCATTATAAAACCTTTAAAACGTTATGATGGAGATATAGCAGTCAAAAGATCTTGCTGTGTTCCTGGAGTGCATGCATAAGCTTGTTATGAGTCACTCCTTGCTCTGAGCATCAGGCTAAACAAAGGACAGAGATTAGGAAAGTAAACAAAAGGCCAGAGGGATGAATTACCTTATGAGGAGAGCACGGTGTCTACCCATCACCTAACGCTCCTTTATAGGAATTGCCTCCAGAGGACAATTCCTCATCTAAAAGAGGTCTGAAGTTTGGTTATACAAATCCTAATGCAGGAAGCATTGGAGGGAGTGTGGGAAGTGATCTGCCTTTGGAGAAGAGGTTTCAGAGGAAAGGTGGGAGGACAATCCCACACGGGCAGGTAGGACAGGTGTCTTGTGGGTTCTTTCTCAACCAGGTGGAGCTCAGAGTGTGCGAAGAGCCCCACGCTGTGCTCGAGGGCTGTGCCTTGCTCCCAAGGCCATGCTGCCACACAAGTGGGGCCTGTGGTACACGATAGAATTAAAGAACGGTATTTCTCTTTCCTCTTTTTCCACAGTTTATTTGAATTCCTAAGGCGGGGGGAAAGAGAGAGACAGGTCAGAAAAAGACAAATTCTTCAAGGTGACCTCTTGTGAGTAAACTTCAGCAGATGAAGAGGGATAAAGCTAATTGAGTGACTGTTTAAGAAGCTTCTGTTGCCCCTCATGCTTGTAAAGAAATTGCATTAAATTGTTAAAGCATCTTTGCCACACAAGATGCTATTAAGATGCATTTTGCTCTGCTACCTAATCTGCTGCAGAAGCACATGAATGACAATGGGCCCTGCAGCTGCAGTCTTGGGGGGATACAAAGGTGCCAGTGTCAAAGTCCTATCAAGGCTTAGCGGAGAGGGCTCTGAAATGAATCCCATGTGACATTTAAATGCTCTATGTGCTTTTGATGGTGTCAGGGTTTGCACTTGCCCCCTGCACAACAGCATGCTTGCGCCAAACTGACTCTTATTCCTCTGAGTCCTGTGCTGCAGTGATCCTGGGTTTCTTCTTTTTAAATTATTATTTTAAGCATCATGATCCTGTGGGCTCAAAGCTACATATTTCCTTGTAAGGGATGTACAGTTCTTATAGATACACAGTTTCCAGACATTCTGGACTCAAATAATTGGTCTCTTTTGACGGGCTCGATTAGAAATGCTGTCTCCCGCTTAATGATGGAAATCTCATCAGCTAGCTCAGATGAAGACAGTGGTGCTGCGGACAACCCTGCTTGGCAAGACGATGCCCAGCTTGCCATCTCTTGGCTCGGGCTCTGTATGTACTCTCTGACAGCAGCGGGTCTTTGCTGCATCCCAGCTACAAGGAATATCTCCAGATTTCTCCCTTTCTGATTTCCAGGCAGGGCCATGTGCTAGTCCATTTTAATTTCTACATTTAATTTGCACCTCAAGGGTTTCCATCATAGCTGTTTCCAGCTGATCCTTTTATTATTTCAGTCACGTGCAAGTTATTAGTTTTGAACAGGTCAGAAATCTGACAGAAATGAAAATGCCTTTATTTGTGAGCGTGGTACATGCCATATGACACAAACCCTTCCTTTGATTACTTTTCCATAGCTGTTGTGGGGCTGCTAGGGAGCTTGGAGGATTAGAAGATGGCATCAGAACTCATTCAGATATAAATGACTTTAATATGCTTTGACACGCACCTCGGTAAATAAGCCTGATGTGTTGCCAAGGTGATGCTCCTTTGTTGCTATGACTATATCAAATAGCCATGGTTACTTCTTACCGGTTCCACTTGGAGAGACCTATTTTTGAAATGTCCTTTTAATAACTTGTGACACTAATAGAGTGATAGGAATTCTGGACATGAATAGGATTTGTGTGATACACACTGTGAGCTATTGCCATTAACATATACTGAAGGCTTTTCTGAGGAGAAACTACTCCGGACCCAGCATTGCTCTGCTTATTACCTCTGCTGACTGCTCTCGAGTCCCACCAGTGACAGATTTGGCCCTTATCTACTGCTTCCCTTCAACCATATCCAGACTAGGTAGATCTTGGCTATTCTTTTACCTCATTTTTAATCTAGTTGCACAATGAGAGGGGTGTTGGTTTTTTATTTCCAAGAGCTGTAAGCAGTCAGAGGAATAAGTCAGAGCAATTCTTTTGCATTTAAAGACACTTTTTTTCTTACATTAGCAGACAGGGGTAGCAACTGGTATAATATCCCCAGGAGCTGGAAGTTGATAAAGCCTTGTTGACTTCAAAATGTGATTTTATCTCAGGTTGTTTTGCCTGAACTTTGCAATTCTGGTGAAATCTGTGGTCGGAAAGCAGTTGACGTGATTTGTTTCTTTGCAGTTGTGCCTAACACATCATTGCAACTTAATTATCCTGTTCAATTTAGCCCTGACTTTTATATTCTAATACCAATTAAGTATTTATATGGTACACCAAAACATATAACTTGGAGAAACTGTTCCACGTGACTGCAATGAGCTGACAGTTCTGAGCTGAAATGCTTGGGAACGGCATTTTCCCAGGAAAACCTGATGCTGCGGCTCTGGATTGCACTCTGAGTGGCAGTTAGTTTAGAAATGCTGGAATTCTCTGGAATAAATTCCACTTTTTTATAACTTGGCTCTCTAATCAGTGAACAGATCAGAGAGTAGGACTTGTGTTCCCAACCCTGCTGTTGATTTGCTATGTGAAGAGCAATTTATCATCTGGGCACATTACTTTCCCATCTGTGAAACAGGTAACAAGTTGATGCCATCCAGTAATGTCCTCAGACGTAGTTAATTGACAATAATAAAGCTATTTGTGACTGCGGATGCAAAAGGGTGAAGAAAAGCCAGTTGTTTTTCCTGACCGGGTTGGACCCACAAAAAGAGTTTCCTCCTCAAGACAAGCTCTCGCCAGGCTGTTAGTGGGGGGTTCTTGTCTGACTGCTTTTGGTGGAAAATGCTCCCTTTTTCTTTTTTCTTAGTAATGAAGATTGTAAGAGTTCACAGCCAATTTTCTGCAATGAGATTAATGCCTTTCTTCTTTAGAAATGAATAGCTTTAATGCTTGGTGAAATGTTTTCATGAGGGCGCATGAGCACATGGATAACGTGCATATGTGTACAAGCTCCTTAGAGAATAAGCTCTTCTGGTCAGTCTAGCAGTCCTGCACATCCATTCATCACTCTCAAACCTGGGCAGCCCCCCCAAAATACATCGTTTTCCTGAGGAGGTCTGGCCATGGCCTTGCATCTATACCTTTTTTACTCTCAGGTAGTCTATTCCCTTACCTGTCCTAGGATCACACCAGCATTTCTCATGGCCATTTCCAAAAAAGGATCTCAGAGCCACCTTGTGATTGCTGAGCGCACTCTGGGATTTTCCTCCATGCTCGGCTGTAGCTTAGGGTAGAAATTCCAGTTCTCAGCCTCCTGAATGCATGTACTTTACACTATTGAATTTCATCCCATTTCTATTGCTGCATTTTTCAAAGCCATCCAATGTATTTCTAATTCCAAGAAGTGGCAGTGGGACTCATTTCCTTGCTTCCCATGGGTCTGAATTAGACCTGTTGAGGGGACCAGTTCTGAAACACAGCTGGAGAAGATCAGTTGTATTTGGTACTGTCACCATGATGTCTTTACAGCGTAAATGATGACACACGCATGTTGGAATCGCGGCATGTGAATTTGTCTATGCTCCACAAAGTTATGGCATATGGCTGTACTGAAATAAGCCAGTTTACGTCTGTAAAAGATTGATTTTAAATTGATTCACTTCTGTCACAATACTTTTTTCTTTTTTAAATGTCGAAGAGCCTTTGTGTGTCTAACTGTCCCTGAACTCAAATGGCTAGAGGGATTGTGTTCAAATCATCCATTAAAAACAATCTCCTGGCAGAGACCAAGCATGAAAAATTCAGTCCAAAAGATGAAAGGTTCAGAAAATGTTAGGAGTTCATGGAAAGAGGGGATTTATAAGGGTTTGCAACCTATACTAGAATTGCCATAAGCAACTTGCACCTTAACACATATAGGGCCAAAGCTCCCATCAACTTTAAAGGAAACTGGATTAAAGCTTTAAGCTTAAAGCCTCATGACTAATCATCCATGCAAGTAACCCAAACCGCCACAGGATCCTTCAAGTGGCTGTTTGACTTCAGAGAGAGCTGCTGCTGGAAACTCGCTGGGTTAATTCCTTAGCTTGGGTGGCAGAAATGGGAGTCCTGAATGGGAAAGATCTGATATTCAATCCCCACTGAAAATCCAGATGGAGGAGTGATGCCTTTCCCCCTTCATGGGAGTAAGCAGTGCTCTGGAATACGCTGTACCGGATTTTAAGCTGCATCCCTACCCAAGATCCTTCTGGATGGCACGAACAGGGGTGGAGAGCTGCTTTTAGAAAGCCTTGCCATCATGAAAGAAAAAGAGGTTACAACAATTAATAAACGTTATTTATAAAGCACTTCCCACACCAAGAGCCTTTTGGGAGCAGCATGAACCATTAAAATAAAATCCAATTATAAAAACCAATCACAATTAAATTGTTCGTATCCCTCCGCGGGAGCCCTGTCTCAGTCACTCCATCTCTTTCCTATGGCCATGCTGCAGAGGAGGTTCAACTCATTTGTTTGTGGTGTCAACAAGAGAACCCTCATTATCTGCATATTATAAAGCTGTATGGGCTAAAGTATTGAGATTAATATAAAATAATTAGCTCTGATGAAAGTTATACCTCACTCAGAACAGCTGGGACTTGAATAGGATGCAACTGAGACTTGATTACTGTGTCATTACAGTATTAGTGCTGTGTACAGTCATTGTCATATGACTCCAAAATGCCTTTGATACGATTACATTTTAATTGAACACTAGCCATGCTAGGATTTGATGGCACTGCAGCACTGGGGGGCGGGGGGGGGGGGTTAACTTTATTGTGTAATGACTTTTGTTTTGGTTTTATGAGGAGAGCAAACTCCTTAGCATTTAAAAAGCAGTCCTCAAAGGGGCATCTTCCTCCTGAGAAAGCTCTAAAGTGCGTGGCGGGGTTATCTCTGCTCAAGTTTACACCAGAAAATGGCAAAATCAAGTTTGTGATAAATTTATACCCCATGAGGATGTCACGCCTGTCACTAGGCTGTATGCTGTAGTCACATTGAAAGTCATAGTGACAGGTAGAACAGAGAGAAGGTCGTACTGTGGCTAGACCAGAATCTCAAAGGCTTGTCCCAAAGAGGAATCTCCATCAAACCACTGCTGTGCAGTGGCGGTTGTCCCCCTGTTGCACGGACAGCAGAGGTACATACCCCAACCCCTCTGTGCAGCGGGGAGGGGATGCTTTGCTGTTCCACCCACAGGTCAAAATACCTTCAGAGTTACTAATAGAAAAGGAGACCTTAAAGTCATTAAAATCAGATTTCCATTTTATAACAATTAATGTCAGATGGTTTAAAAAATACCTTCATTAGGAATTACCCTTCTTAACGTGTGACTGACCGAGGCCTGAAGGTTTAAGGTTAAGTCTGAATTGCATATATTTCATCCCCTAGTGCTGTTTGGAGGACAATGGTTAAGGTTATGTTCTCACTGATGTATGCAACTGTGCTGTGATTTGCATATAGAAGTCAAATTTAATTTAAATTTTTTTTTGGTAGCATTTTCTAGCAGAATAGAATTATACATACAGCGTTTAAGGACTTGGGGAGGGGGAGAAAAAAAATAGATTGTACCTAATTTTAACCTACTTCAGCATGTCCTGGCATTGCGGAATTAACTCTCCAACGCACACACATCCGGAGTCGGGGAGTATGTGGATTTACAAGGGTACGTTAAGAATTGATGAGCTGCCTTCAGAAATTAAGTGTAAATTCGCAGTACCTGCCCTGTTGTTGGACAGAAGCTGGACTGTGCCCACAGCTCTGGAGCCAGCCCCCTGGAACTCGGGGGCTCTTGATTCTGGTCCTGAATTTGAATTTGAGAGCTGGCCCTGTGTAATACCTCAGTCTGAACTCCTGTTTCAGACCCCCCATAAAAAGGGTGGGAGTGTTCTATACAGTGCTCCAAAGATTTATCCCAACTTGTTCTCTCAATATGAGTCATCAGAAAACATAACTGCCGTGTAAAATTACATAGTTTTGTTCCTAGTGGAACCAAGAATAGAGCTGTTGCTATAAGAATGGTTGGCCTTTTCCACAGAGGGAACAAAACATGACATTATCAACCCAATTTTGAGTTCAAATTAATCTTAAGCAGGCATAGCCGCTTCTGCCAATGAGCTGAATAACATAATCCAGCCACAACGCTGCCCTCCTGCCTCTTGCTCGCCCAGCACGTGAGACCATGACCCCATTTTACATGGCCCATGCCCAGTCCCACAAGAAAGGTGCATACATGCACGTGTGCCCCATGACATACCTGTGACAGGAAGACTCACGTCATGAGGCTCTGCTATTAAATTATCTCATTCCCTCAGCTGCAGGAAAGCTGCTCTCAAACCTCATTGCTTTGAGGGCTTTTTTGCTTTCCAGTCTGAATTCTTTTGTGGCTGCTTCATCCCCACTTCTCTTTGTGCCACTGCTGTCCTTCTATTTGTGCAGCTCTTCTCCCTCCCTGGAGTCCAGCCTCCATCAATCTTCATTTTGCCAAGCCAAACAAAGCCTGTGCTCCTCCACTGTGAGGAGCTCCCTGTCCCCATCGCTACCTTTCCCTGTCCCATTTTTAAGCCACCCCAGGGTGAGCAGGACCGTATGCTCTGCCCGGAGGTTTAGGGCTTTCTGAGTTTCATTCTGCTGCCAGATACTCACATGAGTGGAGTAACAATGGTACAGCCAGGGCGTAATGAATTTTAAACAAGGCTGTTTGAATCCTTATCACCAACGCAGACAGGTCCCCACCTTCTCTCTTGCACTTATTGATACATGGGGGCAAGCACTGCTTTTCTCCTTAACGTTTGGGTGATGGAGAAATAACTCCTGTAAATCTTACTAAAAACAACGACCAAGAATACCCTCCTCCTTCAAAAATCCAAAGCGATTTGCAGATAGTGCCTTATGCCAGAATTCAGTTGGTTTATAAAAATCCATTACTATTTTTGAAATTTGGTCAAAATAAATATACAGAGATAACAACTTGGGAATGAACAATTGGGTCTTCTAGAGGCAAACATGAGTTATGAGTAGAATTTACTGCTTAGCTGGAACACTTCTGAATGCTAACAGTGCTTCTTAGCCAGAGAAGGCAGACCACGTGTGCCAGTTTATTAGCTTAAAAATGAAGATCTAGGCTTTCTGCACTCATCAAACATAGCCCAGAGGAAGATCAAGCTCATAAGCTTTCTACACATAACTCGATTGACAGCTGGGTGCAAACCCATAGGACCTTTCAGTGCCAAAAAACTTGCCCAAAACTTTATTTAGCGCATTCATCCCTAGATATATTGGCTTCGGTGATTTTACTGCAGACTTAGCAAATGATTCTTTATCATACCAAAAAAAATATTATTCTCTGATGCATCAGTAAAGAGTTACTTGGTACAGTCAGCAGAGGGAATACTTTACTCAGCAGTAATAAAGCAGAGAGGCTAGTAGGAGAGGGAGATGATGGGCTCATGGAAAGGGAGGGAGAGCAACGGCAGGCCTGAGTTATCTCAGCTCTTGCAGCTCTGGAGCTTTCCTCTTTGCTCCCCTGCTGCATTGTGAACCATGTGGTTGGGTGCACTGGAGACCACCGGGCCTGGAGGTTCAAAGGCTGTGAACAATGCTGGCATGGCATTTAATAGATTTCCTGCTCATAAATGGGTCTAGAAATCATCCACGGAGATTTCTCCTCCCTCCTGCATAGGCAAAGCGAAGGATGCTCACCCCTGTGGCTAAGCCTGTCTGGTGGAGCTGGGCTGCCGTCTTAAGGAAACAGACTCAAAGATCTGGGGGATTTTATTTATTTTTTTGCTATTTCTCTTGGCTTTTCCAAAGTCAGTCTCATTTGATGAACGCAAGTTTTGTAAGATCCAGCTTCAAAGGCAGACCACTGGCAAGGGAAGGGGAAAGGAATTGACTAAAGTCAAAATTTGCGAACTCTGAGGTTTTTGCATTGATTGAAAGGTGTTAACCATCGCCTGGCCAGCAGCAGTCTTTGCAGGGGTGCAAAACAGCCTGGAATAATAGGGTAAAGACTGGATACATCAAAACTGTTTTCCTGCAGAAAACAGGGATTTTGAAACTTTCGTTCCATAGTCACTTTTTATGGAGTGTTTCCATTTTTGTCAAGAAAGGCAAACACAAAAAGAGGAAAACATTTTTAACTGTTCAGCTTCACATTGGGTGTTTGACAATGATGTTAGAAACCTGAAGCGGTAGCCCTAGAACCATCTTTTATGTAAGACTTTGGATGGTTTTATTTGGAGTCCAAAAGAGATTATGCAACAAAAATCAGCATTTCCCCCACAAGTAGAAAAGACACTCGTTCTCTGCCCAGTTCTTACTAATCATTTTTGCCATAACATTTTAGGGAAACATATGTACTACTTCTCTTAGGACACATGTGCAGCCATGAGCTATTTAGCCTTGATCTAACTCAACAGATGCAGCCCCGTGCTCTTCTTGCTGCGCAAATTACACCTCAAGAAACATTTTCAAGGTTTCTGTATCTTCAGCTCTGAGATTTCAGCGTGATGCTCATGGAGTGAATTCTCTTGAGACCAGATGCTGCAAAATTTATAATTGGAAATGCACAGAGCCATCATGGCCCTTGTATTGCGGCGGGGAGCTAAGCCCACAAAAAAGCTGCAAGCCTGTAGAAACGACTGCAGAGTGTTGCCTGGAGGCACTCCCTTTCCCAAAGGTTTTAGGAAGAGGGAGGCTGGAAACCTGTTCCTCAACTAGAACAATGTCACCGTGGTGTCAGAGATGTGAAGGGGACAGAAAATGTCCATCTACACAGAGAGATGAAGAGAATCAGCTTAAGGACATGGGACTCATTTGCCTGGATAAGATTCATCTGCAGATTAAGGTGATTTAATGTACATGGCTCCATATGTGCTGAGTGCCTATCCTCCCATCAGAGTCAATAGAGATCTTGGGGGCAATTCAATTACTTAAGCATTTGTTTCATTTGGAACACCCTGAGGGCATCCAAGACATGTACAGTGGCCTAGAAAATGTGACACAGGATCTCAGGAGAACAGTTCTCTTCTGGAGAGACATTAGGAGGCCATGTGAGATACCTTAGGGCAATTAAGTTGCACTAGAGTCTATACATGAGTAACCACATTGAGCTTCTCACCAGTAGCCAGTGGAGATCTGGAGACCTTTCTGGTCACCAAAATGGACCCTGAGACTTTGCTTTGCCTGTGTCCTGAATGTGTCCTTGTGAGCAGGACACTGGGGCTGAGAGTGGAGATGAGGTTGGAGATGGATTTGGAGACAGACTGTATCAATCATACCTCCCAGGGGTGTCCTGCAGGGCAGAGGCAGCAGTAGAAGGGTTTGTGGATTTGCCACCACCTAATGACTGAGTGTCACTGGGTGGCTCCTTGTCTTTGCACGGAAACACACAACGCCCTTGCTGTTTCGCACAGGGCTTGCCTGGTTGGATCACCTGCAGCATGTAGGGTCCTGGTGAATGTGCCAGTGCAACTTCTAGTTTAACTTCTTATGAGTTACGCTTTCTTTCCCCTCTCTCATATTTTGCTCAAAATGAAACCACGATTACAGCACAGCTCCTGAGAGCATAGCACGGGAGGGTATTTAAGACCATCTCTCCCTCTCTGCCATGAGACATGTTGCCCCTTAGGGGAATCCCTCCTTTTCCTTGCCTTTCTCATGCTGCTGCCTGCCTTCTGGTTCTCACCATACAGAGCAAAACTCTTCTAACTCAGAGCCCCTGGGGATTCACACAGACCACTGACTCGTCAGCCCACCTCTGGAGTAACACCCGCTGGGCTGAGCCAGTTTAATGATGCAAACATCACAAGCAGCAAAATGATCTGTAGCATTCCAGAGCAGCATCGCATGTTGCTCTGCCTGTAGATGTTGCTGCGGGCTGCAGCTTGCTCCAGACCATGGCCGGCTCCTGGTTAATAAGGTGTACAAAGCTGGAGCTTGAACACTGTGGAAAACAAACCGTCTGTGTCTTTACAGAGGATGCATCTGTCTTAAATCAATGCTTGCCTTTTAGGGCTCTTTCTGATTTTAAGCAGCAGAGCAGCCATCCTTCTAGCATTTCTGGAAAGTCTTAGGATCATCTACAGTTATTGGTTGCAATGGGAATTTATTTTTTACCATTTTGCTCTTCCTCCTCTGAGGCTCTCTGTGGGAAACATCCTCCGTGGGAAAAATGAATGTACATCAGCTGAGGTATCAGGGCACTGTTTGGGTTTTATAAAGATTTTGAGTTCTTCTCAGTGAAAAAACACAGCAAAATGAATGCCTTATTCCTGACGGGAAGCTCAACAGACACTTCTGACCAGCTGGGGAGGAGCAAGGAGTCATTTATCCAGTGTCAGATAAGGAACCTTTCCCCAGAAAAATGTGGGGATTGAATTCAGACCCAAGTCCCTCTGAAGTGACAAACCCAAAGGCCACCCCTCCTGCATCCTCTCAGACCATTGCACTGTGCCACAGCTACAAACCTGAGAGGAGTTTGGCTCTTCAGAGGCATAATCCAGGCACAGCTGGAACCAAAAATCCCCCAGTTCGGGTGCAGTACACACAGAACAAGAGATGCTTTCTTGATCTTTGCATTCATTACCTCAGAGGGATGGTTCATTTAGGACTTTTTTTCGCTGTGATGAAAAGACAAGACCTGTCCCATATCTGTGATACAGCTTCACATTTTTCTCCCATGCGTAATGAAGGGACATTATGAAAGCACACACTTGGGGAAGGAGATGGGTGCCCGCCAGTACTCTTCCTCCTGAAGTTTTTTCTTCAGTCATGAAAAAAAATCCCAGAGACAGTTTGTTCTGCTGATCAGAATCCAGGTGCCATATTTACATTTTGTCTGAAATTAATTCAGTCAGATCTTTCAAATGCAAATAGCCGGGAAAGAAATAGTCCTGGATCATTGGGGAAAGTATATATATTTCTTTTCCCTTAATGAAATAATGCAGGCAATTGCTTGTGTTAGAGAGCAGCTGCCTGTAAGCAATCAAAAGCATTAAATTCACAGGTTAGTGAGAGGTAGAAATGTTCTTTCTTTTCCTCTTTAATAAATATTTAAAACTGACATTGGCCAAAGCTACTAATTCTGCTACTAAAAGCAGGTGCTTACTCTCATTTCTATTTTTCCTGGTTAGTTTCTCATTAAAAAAAAATGCCTAGGACACAAGTAATCAAGTGTTAGCAGCGTGTTTGCATAACATGACAAAAATAGGCATAATCTGCTTATTAGTGCTTTATGCTACGCCCTGTAACAGAGAGTCATCAGTTGTGTGCACTTGGCTCTTTCCACTGAAGCTCACCTGGGATACTTGGAGGCACAACACAGCGCGTGTTTTCTTTTCATTGGATGTGATGTTTTGTAACGTTCACTTATACATTCAGCAGCAGCTCGGAGTGCTTTGGAAAGGAAATCATCGGCCGTTTTCCCATTTTGTGGAAACTGAGGCATAGGAAAGGGAAACGACCTGCTCCCAGCCGTCAGGTTAGGAAGCATCACTGCTGGTGGCTCTCCTGCCCTCTGCCTCCTGCTGCCTCTTTAAAGAAGGATCTTTTTTTTTACCTTCATTCACCTACAACGTCTAGAAGCACAGCAGGTTGTTTCTGTCCGGATGTGCTTCGCTCAGCAGAAGCCTTTTAACCCAACGCACCTGTAATCTTTGGCAACCAAGCAAGTCCCATGTTCCTCAGTGTAACTGGATCATTAGTGGGAACAGGTGCCTTGTACCTGGCTGCTCCGGGGACATTTCACGGCAGATAAAGTTCCTTGTACTTGGGAATACCTGGTACATTTGGCAGAGAAACAAACATGCCCTACCTTGCAATGACAGGGAAATGTGGCAGCAAATAATGTTCTACTGACTGGAGATGGTATCAGAGGGAAAAGTGGTAAAAATACAGTGGGTTTGGCTCCTGGATTTCCTTAGGCATTCACAGGGCTGCAAAGCAGGATTCAACAGTCTTGGCATGGTGGCATCGGTGCTTAGCTTTGGTCAACCCAGGTAGAGAGGAGCTCTCTGGAGTTGTGCTCCTGGGTGGCCGTGCCTGTGGCTGCCCAGCAGCTGTGCTGAGCTCAAGCACCTCGTGCTCCTTTGGGTGCCCGTAATAGGCATCTGCTCAGAGTGCAGCCGACTGGCTCACACACATGGGTGCCCTCCTCGTGGAAATCCAGGTGCCTCGGGGAGGAACAACGGGGGTCCCTGGGCTGTGTCCGGGAGGAGTCAGAATGTGATGGGAGAAGTGACAACAAGCACGATGCAAGCAGCTGCAACGACACAGAGGCACGTGGGTTTGTTGGCAGCCGTGTCTCACCATGTGTGGTCCAAAAAAAGGCACTAAAAGGGTCAAAGATGATACGCACCGTTTGGTTTGACTCACCTCAGTCATGCAGACTGCCAGAGCCTGGTTGATGTGAAAATGCCGAGGCATTTAGGTAGAGAAATGTGTGTGAGGGCTCTGCCTGTCCCTTGCTGTGGCATTTGAGCATGTCAGGGCACAGGTACCCTTGGAAGGTCCAGGATTTTATTTATCCAAGTTTGCAAATGCTAGTCCAAATGTTTTCATGGCAAAAACAGAGTCTTGGGATCCCCAGAGCAGGGCTGTCCAAATTACTGCTCAGAAAATTAAAAACAAGAGTATGTTCTATTTGTTAAAAATTAAAACATTTCCATTTTCTCACCCAACCTCAACTCACCTAAAGTTCTGTTCTGGTCTGACATAACTTTCTGTTTCTTTGCTTTTCCTTTTGAACAAAATGTTTTGCCATCTTTGGTGTCTAAGAATTTGAAAATGAAAACCCACTTATTTCACTTCAGAGAGAGCAGGAAGAGGTTTCAACACATCTGAATTCTTCTCCCATTTGTTTTTCTGAACCGACCTATTTGATGAATACAGCTGAAGTTGGCAAATGTTTTCTGTCAGCTACTGCTCATTTTCATCAGCAAATAAATTCATCATGTGAGCTAATTTGCCGAGTCTGTTTGGGAATCCTGACTTGCCTGTTGCTTCTGCCCTGACAGGTAGCAGCAGCCGTGCAAATGTGCCCTGACTTTCAGTGGAAAGGTGATAGGATTTTACTATCACCGCAGCTTAAGGTGAAAGCAATGTGTTTCATTTTTCTTGGAACAGGGCTAGAAAGGAAAAGGAAAAGATGAATCCCGCCAGGGACTTCACAGTTTCACTCTGTGCCAGCGAGGACCTGAATTCCTCCGAGTGTCACTCACCAGGCAACCCTCACCATTAATACCCAGTGGCAAATGAGAAGTCCCGGGAGTGCAGGATTATTCTTATAAATTAAGTTGCTGTGGAAGAGGTTGGCAAACCCAGAGCGCTGGCTCACACAGTCCTGCAGGTTCACCGAGGTGCTGGGGGAGTGAGGGAACGGGACTGGCCAAATGGATGAACCTTTAAACAAGTCACTAAAAGAAAAAAAAAAGAGTAAATTTAGTTGGTAGACAAGAAATAAACATTTTGGTGTGGCCAGAGGCTCAGCGATGTCCATATCAGATCTGCCCTAGACTGGAAATATGTGATGGGGACATGGTCTTCCTCCTCATTTAAATTAGTAGCAATTTGATGCTTGGCTTTACCTTTAGGTGATAAACATGACCCTGCTTGCTCTCCTCCAAGTGAAGGCTTGTCTCCCCTCTTGCCCAGGAAATCCCCATGATGCCAGTGAATTCCTCTGGATTAGCAGAGAGAAGAAACTATCCCAAAGCCATTTCCTGCATTTTGGAAGATAGTGGGAGACATGACAAATATCAGCCTGGTATAAAACAATGGATTTTGGATAACTTCTAAGATGATAAGAAATGCCCTACAGGGCAGACCGATGGCCCGTGAGGCCCAGGGCTGTCTCTGAGGGTGGCGGTAGGACATCCTATCCAGGGACAGCAGGAGAGCCTGGCTCCTATCAGAGGAGCATTCCCTTATACCCTCCCTTCACATCCACACCTTCAGTCATGGAAGGTGTCCTTCATATCTGTCAACTCTGCTCAGATATCTCAGCTCTCCCAGAGCTTCTCCAGTGGTACTTGGCATCTCTCCTGAGGCAATTCAGCTGAGCACTTGCTGACATTGATGGGGTTGCAGATGCCGGGGCTAGTTCAGTCACCCACACAGTGTCCACTGCCCTTAGAGATAGCTTAGGGCCACCCTGCTCCTATGGCACATAAGCGCTCTGTGTCACATTTTCCATCCCCACGCAGATACCTGAGCATCTGAAATGGCCCCAGACACCTCTGGTTAAGCAGAGGTGTTGATCTTTAATGGCTCTAAGGGAAACTAAAACACTGACCTGTGGACAAGTGCATTTGTGATCCTTTGGAAACAACTTTTGCCCACTCAGACATGCGAAGGGATGCTGTGAGATCCAGGAAATGCATTTGTATTTTGGGATCTCGCAGTGTTTTCCTGACACACACAACCAGGTAACCCTGAGACTGGAAGCCACCCTCTGTAATCCCAGCCTGCCTGAGCAATGTTGTCTGCCACTGACTTCCATGACTCTGATTTCAGACATCTCCAGTAACTGGACCTGGGCTTTATATCTTGCTCATTTCCTTCACCACCTCCCTTATTTATGCTTACAGCTCACGCACACAGAAAGAAGACATTCAGCTCGACGGTGGGGCTGGATCACAGGCTGTTGCAATTCAGGTTGCTAAGACACTACCTCAGAAAACTTGCAGGAAGAAGCAAAAGTGAGATCGGTTGATCTATCTCTACCAGGACCTTTTCCATAGATAGGTGAACAGGAAACCGTATGGTCACAAGACAGTCGCATTGCTTTCTGAAAGCATGGGGCAACTTTCTCTACTGAACATTGACTTGCTTTGCGACTCCTTCAAAATACTTTGTGCCACAGGGGCAGTTCCTACTCCTCCACTCCAAGAACACAGGCTGCCAAACACTTCAGCTGCTCACAGGGTGAGCTGAGGTGAAGAATGCTTGATCTGAGCTGACCCTGGCGTGAATGATTTGACCGACCCAAAGAAATATAATTCAGTCCAGTGGTGGGAAGAAAAAAGTGCTGGGAGAGGAGCCAGGAGCTTTGCAACAGGCTTACCATACAGGCTTCACTGAAAATGGGTTTTCTTCTTGTGCTGTTGTGTGTAACGCCTGCCCTTGGAACCTGAAAACCAGAATGTTTAATAATATTATTTTTTCTGCTGGAAGGAGGACAGGCAGTGCCATTTCTCTTCCAGGTCTTTTTGCTGGACTTAGATACATGCCAAAAAGCTGCTAAGTAGCTTGTAAAATTCACAGGCTACGTTCTCCTTTGTGGTGTTGGTGTAGATGTCTGAAATCAGTGCGTTACCACTGGGTTTATAGTGATGTTAATGGGAACAGTAGTTTTTAGTGAGTTAGGCCAAAATCTTTTGAAGGAATGCTTGTGTTATGCATGCCCAGGATGTGATACCTGCCTTGGAGCAAGCATCAAACTTTCAGACAGGTTAAATAAGGTGAGATAAGTCCTATAACAATATTTCTTAATGGGATCCTGTGGGATCAAGATATGAGTCTTTATGATCTCATTATGACTTTTGCTCCCTTCCCAGTATCATTTCTGTATCTTTGACTTCTGCCAACATTTTGTGCTTATAAAAATCTTTTCATTATTGGATCGTTTTACAGACATTAAGAGTGTGTGGCCTCACGCCATGTCTCAACCTTTACATCAGATACACTTCACTGACTTCAAAGCAAAATCAGGCACCCTGCTAATTTCATAATGACTCTGAGATAGCTGAATGCTGTAGGGCCCTTTCTGCTGTCAGGGCTAATTAGGAAGGGATTGGACTGTGTCAAGTCTGAAACTGCAATGAAAAGCCTGAGGTTTCCAAACCTGAGGTGTGTTGCAATATTCAGTGTAATCATCTAAATTTAACCGCTGCTGAGACTGTTGTACAGACAGAAGAAGCAGCCTGAAACCTAAAAATGCTAAAATCCAGGAATTTCAAGTGAATCTGATATGGTGCTGATGCAAGCCCGGCTCTTTGCGCAAAAAAAAAAAAAAAAAAAAAAAAAAAAGGAAGGAAAAAACCCACGCCACTTCAAATACTCCTTGACATCTTCAAAATGGATCTTCAGCAGCCTTCCCACATTTGGGTGTGGGTCTAACCTTCAAAGCTTGCTCTCCCACCAGAGTAGCTGTCTGCACTCCTCTATGTGGAGGAAATCTTGGTCTAGACCTAAACTTCATGGCTTCGCCATGGTAGTCAGCTGACATAGCGTGCTTGGGTTTTTTCAGCATTCAGTTCGAAACTGTGTGGTGTGACGAGGAGGGCTAGAGCTGAAGCAGTTCAAAACAGGTACCAAAATATTCATGTAAGCTCATGGGAAAAGAAACCATCAAGTTACTCATGCTCTTGATTACTACTTCTTCTGAGGACAGAACTAAAGCACAGCAGAGTGCTTAAAATATCTTGCCTGCTCTATGTCTGTTCCTTCTTTCCAGTCAAGTGCATTGAAGGGAAATGTGGCAAAAAAGCCCCTATCTGAGGACAGTTCAAGGGAAGGGCTTCACCTGTGCATTGAAGTTCTCTCTTCCGTGATAATCAAGACAAATTTCATGTGGGTTGAAGTCCTTGGGCATAGTCACAAGCTCATCATTGGAATTTCAAGTCCCCTCTTGGATCCACTCTTTGCACTACAGGAGTTCATCCTTACAGTTCATTAAGTCTCCAAGGACATTTTAATGGGGGAAGGACTTAATCTGGCCAAGAAATGGGCATCTCCAGGCATGCGGAGTAGCTCCACATGAGAAGGAGTGAAGTGTGTGACCTCCCCATACCTTAGGATATATGGTCATGCAATTAAGTTATTGCTCATTATGTCATGCTGGCTACCTGCAGGGTTCTTCCATGGTGTTTCCTGCCTCACCACCACTATTTGACCCTTCCCTGCCCCACCACCACTATCTGACCGCTTTAGAAGCCATCCGGTGGATGTGTGTAGGGCAAAACAGAGAATCAGCTGTATGTGAGCAGGTACTGGCTTCTTAGCCCTGGAAGCCCACCAGGTCTTGTGCAGCAGTCTTTTTTCTGCTAAAGAAAAAGCTGAAAACCTCTCAATTGGCCCCAAGTATAAGACTTTATGTTGTTTGGTTCAGTGAGCCACTGTTTTGGTAGTATGACATTTGCTGTAGGAAAGCTGTCTAGGAGGTGTTATGCCATGGCGTGCTGGGTGTGGAAGGATCCATCCTCACATGCACGTCTGTGGATGAGAGTGCACAGTGCCACTGTGTTTGGGCTGATACACAGCTCTGTGCTCATGGCCTCATAAGGAGGTTTGTCTCCCTTGCTGCAGCCACACATCAGTCCACTGGATCATAAGAACAAGTGCGTCTGTCCAGCCATGTCTCTGACAGGGGCCAAAACTAGCTTCCTAGGGAAGAGCACAAGAACAGAACATGGCATTTTCCAATATCCATCCATTTTCAGCTGAGGGACTTTGTTCACCTAATGTAGTTTTTTCTGTGTTTAATAACCCTCTATGGATTTCTCTTCTCTGAACTTGTCCATCCTTCCCCTACAAACTCATGGCATCCTATAGCAGGATTTTCACAGCCTAATTCTGTGTATTGTTCTGATGTTCATCTCTGTGAAGAAACACCTCCTTTTCTTTGCTTTGACTCTGCCTTCTGCTACATCATTTTGATGACCTCTGGTTTCATTTTGGATTAGGCACTGGCTGATTAATTCTCGTATACCTTCTCCATGCATCTCATGAATCCTTCCTGGGCAGCACGACAGTTGTGCTTGAGCTATCCCTGATGTAAAGGGGGCTCTGAGGTGTGCCAACAATGTGACTGTGGCCTCTCCCTGGGCAATGCCAGACAATTCTGTGAGGGTTTAGGGATTATCATAGATTCAGAGAGAATCAGGGTTGGAAGAGTCCCTGAGACTTTATATAATGCATGCAGTTGTGGACAGACCAGCAAGAACGCGTTTCTCTCGCATGCAGGCAGGTGTGAGAAGGTGTTAATTCTTTCTGTAAACAGGTTTATTATGATAGCAAGATGTCCAAAAGCCCCTTCCAAGCATACACAGTGACTGATACAAATTCCCCTTTGTGTGACTGTGGGTTGGTTTTCAAAAACATCTTCCTCATGCACGTAAGGAGACCATATCCCCAGGAGGTGTGTGTTCTTGGACCAGAGTTTGCATTTCTAGGACGTTCTTCTATTCCCACAAATCCCTCAGGGAGCACAGATGTGATCTGTTGGGATCCACACAGCCTAGAGTGTTAGAGGCACCAGTCCTATGAAGGAAAAAACAAACGGCCCCTCTCTGAGGTTTCATTCATCCTGCTCCAAACGCCTGTGAATGTGCAAGTAGATTTGAGGGAAGGGCTGTTGTTTTCCTTTGAGTACGCCCAGAGAGGCTGTTGATAAACATTGGCAGCTACTCCCCAGGTCTGAGCCAGCAAACAGCTTGTACCTATGGTTGTGATGCATCAGACCTTCGGGATTTGAAGGTAAAGGCTTACAGGAAAGCACAGCACTGTTTCTCAGGTGCTTGAAAAGCCAGGGTGACTTCCAAACTGTGCTCACCCTGACGAAAAAGGGGAGGAATCCCAGGTCAATGCAACACTTAAATACCTGGGAGATTTTAGGGTTCAGTTTCTTGTTGCTTTGTGTTTGCATCACATAATGTATTTTAATGCAAGGAGTAGACAAGAACCAACATGACGTGTTTAGCGACCTCATAGGAGTACAGAGTTACTTAACCCTGGAAGACTACATGTGTGGTCACATAAAATCTATAGAGAGCCTGGAGCAGTTTAAGATGCTCCTACCCTGATAGGTATTGGTGACACCTCCTCTCCAGGAGGTCACCACTTCCACGGATGAACTGGTGCAAGTGGCTGTGTCATTGCTTTTCAACCATTTTGATGCAAAGTCATCCATGCTGGCTTTTGAAGACGCTTTAAGCCATGTGGGCAGGCCTTGTCTTGAGGCAGTTAATGAGCCTCCACAAGATCCTTCCAGTCAACTCAGTGGGTTTGATTTCATTTTGATCCCAAAAGGCTTCAGGGCCCAGGACAGCATGGTGTGGGGTCAGGCACACAGACCCTCTTTGATCTGGCCTGGTCAAATCATCTCAATGTCAGTGGGAAAAAGGTCCTATAAGACAAGAGGAAGCATGTCGCAGAGCAAAGGAGTAGAACCCTCGTTTGGATATCCTGGGTAGAAAATTATTTTCCCTAATGTTAGATTTTTGACACTGGGCTTCTAACCTCAGTCACCCATTTATTGTCAATGAGGATGCTTCTGGAGGCAGATACATCTCAATATTTATTTAAATCTACCAACCCTATATTCAGGACACCTAATTTGACCTACTTTTAGTGCATAACCCAGAAAGTCCCTGAAGAATGAATGATCGTGGGAACTTTGTCTCCCACTGTTCTCATCTACATTTTCTTGATTGTAGGTGATGTGCAACTGCTGTCACTCCCATATATTTGCAGTTTATGCAGAGTCTTTCTCCTTAATAAAAGGAGTCTGGACATAAGACTTAGTGTCACTTCACATCTACTGTATGTTAAAATACAGATACTTCTAAGCCATAAGTTAAACACTAATGCAAAAAGGCACAGCTGAGAAAATATGTTCATTATTACATTGATCTAGATGTTGCTTTTAGGACAACTATCTCATAATGTTGAGAATAATTTATAAGTTTGGTTGCAATCCTTGATTTCTTACTTTGTCATGCTGAATGGCCAGACACTTTAAAAGGAAGAGAAAAATGCATTACTAGTGCTCCATAACAAAATCTCTAAATTCAGAGCTCTCTAAATTCCTGCTCTGAAGCAGGAGGACATAATTTATTTGTTCACTGCTGTGTATATAGCCTGGAAGAAAGATTCTAAACCTAGAAACCTAGATTATAAAACTAACAAAAATACTGATTCTAAACCTAAAAACCTATTTAGAAAAACACTAGAGCAAAAATACTTATTACTGGGGCAAAAGTCTTTATTAGCAATATCCACGATATGTAAAATAATTGAGAGCCATGTCTTACCTTACAGGGAGATGACAAAGAAGTCTCTAAGGATTTTCTTGTTGCAAAGCAGGTTAAACAGCACTTGAAAAACTGTCTATCACTTCTAGTGTCTTCCACAGAGAATGCAGCCATGTAGTTTTGCCAGGTCAAATGTGTAATCCAGCAAACTTCTCTCTGCGAGTCAGGTAGTAGAGCCCAGACTGTGCCACTTAATTTATCTCTCATGCAGGTATTGAATGATCTTCAGAAATGTGCTCTCCATGGACCTAGCAGACCAAGCTTTGTGCATTGCCAGAAGCATCTGAGTTCAAGCCTTTAGTCTCTTTGGGAATTCACTGAAATGCATGAACATGCCTCCATCTCTTTCAACTGGCACAAAATAAATAAATAATTAAATAGCTGGCAGTCAGGCACAGTCTGCAGGGAAACAAAAGTGGGCAATGGCACTTCTTAAGAGTCACAGTGGTGGAAAACAAACTAAAGTCCCTTTTGCTTTGCAGCAGCTAATCCATGTTAATTTATTTTAAGGAAGCTTAAACCACTGAGCTAACACCTCACCAATAAACACATTTACTGACTAAGGTGTTTGGTGAAATGCCCTGGTGTTGCTCTTGCTGTGCTGTGCAGTGCAGTCCCCATGGGAAGTGGTCAGTTCAGCCTGGCGGAGAGTTTCAGTTTGCTAGCCTTTAGGTTGAGACTAGATGCAGAGTTATTTCATGGATGGGTGTTTGAGGTGACTTAGGAACATGCCAACTACAAGGAGCCACGTGCTCACAGGTGACATGGGTGCTATCCATTGCATGTGCCCAGGGAGACACAAGAGGAGCCCACCTTAAGGACCTTAAGCTTTGGAAATGGTACAGATAGAGACCTACAAACTCTTCCTGTCCCATTCCTGTTCAGATGAGAGCCAGCTCTAGTCCATGCTTGTCCTCCCTTCTGAAAGTGGGGAATAACAGCATGCAGTGTGGGGCGTGGTGGGCTGCAGACTACAGCCAGATACTGGAACACCAGACCTGGACTTGCCATTCAGGCCACACACCAGCCTGGAGCCAGCAAAGATGGTATGATTGCTTTCTCTGTATCATTATAATACCTGATAGTCTCCACTCCAGTAATAGGATGTCATTCTGTCTGGCACCAAAATCAATCAATCTGGCATGCTTAATCAAAAAACTGATATGTCAAAGCTATATCTAATTTACAGCTTGACCACATCTTTCATTTGAGGATGATTCCTGAGTCCTTGCCTAATACTTAAAGCTTTTTCTCTAACAACTATGTACATTTTTGGCTCTCTCTCTATTCCATTCTACTTGTTTATCCTACTATCTAGCTATCTAGTATGTCTATATATTATCCTTTTCTATATTTCTATATTTAATGCTCAGGAGAGAAAAGAATAAAAGAAGATAATTCAAAATGGACAGATTTTTTCACACTATTTCCATCCCTATTATATAGTAAGACTATATCCTGTGACAGAACACAATTCACAGATCTTAGTGGTTTTGAAAACAAAATTATGAGGTGTTATAAGCCAATTCTAGTTTATTCCAAAGGACCAAACAAACCCTGAAGTCTTTCTGAAGTAGAGAGAGATCCCCTTGTGACCGTAGTTCTTTGTGGGCTCACGAAAAACATAGAAGAAACACTGACTCAAAATACATCTAGAATACATCATATTTAAAACATATCTGAGTCCCCTGTGCATGAATTACTGAATCAGGAAACCTCTGCTTTGCATCATAGGAGATGGCAGAGCATGTAATAATAACAGACCATTGCCTGCCAGAAAGTACATGAACCTCCTGTAACAACTGTTGTAAATTTGGCTGTTAAAGTCAGTGGGATAGCTCCAGCACAAATAAAACCTGGATATTGCTGTGTCAGCCTAACTTTTTGTTTGCACAGAGTCCTGTTTTGATCAGTGGTGCTGATGTCTGTGGAATGAATCATGATATAAGCCAAAGTGAGTGAGATCAGAAGTAAAAAGCAAGGCAAAACCAAACACTTGAGTCAGTTCAGGACAATCTGCCTCATTTCTGATCATGTTTAGGCCACAAAGAGACTCCTGTAAAATTGTTGTTGTTCAGTCAGTGATATATGTATGCACACAGAGTTAACTCTCATGTTTTCATATCTTTGCTGCATTCTGGGAATGCAAGATGAATTTTCAGCTAGAGATGCAGAAGTAATAAAAGCTGTGAGAATTCATGGAAAGGCCAAGAGCTGACTTCAAAACCTCATTACTTCAACTCCTGTCAGTCGTTCAAAACACATCAGGAGGGTCTGCAGCCAGGGTTCTCACCTCACCTACTTGCAAAACATAACTTAAGCATGAAAATTAGATGGTTTTGGTGAAATGTCTAAGTGTGTCTGTAAACCCGCATACTGTACTGCAAATTAAGTGCTTTGCTGCTCTCTCTCTAGTGCATTTATCATAAGTTTTTCCCAGCATGGGAGTGTTGCATGCCCATGGGACGCCAAGTCACGTGAGCATGGGGGGGTGATAGAAGGAAATGTGATGGGGGAGACCCACAGCAATCGGGAGGTTTCCTGTGCAGGTTGCTTTGAATGTGGCCACAACTTCTCTCCCACCCTGGGACCTCACATGTCAAATGCAGCTGGTTGGTAACCCAAAAATTTGTGCCTGCCACGTCTAGATGTGGAACTGGAGCTGTGTTTGGAAATAGGTCATGGGAAGAGGGGACAAAAAGTTTTCCTTGCTGGAGCACTCCTGTTTGGGAGCCAGCACCTGGATTGCCGTAACTCAGTTTCAGACTCCAGTGAGACACAGATGAAGCAAACAAGTGCTGGGAAGAACAAGGAGGAGATAAACTTAGCAGCTCTCCAAAAGACAGTATATGAATTTAAGATTCCTGCGAATGGAAGGAACATCCTGGAAACGGATAAGGAAGGAGCCCTTGGGTACAATATAGATCTTAAATCTCTGCATGAGTAAATGGGGAAAGCTTTTAGCTAGCATCAGAAAATGGAACCAAGGAGAAAAGGTGGCCATAGTTGTTGACAACAGTACCAAAGCTGTTGGGGAGAGGAATGGAGATGACACAGATGCTGGGATCATTAATCAATAGTCAGGGATAGGTGACAGGGAAAAGGGGAGACATTACCAAAACTGCCACCGTAACATCTTTGCTTCTGTCCACAGGTGGAACAACACTGCAAACACACATCTACCTTTTCTGTATTATTTCCGAGACTAAGAACCTGAGGAAGCCCAGGCAATAGCACCTAGGCCAGGGCAAAATGGGTACAAAGATCACTTTATTCCTATTGCCTCACACTCTGGTATGATTTTACACCTGTGTTCTATCAAGATAAATCCTTACTTGGCGTGTTGCCCACTTGAGAGAAAGGTCCAGCATCTTGGACTGTTTTATAAGTAGTTTCAAGTAGTACTATAAACCCATGAAAAACATTAATCCAAATATGGGGTGCCTAAACGTTTCCTTCAGGTTCCCAGCTTCCTCCAAATCATCATACCAGGCAACTGTTCTTCATCAGTCTTGTTTCTCATGCCTAGCTCCAGTAACGTGGTGACCTTGGAAGTTTGCTTTCACTGCATTGCACTCCTAAAATTTCATTAAACTATCTCCATGGCTCCCTCTGCCAAAAATGCTTCACCTGGCTTGCTATACATGATCTCCCATTTGTGAATCCAGGCCTGTTCTCTTTAATTAAATCAAAACGTACCTTTTTTTTTTTTCTCATCTGTCCCTCATCCTTGTTCCCTAGAATCTTCCCCTTTGGCAATGTCAGTCTTTACAGGCCTGTAGTTTTGCTCTACTGTTCCCTACAGCATTTTCCTTTGACAGGTATTGTGTACACATCACTTCTGTCCACTGTTAATTTTCCATTTTCCAAGGAAGCTTCTGATACAACTTCTTGCTAGTTCTAGCAGCTCCCTTAGCTCCTTTGACACTTTGCTTGGAGTTTGGAGGTTTGACCATCTGGTCTTTTTTAATCCTAAATTCTGAAGTCGCCTCTCTTGGCAAGATCCCTTTCACAGATTTCTGCCTTTAGAAAATTATCACAGTTTTCCTTTTTCAGGTCCCTTCTCTTCTGTTCATGGGAAATTTATGTCACTTAACACCTACAATACTGTGGTGTGGGAGATTTGAGAACAGATAGCACTGTGGATCAGGCACAGCCCAGGTTTCCCTTGACCCATTAGACCTAAGCAGTCCAGACCTAAGCTATCCCTAAGGATAAAATTATGATAATTATACTCATGGACTTGAAAAAATCTTTAATGTTTTACTGACCTTGATAGCGCGCTAATAAAAGTTTTAGATGAAATGTAACTATTATGACATGACAAAGGGAAAATGACTAGAGAGATGGGTAGAAGCTGCCCTCCTTAGTTCCCAGAGATATTAGTGGGAAAAGGGTGAAAGATCGACCTTATTTTTTGTGTGTAGAAGTCTAAGTCTGCCCTGGTCATATTCTCTATAATCGATAGTTAGATATTTATACCACTGCAACCTGTTTTCTCTTAGCCTGAAACAGGCACTTAAGACATGTCAGATGAACTGGTCCCTGAAGGTTGCTGCTTATTTCAGTTTCCAGAAGAAGCCTTCAGCTGTGAGCTCAGGCTTAAGGGACTAAAGTCCAGTCTTGTGAAAGATGTCTCTCAGCCCACAACTCCTCCCTCTGACACTGCAATTCAAAAGTGACTTTGGTCCCCTGGGTGTAAGAGGAATCTGAGATCCCATCAGAGATCTCTCAGAAAGAGATCCGTCAGTGGCTTGTGAGTGAACTTTCAGACCCCTCCTATTTTTCACATGACCTGGTTTAGGGCATCCCACCAAATTTTGCTGTAAGCATGGGTTTCAAACAGGTCTGGAAAGTAAAATGAACTTCAGCCAAAGCCATGATTTCTGGTCAAAGCCCACCTCCCTCCTATTCCAAATGCAGCTCCATGCTAAGCAAAGGGCTTGTGAGGCTCAGAGATGTTTCTAATTGCTCTCACCTCAGGTTTTGTTTTGTAGAGAAACCATTAATTTCTCCAGAAAAGCTTTATGGATTTACATGTCAGTAATTTCTTGGCACCTCTGAAGCAATCTCCCTGTCATGCACTGTCTCTACTCTCTACATTTACTTGCTTTTAATATATTAATTTCATTCTGGGCCCTTTCCAATGACAGCATCTCACAAAATATTTGGTATCCTGTCTTCAGAGAATTAATCTCTACATCTTCCCATTCCTTCATACCATTCTTTATTCTTCTGTTTCCCAACCTTCTCAAGAGTACTATCACTGACTGTGCCACATTTTGTCCAACATCCTTGTATCTTACACAAAGACTTGAAAATTCTCAGGTCCAGCCTGGTCAGTGCTACAGAAATAAACGTGTCTCATGTCTGCATGTTGTAATGGCTTTGTTCTTGACTCTCAGAATACATTTAATCCTGTGCAGTTCGAAAGCTCTGCAGAACACATCTCTGATGAAGTAAAGCAGCAGAACACAACCAAAGTTACAAAAGTAGACAATCTGTCTTTATAGGTTTTGTTTTTGTTTTTCTTCTATGAAGTGTTTGCCAAAGTCATCATAGGTGGCTTTCTTAGAGGAGGGAGCTGGGCAGTATTAAGCATCTGGTTTTTGTCCTCATCTCAACTGGTTGAGCTTCTGAACCCATAAATATGTAAATGAATCCCAAGCCTGTATCATACAGCTGAGTTCTGGCTAGCCCCAGGCTAGCTCAAACATTATTTGTTGGGTTTGATGCATTTTTACTCTCTTCCCTCCACCCTCCTCAACCACAGAAAAACATTGCTAAATAAATATTGACACATACAGAAAGATGTTTAGGGAATATAGAACTAGGACACATGATGAGAGAGATGTTTTCTTACTCTGAAACCTTATTCTTACCAGGCCAAAACTTTGGTGACCTTAAGATACAGATCTGAATCCTACTCCTTCAACACAGCTGCTGACAAAGGAGCTTTGAAGGTACAGCCCAGGCACAGAAAGCCTTCACATGCAGCTGATGGCCATGCTGGCATTATCGGAGCATCCACCTGTTTCAAATTTTAATGGTCTCTACTTCATTTAATAATCTGTACTCCAGAAGGCATGTATCATTAAAAAGCATTTATCTAGAGAAAAGTCTGGTTTCCAAGCACTGTGCTCTGCAGTTTGTGATTTGGTATTCAAAGAGAGGACATTTTGCTAGGTGTTTTGCAGATGTAGGATGAGAGATAGCTCTAATCTCCAGGCATGTCTGATTCAGAGGTGGTGAATGATTAGTAGTCACCGAAGGAAATGGGGAGAGAATGCATCCTCTCAACGCTGAGACGCAGACAGCCAGCCCTTGAAACTTGACTCATCTCTTCCTAAATCAGACATTGTCATAGGTGGGATTGCCAGGAGGTATCTGTTCCTCTCCATTGGTGATGAAGAGAGACAAGAGTGATCAGCTCAGACTTTTATATTTAGCTCACAGCCATCTCAAGATTCGACTCCAGATTAAGATACCTAAATATAGGTGTCTGCACATAACCTAGGAACCTAAGGGCTTTTTATAGTTGGTGAAGGTCCAAGATTTCATTCATTAGCTGACAAATAGTTATTTACTACAAATTCAGATGCCCTAGAGCATCCAAGGCATCTACATGGGGCTGACAGATATGACTCAGGATCTATGGGAGACACGGCCTTTCTGGAGCAGCAGTTGGAAAACAAATGTGATTCCCTCGGGCATGACATGGAGGCTATGCCACTGGAGAGCTCTATGTGAGCAACTCCATCTACCCCAGCATAGACACAGCCCTTGGAGCCTGGAGGACCAAAGGTGGGTGCTTTGATTCATGAACCCAAATGCTGCAGAGGCTGGGTGTGTTCATGGCTATCTCCACGGATCTCAAACTGGCACTCTTATTGGGACCATTGGCACTGTCAATGGATGTGTCTGTGCTGCTTCTGGAGGGTGGGTTTCCACGTGGCCAGCTGGCCTTCACATCGCTGGAGTGTCCTCTCTCATGAACTCTTCCTGTACTGAAGCATGCCTGGCACGGTAGTGTGTCCGGAGCAGTGCCACAGAGGGATCTGTGGCCGGCAATGTGAGACATGTACGTACAACCCAGAGAAGATGGGGCACATGCTTCGTTTCCAGCTGCTTTCAGCACGGGATAGCTTGGGCTGCCAGAAGTACACTCGCTTCAGCTACCTGAAAACCAAGATCTTAGGCTTTCAGCTCTTCGGGATCCATTTCACAGCTTACATGGACATTTAGCCTTGTTTTCCTTCTAGCAACGGGCGGACTTGGGAGCGCAGGATTTGTAGGTGGGGATATTTTTGAACCCAACCCACAACAAAGTCTTTGTTCAAGAGCAGGTTTTTTGCACTCTCTAGTCAGCCGTTGCAGCAATAAACGCAGCGTGAAGGCCTGGACACAGGCAGCAGTATGGAGTTGCTATTTATGGAGCAGATGCAGTTTGGGTTTCTGAGCAGACGAAAGCCCTTTTGTGCCCAGCACTGCCCCCGTTGATGGTACAGAGTCCCTAATCCGGAGAGTGATAGCTTCCTCGGATATTTTTAATACTGGTTCATTTAAACAAACACATATCCACATGGAGGGATGTGAAGGTTTAAGTGATTAGAATCTACTGAATAGTCATGAAAGCTATATCCAGACACAGCAGCTCCTCAGAGTGCAAATTGCATGAATATATATGAAGTGACTTATTTAAAAACACTAGCCTTTAATGCTGCTTCTTTCAGTTCATTTCACGCGGAAACAGAAGTGGAGTTTTAAGGTGAAAATCTATTCTCTTTTATGCTGCCATAAATCAAGATAGTTAATTCAAAAAAATGTCGAAGTCAGACCCTCGGGTTGTGACTCACCTGGATTCTGCTGGAAAGCATAAAAGGGAGCATGAGAGTAAAAGGGTTTCTTTTGTGAAAAAAGAGTCAGGACCCTAGAATTTAAGAACGAGATTGTTAAAACTGCTCAATGAAAACAATGAAACCAGAGCGCTCCGTTTCTAGGAGGAGTTGGGCAACAGTTTAAAATGAAAACTTGTTTGTGTCCCTTAAAAATTTCTGTCCCAATTTCCAAGCAAAGGAAAACATAAAATAGCTGGAAACTGATGTAAAACCTTTTGTTTCAAGATGAATAGTATGCTTCATTCTGATAAAACCTGAGTGAGATGAGTCATTTTGGATGTGATCATAACCTGAAATGCATGCCTTGTTTTCACCTTACAATTAACTGATTTTTTTTTTAATCTCTTGTCATCTAACTTGAGGAAAAAATGGTGCCTTTGGTTGTTTCATAAATGAGAGCTCCAGATCCATCCTCCTTTGGGAATTAGCTTACTTACTGGCTCTGATGGTGCAAGTGATGATTTCTTGCAGAAGAGCCCCATTTTGTTGCAGTCTATGGGTGGAAGTGGCACCAAAGCCACATTTTCCTGCAAGGGGGTGATTCACAGGCAGGGACAGGATGGGTGTGACACAGACCCGCGTGGCAAATCTTCCTGACCTGCCGTCACCCCATGCGTAGATAACTTTATGTGATGGCATTGTGGGACGCACAAACATCTGCCTGGGATCTTGCCGAAACCACCAAACACATTTTCTAGCAGGAGCTTCAGCACGGTATGAAATCTGGTCCCCAAGGAGGGAAATGGGAGCATGGACCAATCCTTCTTGCCACAGTTATTTGGAAAATGTTTAATGGGTATTATTTTTTCCAATAGGGAAATTGCCGTGGTTGCTGTGGGCTGCGGTAGGAATATATATACATATACACACACACAAACACACACACATATATATTTATACATATTTAAGTTAACATCTTTAAAGAACATCTTGAATAGGAGTATAGTAGGGGCTTGAGAAAGGGGACAGAGCAAAGGGAAGAAACACACATAAATTCTCTTGTCTCTGGACATATATCCAAGGATATGTGGGTGTCTGGTGCAAACATGTAGAGGTTACCTGTTCTAGGTGGGGAAATCAGGGTGGGAAGAAAGTGGAGCTGGGATTTCCCAGGGAAGGCTTCCTTGGGAAAATGCCTGTTAGGTGTGATTTGAGGTTTTTGGCAGAATGGGTCTGTTTTAATCAGTGTTTTTACCTTTATTTCAGGTATAAAAGTAAAAAAAAAAAAACCCTCCTGAACCAGCTAGCTTGGACATTTTAAAATCATAAAGATGTCCAGCTTCACCTTGTGTTTAGAAGATGTTTCTGAAAATGAAAATTAGTTAAATGGAGTATTCTGAATCACAGGTTTGTTTGTGTATATACGTATACGGATATATATAAAGCTTTGCCTAACTTTGCCTACATATTTCTCAAAATTTTGGTTTAGACAAGTTTTGTTGGTTTTTTTAATATCTGCCCTGGTCCAGGATTGGAAGTATTCCAATGGCTTCACATCTTCCAATGCAAAGAAAATAAAAGAAAAAATAGTTCTTGCCTAATTCTAGTGATGGACTTCCCCTCACTTTTAGTAGAAATGGAGCAGGTGGAATGTATGAGCGTCCTGGGAGCCCCTTGGTCCAGCAAGGACCTCTGCACCAGGAATGGCGAGGGGTGCTGGGGAACGGGCACCTCCCAGGAAAAAGAGGTCACAGGGACAGATTAACCGGAATGTTCCCTTTGGCAGTTCTTCCTGGCCTTGAACTGGTGCAGAGAGCAAATAATTTTTTCCATAGTTTGACCTCTCTAGTCCCACCCGCTCCCCTTCATAGCATCCACTGCCCACATCAGGCAGGGCATGGCTGGAGTTGTCTTCTCAGACAGACACCTATGGAAAAGGGCTGTTTCCCTGATCATTGGCACTAGCAGGAATAGGGTCTGGGATGCTCTTGCACATAAATTTAAAGTGGAATTAAAAAAAAAAAAAAAGTCTCTTCAGCACCCGTTGCCCAGATCCCTTCATTACCTCGTGGAAGTTTCATGCCTGGCAAAGACCTCTGCAAAGAGGCCTGAAATTGGGAAACAGAGGTGTAGAGGGAACTAGACTCTCCTCACCCATTCAGAGACCTGAGAAATCAGTCAGGTTTTGAGGAAGACCATCACGGCCTGGCACAGGGCAAAAGTCCCCATTGTGCTTCTGGGTAAGGGTCATCTCTGCGGCAGGGGCAGAACCAGAGTAAATCACAATCAGTAGGATTTTCTGAATCGCTCTCATCCTCAAAACATTTTCCTCCCCTTCCACCGCTAGAGAAGAAACATCCACTCATTGCTCTAGCAGGGAAGAAAAAAAAAAAAAAGAAAAAAAAATGAATGAAAAGCCTTGAAAGCCAGCACACAAACACGCCTTATAAGGGTGTCTTTATTTAAGCGGATGGGGTAAGGGAGTTGGAATCACTTTTTGAGGATGAAGAATTCACTGGGGAGACTGCCATGAAGTCTCACAACGGTCCCCAGCACAACGCCGGGGTCTATGTTACCCAACCCGCGGGAGCGCCTCGAAAAAAAAATAGCTGTTTTTAAAAAGGTGTGCGGTGGGATTTATGGCATTCCAGCATTTAGTCTGGTATGAAACAGATCTTGTTTTTTTACAGTTACAGTCAAAGAGGAGGGCTGTAGGCTGAGAGTGACAGACGCACTGCGTTCATGAAGATTGTTGCAAGATACTTTCATTTCTAGAAAAAAAACACGAACCAATCGTTGAACTTAACAATTGAGTACCAAAAGCTGGCTTGTCGTTACAGGGTTGGACAAGTGCAGACAGCATTCCCAAGGATCCTGCTTCAACCCGTTGGTTGTACATTGAGGTGCTACGATACCATTTAAAATTCAGTCAGTTATGCCACAACAAATGTGCACATTTAATAGGATTAAAAGCATCAGTGGGAATTAGTCTATTGAAGAGGAGGAGGAGTATTCTGGGAGAAAAAGGATGTAAAATGCCAAGAAAAATTAAAGAAACATTACTCTTTGCGTTACCCTGGCTCTTGGCTACAGCTCGTTGCAAATGTTCCATCACAACTGTTTTGAAAGCAAAGTAGCTTTTCAGTTAAATAATTATTTTTTTCCTAGAGATCCTCTGCTTTCCTGGGAAAGACTTGATTTTTTTTCATCCAAACAAAAAGTACCTGGATTCTGCAGCTGAATTTATATGTCCCTTGAATCACCTACATGCAAATCCCAAGATGCACGGCCTTCTGTCTTTTAGGAAAAAGAATTGTGAGGCATTGAAGGAACTTTAGTCCAAGAAAATGGCCAGTAAAGAGAATGAAAGTATGAGGTATGCAATAAAGTAGTGCTGGCATTTTCAAAGCCCAATATTTAGAACTTGCACTGTCCCCGCCCCTCCAAAAAAAAAAAAATTAGGGCTTATATATTTCTGCAAACAATATATTTTCATGGATTTTCCCCTGTTTTCTTCTAAGTATTCCATTAGGGACAAATAAATAAATCCTGATCAGTTGTCTCGGACACCCGGGCCAAGCTTCCAACAGTTCTGTGCCACAGCTGACAAAGTTCTTGCTCATATATTTATAATTTTGGCTTAGACAGAAATGTGCGCACCCCTTCAATCCCCCACTTCATTTACATACAAACCCCCATTATTTAGTTATACCTGAGACACTTAGATGAATTCCTTCTGCTTTCATCTTGGGTTTTGATTCTCAGTGGCACCCTGTGCTGGGAGCAGACCGACTCTGAGCCGTTCTCTGCTTTCCTCCCCAGTGACTTCTGGAGATCTCGTCCATCCATTCCAAACACACGTGGGGTGGAGGGAGGCTCTGCAGACCAGTATGGAGGGTTACCAGGACAAGCCCTAGCAGGATAGCTGAAAGCCTTACCCAACTAAACTGATTTTTGAGCATGGTTAGAGATAAAAATAGAGAAAATGAGAAAGCAAGACCATAAGTTGATTTTTTTCAGGTAAATTTTTTATTTCCTCGATCTTGAAAGAAGAGCATCTCTTCTCACTCACACATGGCAGCTTGCTCACCCACACAATATCTGGTCTCCAGGGCCTGACTGAGGTATGTGTAACATGGACAGCATCTTGGCAGTGCCTCCGGGCAGGAGGTGTGTTTAGAGTTAATGGAAATCAGCACCCCAAATACTCTGATTTTCATTTAAACTGCAAAGCTTGTTCACATCACCCAACAAACCCCCAGAGTCCCTCCATGGGAATGAATGTACAAAGTCAGAAGCAACACCTACTGCTTAGTGCCCTTCCTTCATCGACTGCTGGATGGTTTGGATCGAGCACTGGCACAGTAAGCAGTTTGGTGCAGGGAGTTTCTTTGCAGCACTTACCACGGCACGCTGCTGACCCGTGACCGGGTGCACCATTCCTGCTGCTGCAGCTCCTAATTCCTAAATCCCCCTGTGGTTTCAGGCTAGTGCAATTAATTCAGAAATATTTGCTGAATGGGACAATGCACAGATCAGAGGAGTGTTTGTTTTGGCTCGTGCTGGCAGGTTCACGGTGTCCAGTGCATTTGTTGTGAGCAGCACCATGGCCACTTGTGCTGCAGATCCAAGTTCTGAGCTGAAAATTGGCACCGGCACACAGGAATGACAGTCATTCTCACTGTTTGCTTGTTGGAGATGTGAAAATGAGTAAAAGAGCAGGAGAGATGAAGACAGATTGAGAGATGACAGGGAACAGAAGGTGAGGAAGGAGGCATCGTGCTGCTGGCTGGCTCGTTACCTTCACAGCTAAAGAAACTTTTGAGTTAAAACTCTGCACCTCTCCTCCGTGGCCTGGATTTTGGGAGGCAGACTCTGCCTGGAGTGGCAGTGGTGCAAATGGGATGTAACTCCATTAAAAACAGCAGGATGGCCTCATACGCACAGCAACGTAAGGCTGGGCTGAATCTATATGGTTATAATGTAAACACAACCACAGTTTGGTCCCCGATGCTTTCTATCATAGACATACGAACTCTATATTCAGTCTTTCTAAACTTCTCAGTGCCCTGATGTAACTGGTTATGAAAATGAAGTGTGTCTGGCACAGCTGGAGTTGGAGAGCCAAATTATCATCTGGCGCCTCGCAGCAAAAATCCGGTGCCTTGAAAGCAGCCAGGTTTCTGCTACGCTGTATAACACAGAAAAGAGCCTGTGCTTTGCCTGCTTTAGACTGCCTCCTCTATCTCCCACCTCTCAGCCTCAGTATAAAGAAACTCCCTAAATCCCAGCGTAGATCATGCAGTCACGGCATTGTCTGTAGAAAGGTATTTGTTTAGATTAAGTCTTTTAAAAATAACGGTGACAAAGGAATACGCATTAAACAAGGAAAATCTCAATTGACCTAACCAAACCATTTGCTAAATTCCTTAGCAGATGTAGCAGTGTATATAGAATAGAAATAAGTATATTATGTTTACTGTAACATAAGAAAATGAATATAGTGGAGTAATGAAAGCAATTAATCTTGTATTATACTAGCTGGCAAATTTAGAGTGTGCAGAGGAGATAATACGCTATTTTAGCATCAAGTGTCCTTATGAGACATTAGTGAAGTAAGGCTGTAATGAACGAAGCATTTTGTTATATATTTGTGAATTCTGAAAGTGATGCATTAGGTGGTCTTAATGCTGCTGTCAAGGTCGAAGCGATATGAATGTAATCTTAACCCGTAGAATGAGGTCTCGCTAAGTGTATCATACGGGATGCAAGACTGCATAGGTAATAAATTAGTATGTAAATTGGGGTAGTTTTAGGAGATAAAAGGGCGTATTTGAGGGGTGTACTCCAAGAGCTGTTCTCCCAAGATAAGGTCACCGACAGCCGCCATGGTCCTCTTGCTGTCAAATCAGCCTGTAACAGAAGTTACCAAAGATTTTGCTCTGTTAGAATACTTATGCGCTCCAGAATACAGCAGGTACTGAACTTATGTCCTGTCTGCCCTTTCTTTATTGCTTTTATTCCAACAGATCTAATAATTTTCATGTGACTATTGAGAAAAAGTGGTGTTTAACTGGCCTGTGTTTTCTACCAGCCAACAACGGAATAGGTTACACTCCAGAACTGAACCATGCACTCGTACTTAGGGATTTTCATGAAGTCCCATTTCTTCAGTCAAAAAAATGCTGTAAGAATAACAATAAAAACCCCCACCCTTCTTCCTAAACAAAGAACCTGGCTTATTGCACCTCCTTTGTTCAGCTTTCCTGCACAATGTGTTGTCTGCAAATGCAAGTCCAAACTAGCTGCAGTGATGAGATTTCCAGCTTTGCGCAATCAAAAGGCACGAACCTCATTTGCAGGCTGTCAGTTACAAAGCCCAAATCTTTTCAAGGCTACACAACAGTGCTAACAAGTGGAGGTGGGCAAACTAGAAAAGGCAGTATTTTCTTGTGAAAAAGGAATCCCAAATACCTGCCTATATAGAGCAACTTGAGCCAATACTCCCAGGGTTGGGAACCTATTTAGGATCATTCCCTGAAGTATTTAAACTTGCCTTTGATCATTTCTGTGCCTAGCTACAGTTAGAACCTAGTACTAATAAAAAGGCAAGATAAGGTTGAAAATGAATGACTAAAGAAACTAAGGAAAGTTGGGGTTTTTTAATAAGAATTGGACCTTTTTCATCTGATGTGAGGTCTAACCTATGGCACTGGTAAAAAATGAGCTCTGTACTGCTGGAACAGATCACCTCCTGGAAACATCTCCAACATTGCTGTACCCTTCCAGAACCTAGGTAACTGCTAGGACTAACTGCATGATCTTTTTAAGAGCTAGTTAGGACAGGTGAATCTAATTCTCTGCAGGTATAATTAATTCCACCTCTAATGAAGCTGTTTCTAATCTTCTAGAACATCAAAACTTCTCTACATGGTGATCTTATATGCTTTAACTTTTCTTTTTCCCCCAACACATCTGCTAAGTGAGAGAAGAGAAACAACAGCAATTCTGCAAAATATCAAGGATATGGTATGGTAAAATTATTCTTTACTGCTTTATTTTGGGATTTCCTTTTTAGAATTCTACCTACAACCAGGAAGCCTGAGTGGAAACAAATCCCGTTTCATTTTTCTTTACATGGGCAAGTGATCTATATTTATTTCCCAACTTTTTAACAGGCTAATTTAGTTTTAGATAAAGTTCAGGTTGTTTCTTTATATTATTCTAAAAAAGAGTGCCAGTCTTTAACTTCTTTGTTTTAAAATCTAACACTGTGTAGCTAATATAATTGTTACCTTGGAGTAGGTTTCTCTGTTATTCCCCACAGCTGCAAAAGAACATTATAGATATGAAATTGTTCTGGGCAGGAGCTGGGAAAGAAAAGCTGGCCAGGAATATAAATGACTTTTCCATTCATTCATATTGAGTTTGCAGTTATTCTGGCATAAAACTAGAGTAAAACCACTCTTAGTAGAAGATTTACACCATTGACTTCAGTGAGGTTGCTTTGTGTTCACAATTCTGGATTCAATGGAGATGGAATAACACCCATAAAAGCACCACAGGGACACCAATAAAAAATAAGCAGAATCTGGCCCCTCAGAAGTACCTTTTAGGCAAGTTGGAACCCTAAGACACGGGTACGTGCAGCAAGCAAGGTGTCATGGTTTAGTCCCAGCCGGCAACTAAGCACCACCCAGCCGCTCGCTCACCCTCCCCACTGCCAGTGGGATGGCGGAGAGAATCAGAAGAGTAAAAGTGAGAACACTTATAGGTTAAGATAAGAACAGTTCAATAATTGAAATAAAATAGTAATAATTTAAAAATTCTTATGAAAAGGAAAATAACAAAAAAAGAGAGAGAAATAAAACCCAAGAAAAACAAGTGATGCAAATGAAAAACAATTGCTCACCACGAATCAACCGATGCTCAGCCTGTCCCCGAGCAGCGGTTGCACCCCGGCCAGCTTCTCCCCAGTTTATATGCTGAGCATGCCATCATATGGTATGGAATATCCCTTTGGCCAGCTGGGGTCAGCTGTCCTGGCTGTGCCCCCTCCCAGTTTCTTGTGCACCTCCTGCCTCCTCGTTGGCAGGCCAGTACCAGAAGCTGAAAAGTCCTTGACTGTTTAGCAACAACTAAAACATCAGTGTGTTATCAACATTATTCTCATACTAAATCCAAACCACAGCACTATACCAGCTACTAGAAAGAAAATTAACATGATCCCAGCTGAAACCAGGACACAAGGAAAACCTGAGGCCAGCAAGGAGAGCAAAGGCGGTAGTGTCTTCCTTGCTAGGAGCTATCGCTCATGGGCCTGTGATGGTGGGAAACCACTGCCCTGGGTGAGGCCAAAGCTTCTCTCTGAATACATAAAATGTGGTTTTCTAATCCTCCCTCTGAGGTGTCAGTGGGGCTTTCCAGGAGTGCCTTCTTTTTGGGTTTTGGAGAGCAGCTTCTAGATGGGTGGCCTCTTGAGGACAAAGAGGTCAAGGATTCCCCACGCTCACTCACCGACTCTTTGACTTGGCAGAGGCGGAGCTCGCAGAGCAGACGCTCCTCTGACTCATACAGGTGTAAATAGGGATTTCGTCCAAGGAAAGCTGCACGTTACACCTACCTGCCTTGCTGGAACTGGTGGAGTCGCTGCTGATTCATGCTGGGAAAATCTGGCTCCATGACCCCAACCACTGGACCACACAGTCCTCTCCCTTCTCCTCTCCATAATTCATTCACAGTAACACACTTGTAAGGATGATACATGCTTTCAGCAGATGTTCCCCATGCTGGTATGATGAATACGCATCCAGGGTATTGCACTACGTAACCAGCGCCAGTAGAGAAATGGTCTGGTGGGCTCAGATCTCGATCTTGTCGTCCATGCAGACAAGAAAAGCCCTTGCCCAGTGTGACAGTGTGCTCCCCCTGGCCCTGCCCCAAACCTGACCCTTATCTCCTGTAATCCTGCTCCAGTGATAACTCTCAATGGCAATGGTAATAGACGTGTCTGACTGCATCATTTCAAAGTGGATTCGGGAGACACATACCAACACAATAGTCAAGGGCTATTGTGCAGCATGCCCACCTAACTACAGTGAAGAGGCTGGGACCTGGGGTCGGCATGCAAATATGACTATGAGTCAATCATCTTACCCACCCATAAATAGTGAACAGCCCGAGAGCCCTTGGAGCTCTCCTGCACGGCAGCGGGCTGCACGCCAGGATCCCCCCTTGAGTAGGGACGCCTCTCAAGGTTACTCCTCGAGGTTGAGAGATTCCTTGCCGTAACAGATCCTCGGTAAGTGACTGATAGCATGCTAAACTTTGAAATCTTAGCTAAGTGATATAAAGGATTGATTGCGCATATATAATCCTTTAGACATAAGCCGTTGACCAAGTCTGGAACTAGGATTGGATCTAGCCGCCCCTAGACTCCTCTCTGAGAAGGAGTTTAGAGAGCAAGGGGATCCTTTCTGAACCTCATGACTCAACGGGAGGGTCTCCCTGACAGTTTTGTCTGACCCTGTCCTCTATGCAGTAAATAACCAAGCGTACCTTGCCATTGAATCTTGTTAAATCACTGTCGCATTTACATTTACTATAGAACCTTGTTAACTTACTACTTTAGACCAATAAAATATATTTTGCTTCTCTCTTATGAGTGAAGTGCACTCACACTCCTTCCGCGACACCCAGGGATCCTGAGGCACTATCCCAAAACAGAGGCAGTCAGATGCATAGATGGCAGCAGGAGAACCATTTTAGGGAGTTTTCTCTGATCTGAAGTCTAATAGTCCAAACCATGAAAACAACAAAGATCACATTTATGCATGACACAGCTGGTTTAGAGGAAAAAAGCTTTTTCCCCACAATAATTGTTATCCAAAATTTAAAGAGAAGTTTGCCAAACTTTTCTTTTCACATCATTCAGTGTATCCAGCAGGGAAGGGAATAGACATAAAGGCTGGATTGTGGTGCCAAGCGTTAGTTAAATCCAGACCCCTCCTCAGGTCCAAAGGGGACCTGAAAGAGGACATATTGCCAGAGCACAATTTTTCTGAGACTCCTGGGCTGAATTTCAAAGACATAAAGGAAAACTTGGAAATAAATGTAACATTTTGGACAGCTACCAGGATCAAAAGAAACTCCCAGCTGATAGGGTTCCTCTATAGCTACTATCAAACATACGTAGCTGCTACCCGCATAGTACTTTTAAAATCTGTGGGAATAGCAAATGAATATGTAAAGAATGTATCGTTTTGTGTGTCGTAGAAATTTCCCATTGAGACCTATCACTAGGCCACCCAAACCGTATCCATATAAAATAGATGAAGTCGTCAGTGAATTTAATGGAATCTCTGCTCTTTTCTCCTACTGGGCTATATAAAACTCTGCTTAGATCATTTTTCTTGGAGTGTAGAAAGGAGAGGAAGTGGTTGCTTTGTATTTTGTTCTGTTCTCAGTCTGTGTTGCTTGAGAAGAATGGTTCAGTAATTGCTAAATGTTTTCAGCTATTTTTCTCCCTTCACTGAAATCTTAAAAAATATCCAATCAACTCTATAGTTCAACAACTACATTGAGAAGCTATCACAGAAATTTCTTTCATACATTTTAAAGAACTTTTGATGAAACTCCCTGTGATAATTATGATTGGGGTTTTTAACCCAAGGTTTGTTTCCATGAGGTACTGCTTACATTTCTGTTTCTGCATCTCTTGTCTAGCTGAGATATGTATCTAAGCTGACATGCCACTTTGCCTGGCTCCAGCTGCAGTTTGTCTGAGCAGGACCTGTCCCAAGATTCACCACCAAGTTATATTTTCTTCCGTATTCACATTCCTGTTTTAGGTGAACGCACTAGAACGTCATGGATAAAGCTACCGCCATGGTGACTGAATGCTAAAGAGCAGTCCCACAGAATTATTGGCTCTGCTGAAAAACTTCCCATTGGAGTAAAGTTGTTCAACAGCTGGGTCAGATAATTTCACCCAAAGTAATAATTTTGCAGGCAGCAGAGCATCTTGCCTCTTGAAATGAGTGCCAGGATGACCTTTATCTTTCTAATTGATGTGGTACCTAGTCAGCGGAGTCCGCACTCTCCAGCCCAGGGAGGGTGGCACTTTCAGCCATTTCACTAAAACTGATTTTCCTTGCAGGATTTTGCAGTGGGACATTGATGTCAGAGTTACAGGATGATGGATGGGTACAATTCAAGGTGAGGGTCTTCTGCAAGGCGAACAAAGAAGGGCTTTTTGTGCAAACCACAGAGCTCCAACCACTCTATTCAAAACCAATTCAAAATCCCATTCAAAGACCTCATTAACTCAGTGGGACCCTGGTCTGACCAAGAATTTTAAGCTTAGACCCTTAATAAGGACAGTCACAAGGGGACAGAGACAGCAGGATATATTCCATTTGTTTCTAACCGGGATGAAATTAATCTCTATGCAGAAAATCAGCTTAAGGACTCTACCCTACTTAAATTCCTGCAAGGCCTCTGTAGTTCACTTGAGTAATCATTGATTGGATTCTTAAGAGATACAGAGAAGCTCTAGCTAATTACAGTACATCTGTGAATAACTGCATTTTTTGTCCTTAGGCAGTTCTGAAATTTGGAAGAATTTCCTGAAAGGAAAGTATTCAAAGATGCAATGTCTTGAAAAATAAGACTGTCAAAATCTGGTCAAGTGAAACATTTTGATTTGATTGCTACAGGTTTTTTTACCATATATAACACTGAAACATATTCTGAGGTCAAATGTTTTCTCAACCTGAGAAGGTGAAATGTTTCATTTTGAAAATGGCAAACCAAAATGTTCCCGTTTTTGTATTATAATATGTGGGTGGAGATTTTTTTTAAAAACTCTGCAAAATTTGAATACTTTTGTGTAGGGTTCCAGCTGATCCTCATCTGAGTTTTGGGGTTCAAAAGCTTGGCTCAGACTTCAGCTTTCTGTACGCATGACACAGAATCCTTTTCCTGTGCTAAAGCTACAGACGAAGCACCTGCACGGGAGGGTCTGTCTCTATAGTTATAGTGGACATACATGGAGAAAATGCATTGTTCTTATTTTGGCAGAAAGGATGAATGTTTGTGTGATCTATGCACACAAACTGCAGCAATATTTTAAGATCAATGGTACTGAGGACAGTCACAAGAAAAGGCCATTTGCAACCCCATAAGATTGATGCTTCCTTTCAGGAATGGGTGAAAAACGCTGGAAAGATTTCTCTCTACTCTCTTAAAAATGCTCCCAGCCTGATCCAAAGCCATCTGAGCCAACAAACTGATCAGTTGTATTACGGTGACATCAAGAGGCCACTGCTGTGCTGGAGACACAACTGCTCTGTAAAGCTTATGGTCTCCTGGGAGCAGGCAGGAGATTGAGGAGAGCAGCTCAAGGACATCTCTGTGGTCAGGACACAGCTGAGATATGACCCAGACATGCCAGATCCCAACCCTGAACTGCCCAGCACATGCTGCTTTGCCTGTATCTGAGGCAGATTTTTGAGGCTACAGAACAAGCTGCAGAGCTGAGATGGGTTTTTGCTGAAAAAATCGTCCAGAAGCTGCAATTTACTGGGTACCCCAGAGGGTGGTTCATGACCTGCTGTAGGGTATCCATCTGAGAGCAGCCTGCAAGGCTGGGATTAGCTGGAGTCAGGCATGCCCAGACCAGGCGAGGCAGAGCAGGGGGTCTCGCAACCTTGGAGGAATGCCTTCACACAGAGCTTTCTGAGAAAAACAAGAAAGTGTTGTTTCTGTAAACTGCACAATAGCCACCAAATTGTTATTCTTTCTATTTCCTGGGAGATGAGAGTGGTGATAGCACAAGGATCGATTGGCAAGGTCTCGTCCTTCTCTGCCCCACTCCCTGCGTAACAAAATCCCCCCACCCCACTGTCCCTCTCTGCCATCTCTCCATCTCCCAAAGCTCTTTGCACAGGGGACACTAGCTGCACCATGCAAACATACTCTTTAGCTGTAGTATTGCTAAATCTCTTGTGCTGAAGCACGGTGGCCTCTGCCCTCCTGCATGCCCTGGGATGCAGGAGAGGGTCTGGCTGTCAGCCTTGATGATCCCTGTCTGGCACCAGCCCAAGACCCTCCTCTGCTACAGGACATCTGAGCATTTTGACATGACAACTTTCTCCCACTATCAGGAACGCGCTCCAGGAAGAGCAGCTTGGGTTGAGTGCTCAGTATGTAGGTCTGAGACATAGCGTGGTGCCTCTCGCCTCCACGTCTGCTTGTGGGGAAGGAATGGCTTGCACATGTTTCCTCCCAAGCAAAGGCTTGATCTGATGGCTAAATAGTAGAAACAATACCAAAGGCCAAGAATGCCACAATTATTTCCTGTGAGGTTGCTCATTTGAGAGGTAATTTAATTTTAATCATAGTGTTTATCCAAGAAAATGAGTCAAAATTGGGAAATCCCTTGAAGTGGCGACGTTCCCAAACAGAGCTGGGATTTGCAGTGCCTCAGCAATGGCTGTGTGCACATCCTCCCCATCCTGCTTTTTGCAAGGTAGTTTTGGGGACAGGACACCTATCTCGGGGACAGCACTAGTGCAGCATCCAAGTCCCAGCAACACACCGCTCCTGACTGAGGCTCGTCCCTTCTCTCACACTGTCTCAAGAGTTTCCCTTGACAGCCGTTCTGTTGACTCTCAAAGGTGCATATCCTGCTATAGGCAACAGTCCCTCAAACTGGAAGTATGAGCAGTTGAATTTTACTAAGATGCCCGTATTTAACACAGCAAATGTTCCTTTCCAATCAAGACAACGGGAGCCTTATGGTCCACATTTGCCCTTCTTCCCTACAACTCCTTCATCAGCGTGGCCGACGCCTAGAAGCTCTCTGCTCTCCTGAGCTCAGTTTAGACTTCAATTGACTTTCAATGCTGAAGTCAGTGCTGAAGAGGCTTCGCTCTGCTGTGCAAATCGTCCATGTTTTTCTACATTTCTTGGCTATTGTTGTTGGCCATGGCTGGTTTGTTAAAAAAACATATTCAGCGTTTCTCTATCTGCTACAAGTCAATTTGGGTGGAAAGCTTGAGAGTGGGTGAAGGAGCAGAAGCAGCCTCCATACAGGCTCCTATGTACGTGTAAATATTTGAAAGGTCATTCAGTTATTCATACAGTATGTTCTGCCAAGCTTTGTGAAGAAAACACTCACCTTTTTTGGTGTCTCCTAATAAATCTTTTGGGGTTTGCAAATGTAGCAGCAGGCAGACTTGTTCCTTTTTGCAGCTAAATAATCCATTGTTTGCTTGTTTGTTTGTTTCCTGAGCAAATCAGGCCTAGGAACAAAAATATCATTAATGGGAGGTAATTGCAGATGCTTACAGTGAGCAACAAGGGCAGGTTATGAACAAACCTAGGGATGGAAAACGCAAAAGGGATAAGATTTTTATATGGTGACTTAAGTTCCAGAAATATGTTGTTTTCCTGTTGTGGCAAGCAGCAACCCACTAATTGGGCAAATCTCCCACGGTTTGCAATGGGCAGGGTCCAGGTCTGAACTGTGGAACAGGGCTCTCCTTTGCCCTTGAATAAGGTAAATTTGGCTCTGGATGTGAACTGCTCTTGTGGAGTGTGCCTCTCTCTCCTGACCTGACCTGATCCATGTTGGCCTCTGTGCTGGAAGAGGACCAGCACTTACCAGCACCCTCAGTCCTTTGGATTCCAATGGACATTCACAAATACGTGTGCCCATGCTGCAGGAGTCTGGAGACATGTTGTTCCAGCAGCACATTGCTGGTGCTTGTGCCGGCACGTAGGTGGATTCCCCACGTCTGGGCCACCTCTCAAGCAGAGCCTCCCAAAGCTGCAGGAGCTCTGAGGCAGAGGCATTGTAGGACACACCTCAAAGTCCTTCTGTACCCCAATTGTTCTTTCCATTTTGGAGGCAATCTGGGTCATGGTTTCCTCAATGATGTGGAGGCACCTCCAGCTGCCATTGCAAAAGGGATTCCTCTTATGAGCAAGGTACCTAGTCCGCGTTGGTCATCCAGGCTCCTACATTCAGGAGAGGAAATCATCCCATGTATCTCAGATTGGACACCTAAGGTGGGATTTAGCTCCAGGTTAAGGAGCAGCATTTTGCTGTTAGATGGGAATACCTCTGTGTGCTGATGGTGGAAGCTGTTAGGAGAAGCAATGGAGATGTGGCCCTTAGAGCCAAGGGGGGGATGGAGCGGGTGCCTTATGAGTGTCTGCTCTAAGGTGACCTAAACAGCTTCCAGCTTCCACCATTGGGCCAGATCTTCACAAAATGTGCTGGCAATTTAGGTACCTGGCACACAAATAGACACCTAAATTTAAGTGTCCTAATGGGGAGTTGAATCCCATATATAATTTTATAAGGCTAGGTCAAGGTGGGAGGGATCTCTCCATTAATCATTCATATGAATAACAATTAAACACAAGTAGTATTTTATTAATTTATCTTTGTTGGATGACTATTTAGATGAAACTGCTGCCTTATTTAAACCCAAAGGATGATCTTGTTCTTGCATAGCTTTGTGAGTAAACACAGCAGCTTCCTCTATCCAGCTGAATGAAAACAATAGTCTTTTACGTCTGTGAGCAGTTACATATACTCAAGATTATTATCTTTTATGTCTGAGTAAAGCAGAAGGCATGTAAAGTAATGTATGAAATATGGTAAGGTATATATAGAGGGAGGTGGTATGGACATCGAGCATAGCAAACCTGATATAAAATATAATGAAAGAATAAAGCAAGTAACAGGGCAGATATAAATCCTGGTGCAATGAATAAAGCATGTCATATAATGGCGATAAAAAAAGTAGCAAATGGCAAAACACACATCAGCGTAGACATAAAGCATAATGAACTGATGGATGAAAGTCACATTAATGAGTAGATTACTCTTGTCACTCAGAATAAGCAAAATGATCATTTTGCCTTCTGAGCCCTTAGAGAGCTTCTGGCTACACAGGACTATGGGCGGGTTTTCTAGTTTTCTTACTCAGAAACTAATAATATCCGACACTTGCAAATACATTTCGCTGAATATTATCATCAGGTCTAAAAACCTGTCAGGTTGAAAACCGTTGTTGCTGGGCTTAGCAAGGGTTTGCATGAAGCAGGCATGGGCTGGAGATCTAGGAGAAAGACAGGTCAGCAGGGCTCACAGATCTCGGGGGAGCGAGGCTGCGAGTATTACAAAATCCAGCTATGCTGCTATTGCAGTAACCCCATCCACAGCCACGTCTCCATGGTACTCACTTGCGTAAATACATGTTCCCCAAATATCCCTGATGAAACACAGTACGCTCAATAAGATGTAGGTAGAAAAGCATAGATGGGCTAACTTTCTCTGGGGTATTGTTTTTCACCTTTGTTAAAAACATATTTGAAGGTATTTTTTCAAATCGTGGTGATGTAATTCACATATTATACGGTAACGGTTTCCAAATGCAAGGTTTCACCTTTGCATCACTGTTTGGAGACAAGAGGCTTTATGGACGGAAGAGAGGAACCCATGTAATTGCCCCTAGAGAGCAGGAAACACCCCCGCTGCAAATAAGAGCTGCAGTGGGGTTCCGCTGAACAGACTTGGGCAGGGATGTTAATAAAGCACTGGGCTGTAAAACTTACTGATTGTGGAGTATTTTTGCCTAGGAGCACCCTTCACCTCAACTCAAGGTAGGACCCCATGACACAGAGCTCTGGTCACCGCTCACAAGCAGGTGCAAATTTTCATAACCCTCTGACTTCTGGAGAAAGCCCTACGTGCTCCCCTGCCCCCCCCCCAACCCTTTCATCTGTGATCTGGAAAGAGGCAGCAATTATTCTGTGACTGCACATCTTCTTGCTCCTGTTGCATCCTTTGCTAGTTGCATTTTTACAACCCCCCTTTTGTAAATAGATTTGAAAGGGAAGAGCATTTAATTTAATTAGGAGACTCTACAAGCAGAAGCCATGTGTCAGCCACTTAACCAAACTCTCCCTTTTTCCTGGCAGCAGCAGATGCCTGAGCCCAACTGGTTTGCAACAGGAGTTTGCGGTAGCAGACCCAATGCCAGCCTCTGCCAGAGATTTATTGCTCTGCTGGCATGCAGCACTTCTCTCATTAAGGTTCTCACATTGTTGTTTGGCTGCTTCTAAAGTGCAAATACACGAAGCAATGCTTTGGAGGAAGCCAATTAGGAAGGACAGAAGAAACATTTCCCACTGGCTGGGGCCAGGCCCAGGACTAAGCAGGATCAGGGCTGCATGGAAATTGGGAGCCTGTTACAAGGAGGGTGTTAGAGGTTTGTGTGCAGAAAGCTTAAGTACAAGTCAGGTCTGTCGTAGGCTGGTTTTTTCTCTGGGAAAAGCTTCTTAATTTCCTTGTACTTTGTTTCCTCATCTGTGAAGTCAGCACAGGCTTCTTAGACTAAAAGCTTTGTGTTTCTAACCCAACCTCTTGCTTTCAGGATTCTCACTTCTTCCATAATTGTCCTTATACAGAACAGTGTGTGCCTGAAACAATGTCTGAATTAGGCATAAAGATTTAGACAGGGAACGTATGGCTATGTTATTACCCTTCTGAGCAATACAGGCAATTTGGCAGCCCTGATTTATTCACAGTGGCTGTCTTACACTCCAGTTTGACTCTGCTCTCCTCGAGGAGCAGCACACCCAAGCCTGGGAAGCTCTTTGCTGCTGTGGATGCAAAGGAGAGCAGCACATGGCTCGTTTCATCCTCTCCTTGTGCTCTCTCTGAAGGAGATGTCTTGACGGGAGATGCTTTCTGACAGCAACGGGCTGTGAATCGAGCTGAAGGACGGACACCCCTCAAATGAGAGGTCCCACCTGGGATTGCTTCCAGGAAGGAGTCAGGGGCAAGGTTCTGCAAAGCATATAAAACATACGTCCATAACGCCATGAAAAAAGCAAGGCTGTGTTCCTTCGAGCAGACTGACTTCCTACAACGCTGATCTTTCAGCAACGGTCTGGGTGTCTGAAGAGGCTGGTATGCAGACCACTGAAAGGGGCCACTCAGGATAATGCTGTCAGCCAAATATGCAGTGGCATTCAGGCAGTGCAGGACTATTTGAAGCCAATGGCCCAGCCTGGGCCACACTTTCTATTTGTTTTTACACGTTGTGAGCTAAGTTTGGGTATGGTATGCTCAAACACACAAGCAAGCCTCTGTCTGCCTCTAAAAGGACAGGGGGAATTGCAAAGGGAAAGTACACTTTTCGAGCAAAGTCAGGTTCAAATTATGAACCAGCTTTTCATATTAGCAGGAAATACTTGATCCTCCTGCACCTTCATTCAGCTGGGCCCACAACATGGCTGTGAGGGGAGGCAACCCCCAAAGAAAATATATTTCTTGTGGAGAAGGTAAAGCAAAGCTTGTATTTGCAACTGATTTGTAAATGAAAGATGTTTAAACAGATCAATTTTTAAAACCAATATTATTTTTAACCCTATTTCCCCAAAGATGCTCCAGACATTATTGTGGTTTGATGTAGCTCTAGCTGCCCCAGGGGTGCTGATAGATGCAGGGCTTGACGCTTGTGCTGCCTTCAGTCCTCGTCTATGGCTTTGTGCTTTCCCGGCTTGTGAAGAGATTTCAATTTCACGTTGTACTATGGATCCACCAGTCAATCTTTGCAGCTGGATTATGTTTTATAACAGTAGTTAGAGGCTATGCTGAAAAACATGTTAAAACAACCTTATTTTTAGCCTGAAAAGCACACGCCGTAATGGTGACAACCAACAGTGACGTCAGAATTCTACCAGTTATTAGTCACAAGTGATTTGGCTCAAAGTGACCTGATTTGGTTCAAAAGTGACCCCAAAGTGGTTGGATTTAGTCTAAACCTAGTCTGAGGTCCATTAAAGCTTACAGCAACTGTTCAACATTTATCTCCCATTCCTTCCTCTCTCCACCTGATGGAGGCTAGGAGGCAGGAGCTCTGAAACACTGGAGTAAAGTCTATATTCATAATTCTGCTTGGAATAAAAAACCCCCAAAAAACCTGCTTGTAAGTGTGTATTCATAACATTGCTCCACTGTGTCTGGAGGGGGAAAAAAGTAAACACTCCTGCCAGAGATAATATTCAAGCAAACCTGCCTCTCCCCATCTCCCGAGCTGCAGTTTCTGCCCCACAAGAGCTCTTCCAGGTGATGTTGATTAGGAGGCAGAAGTTATGTTGTCTACAGAGCTCATTTTGCCAGTACAAACTGTATCTCTAGCAGGGGGGCTTTCATGCTGTAATCTTATGAACAAAACTTAACTTACTGTAGGTATCTGCTGCGTTGAACATCTCTGGAGCCCTGGAGGGACAGTGGCCATCTGGTGCTGTGCTCAGTGTGGAGCCACACATGGGACAGAGCTGTCTCTCTTGGGGGAAGACAATTTTTAGGCTTGGGGACTAATATTAGGCATTTACACTCATTCAGCTGGAGTTGTGACCACAGGAAGGCAAAGTTTTCACAGAGCTATGAATGTTGCAGGGGCTGTGGTCAGGGTGAGGGCTCCAAGGCAGAGGCAGATAGCAGAGCACCATCCTGCTCTCCTCGGCTCGTAACCCAGGACAGGTAAGGGGAAAAGTGGCAGAAATGTCTCCTGTCCTAGGTAATGGGGAGGTCAGTGCACAGTTCAGACTAGGCAGCAAGGTCCTGACCCCTGGACAAGCCCTAATCTCACCTAAAACTGGGGAAATTAAAACAACAGGTAAGACCAACGGTGCACTGAGTTTCTCAAACTTAATAAACACTCATCAACAGTGCTGAGGACACAAAGTGTTTCCAGGAGATGTGGCTATTCTTCCATTTTGTTTAAAAAAACACAGCAACCCAAACCCAAAACCACAACCCTACAGCAATGACACTTGAAACAAAGGAAGACAAACCCCCTCAGTGTTTAAAGAGCTTTGAAAATATTTCCCGTCATACTCAAAGAAAGGTTAATAGAAGGATATGTATTTAAAACAAATAGGAGATCACATTTTAATGGCTTCAGCCCAAACCCTTCAGCACTGTGATAATGCATGACAATATCTTTACCTCTGTAAATAAACAAAAACTGTCTGGAAGGAGCATTTCCCAGCTGCTGCCATGGATTTGCCTTTGCATGCGAAGGCAGGAAGCTGCAGGAGGTCTCTTGTAAGAGGAGACCCATAACTATACTCTGTAGGAGTTACTTTATTTCTCATCCTAAAAAGAGGCGGAATCTGTAAAAACTCATAGTGGGGAGGAGTGAGACCAAACATACTTCAAATTTACTCCGCATAAAAATGTATCCTTGAAATCGGGAGCTGTTCAGAAGCCAGGCAGGTTTGAAGTGGATTGCAGAAATATCACTTACAGTGATGCCATCTTTTGCCAATGCTATAATTTCAGTGTCTATAAATTTCATGTTTTCCTTGCCATGAAGTCTCTCCTCGTAAACTGAGCAGCCTGTGAATCCACAGGCACCGGTTACCTTCCCAGCTCTCCTCTGGCCGGTGGTGTGGCCATGAACCGGGGCATTTCTGCACACATTTCTCAGTTTCCCATCTGTAGAAAAGGGATAATGATGCCTGCTCACCTCTGCAGAGCCCACTGAGGCCCCTGGATGAAAAGCTGTGTAGAAGGAAAGCAGATCTCTCTAGTCTTGGTGAGCATTAACCACTATGGGCTCAGCAGTGTGAGCTCTGCTAGGTTTGCAAGGAAATTTTCAACTGGAGCTGAAGCCATGGACTTGGACCAAAATAAAACACACCAAACTGTCCATACAGCCCTGGGCTGGAGTAACCCAGAGCCCACTTAAAACCAGCTCAACTTCCACTCTCTCCCAGGATGTTCAGCCTTCTGGTGTCTTTTTTTTTTTTTCCATTTGAGCATTTCTCTTGAACCGGTGGATGATGGAGAGCACAAGTTACCCACGGCAGTGTGAGCTCCGACTCAGAGCTGGTCCCCAGGGGTACCCCAAAGCTGCTTTCAGCCTCCTGCCAACCACAGGGCAGGAGCTGTACTGCTGTCATCAGCTTTGTGAAGAATATGAGCCCATCTTCTTCCCCAGCTTGTTATGAGATTGGCTAAAATGCAGTGTAATCACCAAACAGTGCAAAAATAAGAGAACCCTTTCCCTTTTCTTCTTCCGGTCAGCTGGGCTTAGCTCTTATTTGCAAACTGTTTCCCACAAATGCAAGACTGAAAAGCACAGAAGCATCCTTAAAGGGGAAAAAAAAATAAGAGAGAGAGAACCATGTGACTTCAAAACCTGGGACTTAAGTAATAGACTGTCAGATTTGGTGAGATTCCAAAGAAAACCATGGAATATGCAATGGGACCGAACTGCACTGACACTGCCCTGCCCTGAAATGTCTTTGTGCTGCAGAGATCCCTGGCTCTGGAGGGGGACCCTGGACTTAAAGGCATGGCCAATCTTTTATGGACCATATGTTTTCAGTTATAAGTTGACCCTGTCTCAGATGCAGTGTCTCCAGGGACATTCAGCTACTTATGTTTCATACCACCGCTGCCAAAACTCCCGACTTTCTCTAAAAACACATCACTGTGGAACTTCAAAGGCATTTGGGAACATCCACTCAGCCAGACTGAAGCTTTCCAGCACACCTCCCATAACATAGCTGGATGTGTAGTACTCGGTACAGATTTGGAGGGCTACAGAACAGCTAATTCCTGGCATTGAGGTGGAATTTGTGCATTTAGTTTCAGAAGAACAATCAAGAAAACCCTCTGCTTAAGCACCGTAGGGCCCTGATGCTATGCTGGCTAGAAACGCTCCTGGAAGCACAAAACAATAAACTCAGTGAGTATATTTGGGATGCTGAAACGAGGCATGCTGGTATGCAAGTCCCCCGAGAGCTTGTTTGAGTGTGCCCAACTCTCTCATTATATTTGCCTGCATTTACCTGCTGGAGAGCTGCCACCCTGCTGTGGCATACCAGACCTTTCCCAGGAAGCCAGAAACTCAGGTCAACCTGCTTCACAGAAGGTCTAAAGGATGACTTTTCTGTCCCATAGAGTGGGGAAAGCGGAAAAGAGAAGAAAGAAAAAGTTTTCAATGAGAACGGTGATAAATATATAGCAAAGAGCACATTTTAGTAAGTTCAAGCAGGGGTAGACAGTCTGACGTCTTGCACGGTGGCTAAGTCACTGGGCTCAAGTCTCTTTGCTGCTTTTCTTTTCCAAGAGCTGACTAACATAAATCACATCAGCTGTGCCAGGAACCGGGAGCAAATCTGCAGATCTCTCAGCCAACAACCCTGACCCTTGGAGTCCCATCACCCTTTTGGTCCCGGAGGTCAGGGCTGCTCAAGCATCGGCTCCCAGGAGCACTTCCAAGGAATGGTGACTTTGCTGGCAAGGAACGAGCCACTTCAAACACAGGAATTTGGATGCCTCGCTGCAAAAACAGCGGGTCAAGTTTAAGGTGAAATTCTTGGCCCCCTGCTTTTGTTTCTGAAGATTTTTGTAGGACAAAGCTGCACCCTGCTTCGGAGCCCTCCTCTCCCCGTACCCTCACCCACTGGACACCACCTGCCCAAAGCAGCATTTGTGCTTACATTTGCCATCTGGGCTGTGCAAGCAGTTAAAGATCTGTTAGAAAAGCAACACAATTTTGCTTTCTTTATTATTGAGAAATCAAAGACCTCATGTGACTTTGTAGATGACTTAACACATTTATAGACCAGGAAGGAAGTTGAGCTGCACTGCTCACTTCGCTTTTCAGTGGGGTGGTTGCTGCAAATTCAACATCATTAACTCACAGCAGTGCAGAGGGATCAGAAAATGGCTGCCCAAACGACCACTGAGCCCCCCAAGTGTTGCTGCTTCAACATCAAGACAGCAACAGTCGCTCTAGGGATCTTCCACATGGTAAGTTACAGGACTGAAAGGGGGGACAGGGAGAGGGAGACAAGAAAACAGAGGCAGAGGTGTAATCTTTGCAGAAGGCGTAATCATCACAGATCACAAGGTTTCCTGACTGTTGACTTTTTTGTGTTCCCAAAAGACAATTATTTAAGAGGGATGGACAAAAGAGGGGAAGGTGGTGGGGGAGGGGGGGCAGGAAGAGATTTATTGTACTGGGGGGGGGGTTAAACTATTTTTTCCCTGGCTTTACCAATTGGAGCTCATGGAAACTCACTCTGCTTCCTGTTTTTCCCTTGCAGCTTAATGCAGGAGCTCTTACCCGTGCAGGGGCGGGTAGCTTGGCCAGGGCTCAGCACAGCTACTTGGACCTGTTGGTTAGAAACTGGGCAGCACAGTGGCAATGGAAACTGTGGGAGTGCTGAAACTATGGGTCACTGGAGGGAGGAGGGATTTAGGTTCCAGGCAAGCAAAGGGCGGGTGGGCAAAGCTGCCTCGTTTGTCTCTCTACGGCCAGTTGGACACTATAGGCACCGTTTTGGTTTCTGTTCTGATCTGTGGCTGTGTTCAGCTGACAGGCAGCTGGCATAACTTCCCCGGGGGTGGTCACAGATGGCAGCGAGCAGAGGCAGCACAGCCTGGAGGGACATTTCTTCCCCGCTGCCTGGTTGCTCCTAGGTGCTTTCAGGTGGCTTTAAGTCATACTGAGGATGTGGTTTCTTGCACGGCAGAGGCACTTAAAATAATCCCATCTGTTGTACTCGGTGTGCACAGTCACAGGTTGGGAGCCTGCAGGGTGATAACGGTTAACGGGGGCTCTTAACCCGCTCCTTGCACAGGAGAAGTGGAGTGAGGGGAGCTGTAGCCTGCAAATATGTGCTAGGCAAGGCAGCTGTGGCAGCCGTGCCATGCGTGGGAAGGACATGCCATGATCCCCCTGCAGCACCAGTCTGCTTTCCTGGGGCAGCAGGAGCAATGCAAGCTGCCTGGGCAAATCCTCACTGCAGCACAGCCCCCTCCTCACTCACACAAAGCCAAGACAGAGGTCCAATATGCTGGTTTAATGGTTTTGACTTCCACGATACCATTCCTGCATACATTGGTGGAGGATTTGACTTATGAAATGAAAGGCAAAAAAATCTGGAGATCAGTTTAGTTGCTTTTTTGGATAGTAAGATAAAGGGAAAGCATTCAGTGAATGACAGGATTTTATAAACATGCCAGGAGCAGCAGCACTGCGGGCTGCTGGAGGCAGCGAGCGAGGGGGTGGCTGTGCTTGGGCACAGCACAGTGTCTCTGCACCTCCCTGGTTTGGGGCAGGAGATGGTCCCATGCCAGCCCAGAGCAGAGAAACTTGTGTCTACACCACATCTTCATGCAATGTAACTGCCAACGTCTTTCCCCTGGCGTTACTTGAAAGCCAGGTGCTGTACTGGCATTTTTAATCATTTGGGGACCTCAAAAACATTATGAGATTGGTTAAAAGAATCACGAAATTTTATAACCTCTTTTGCCTTCTGCTTTTTGAGTATCTAGATTACACCCTGGGCAGGCTACTTGTCTTTTTGCCACAAGCTCAAAGCTTATAATCTCACTTTTTTAAAGAAAAAGAAATTGCTGCATTTCTTGTGCATTCTCATGACCCCAAGACACAAAAATTGAAACATATGAAAGCTGAGAGTTTGCAGCAGAGCACAAGCAATTTCTGACAACCAATTAAACACATAGCCATCACAGAGAGATGGTCATGAACTGTTTAGAAGCGGGACCCTCGTAGGAAGTATAGCCAAGATCTGAAGAGGAGCTGGCAGAATTAAAGGTCTGTGCAAAGGTGGGAAACACAAGACAGGGAACTACAACACATTTTCTCCAGAGGGCTACATGCACGCCTTGCGATGTGAGCTATCTGGTATCAGTGGTGAAACAGAGGTACAGAAAATGAATTATTTTTTCGTAGCTGGGAGGGTAAATCATAAAAAAGCCTCCTTTGTCTTTCTCAGAAGTCAGCAAATGCTTTGAACTGAGGCACATTTTTCTCATAAGTGTTTCACCATGATGCCAGTACCAACAATAGAGATACCTGATTTGCACCGGTGCGTGATGGAAGAGAATGAGGCACCACCTCTCGGTGCTGGTGGCCAACAGGGGAAACTTAATTACCAGTGACATCATATGAAAGATACGTTATTTCAAAAAGGTTTTGTGGGTCTGTTGAAGACACCAGGTGAGTTTTGAACAGCAAAAGGCAGAGAGCCTTGGAGCAAGCCTTCACAGGGCTCACGGGAAAGAGTTTGCAGAGGAGGTTCAAAGTTCCACTAAGGGCAGGCAAGAGAAGCTGCTTTTCTTTGCAAAACGGCAAAGGTAGAAGTCATAAGACAGATGTCCAGAGACAGCCCCGAAGTCCAGCAGCCTCCCAGCCTGTCTCCAACAGCAGCCAGCAGTGGCTGCTTAGAGAAGAAGGTATTGGAAGCAGGACAGGTACCAAGTGATGTCTGCCCTGTGCATCCTCTGCAGCCAGTACGTCAGAGACTTCTTGAGCTTGAGGTTACGTGAAAACTATCATGTTTACTAGCTGTTGTGTTTAATAATCTCCAGCTCTGTTCTGCTCACATTTTCTTTTCAATCATTTCCTTTCCGTGTTTGACAAATTCTAGTGTAACAGGGCTCTCCATGAGCAGAGGCTGCTTCATACACAGTCTTTTTTATTGCTGTGAATGTTATCCCTCTCCTGACTGTTAGCAGTGGAGACATGATTCAAATCAGAAATTATGTGTGGTATACTTAGTTGTAGTTTATACCTTATCCTATATAAATAAAAGGATAGGTATCTGCGATAAAACACTTACATTCTCTGCATTGTTAACTAAAAGAGTGTAAAGGACTGATCCTGGGCCCTGAAGCCAAGGGATGCTGCCTGGCTTGGTGTCAGCCCTTTCTGGAGCAGATTGGTCTTGAAGAAAAGTGGTTGGAGTGGTTCAAACCAAAGCCAGGGAGCAAGCTAAGTATGGCAGGATGGGCAATCAGGGGTCTAGTGCTGGAGCTACCCATTGACCCTCTTTTGTGTGGGACAAGTCCGCATTTGGTATGAACGTGACTCTGAGACCATTGTTAAAACAGACTTGCCCGTCACCCACAGCGTGTCTTAAGCACATTCACAGGAAAGGACTTAGCAGTAATAACTCCACCTGATATTTTAATGAGGACCAAACTCCCACATTGCAGTCAAAGCCACCTGCGTGTGTCCCCTTTCTGCTCTGCCAGGGCATGATTTGTCTTCACCCTGCATCTGACAGATCACAAGGAACATGAACTCACCATGGGATCTCACCATGGTTTTGGAGAGGATCCCGCAGAGCCACAGCTGGGTCCTGGCTCTGCTCTCCCTCTGCCCACACTGGTAGTCCCCATTGCCAGGGCTGCCTGGGTAGGAAGCATCCCCGTGTCTCTAAATGATAGCTCTTATGCAGTTCAACCACTATCACGGTGACCAGCTGGATATGGCTGGTGGTCAGGAGGGTTGGGGGTCACCCTCTGAAACTTTGTGGCATGTCATTGCAAAACCAGAAGAGTGATTACCATAAGATATGCACTAGCATGATGTACAAGTAAATGCAGGGCATGTGGTGCCAGGGAGCATAAGCAACTAACATGCAACTTGTGTTTAGACTAAGGAGCTCTTGATGAGCAGGGTTGACCCAGTAAAGGATATGGGGAATGGACAGGGCCAGGCTGAGCCCCCAGCTCTTCAACCTTACTGCTGCTGGCTCCTGACAGAGTGACCATCATTGTGATACCAGGGCCTCTAACTCCCCAAGTCTCTGAGGGTCCCAGTGTGTCTGGGAGCTACCGTCCAGTGGGTTTATTTTATACAGAACCCCTTGGGAAACAGTTTGATTTTTGGAGAAGTTTGTCTTGTCTTACTGCTTTAAGAGATAACATAGAACAGCAAATATTTTTTCCCTATCTCTTCTCCACCTTGTTGATCATGTAGCTGCAGCTGGGCAGAAGGAGGGAAAAAGAAAAGGGGATTTATAACTCAAGTGGTGACTTGGATGATTTGCTACATCAGTGCTGTTGGTTTGTATCACCACAAATTATTGCTGTGAGTCCTAGTGATGAATCATAGTGATGCTGGGTGATAGTAATGCTATCAAACACAAGCTCTCCGGCTTTGTGGCGATGTCCTGTCCTCCTATAAATTAGATTTGTCTCACTGCTGATCTCCCCATAGACAGTTGAAATAAATTGTGGACATTCTCAAACAAACGGGGAAGAAGAAGGAGGGGACCGAGGAGGGAACGGAGTTGTGTGATTAGCAAAGCTTCACTGGGTGTTGTGAGGTGACTTGCAGATGACTTTCAAAGAAAGCATGGAGGAATTTGTCCTTCTGCTCATCAGCTCCTCCCAGGCATGAAGAAGCTCAAGTTCTTTGACATTAGCTTCAAGAACAAGGCCAGAAAGTTGCTTCTGTGCGTACAGCATGGGCAGAAAACCTGCGATTCATTTGCTACTAGTCCTTGATTAGAGCCAAAGGAGGTCTTAGAAAGCAGCATGTCTGTAACTTGGTCTGACCTCTGTCGCAGCCAAGCTCTTCTCTTCATCAGCTCTATAACTCAAGGAGCAGAGTCTCATCTCTGGGACCTTCCCCAGGTCCAGTCCTCACCTGTGGACGTGACTCTTGTTGGTACCGACCTGTGATTCATTGCACCTTCACCAGGCTGTGGCTGACCTGAGATGTTCCGCAGACCCTGTGCTGCTCCCTCGTCCTCCTGGAGCGTCTCTGTTGCACAAACAAGAGGGGAAGAAGGAGGCAACAGGAAGGCAAAAGATGAAATGTTTTGAAAGGAAACCAAATGGGAGCTAAAAACGCTCCTCACTTCATCCTACCCTGCCACAACAACCAGTTTTAAATTAAAGGAAGAAAAGGCGAAGCACTGGAAGTACGGCATTTATATGTGGTGCTATTTGCCTTCAAAGTGCTGGGTGTCACCTTCTTGCATGTACCGCTGTCAGAAACCTTCACAGCACCCCAACGCACTGTTGGAGCAGCATGTTACCGTCCCCATTGACCCCTGTTCATTATGGATTAAAACTCTTCTTGCAGAAACACTGTGTGTGCATAAAGATAAATTATTTGGAGATTAGTCAAGCTGCACATATTTCAGAAAAAAAAGACACACGACACAACCTCTAACAGCAGTTTAACCCTACAGCAGCTGCAGCAAAATTATGCACCAGGGAACAGGGGCTGCGTGCGTCATGCTGTTAAGATTCTGTTTTGCAAGACACCCCCAATTTAGCTGCTTTGGTTTAACGACTGGCTCCACCTCAGTCCTACACTATTTGGCTAAGTCACTTCATTTCCTCATGTTACAAATCTTTTACCAAGAAACTTGAAGCACTCCTTTTAAACGGAGTCAGCAATAAGACGAGGTGTCCTCCAAAAGTTACAGCTGTAGGAGATAAAATAAGAAGGGCTGGCTGGTGGAGAGGCTGGGAGACTGCAGCACACCAAGTGAGCTGCGAATTGAGCGCCGGGAGGTGAAATTTCCTATTTTAAGCCTGCCTCTCTCCTGTCATGACATAACAATAAGAAAGGGGACTGGATGCTTGTCTGAGCAGTCCTGTCTGTCTGAAATGGGAACCTTTCGGTTTCTTCTGGAGCTGAGGGGTGAATCTCAAGTGAGAATATATACAGCCTTGCAGAGCAAGGAGTGCCAGGCAGACACCACATCAATCTTTCTCTACCTTCTTCTCAAATTGAGGCGAGCAGCCCACTGTAGAAGTTTCATCACTTTGTATGTATATTCTCTGAAGGAATAAATGAGATTGTCACATGCCAGGTAGCAGCATGTCAAACCCAAAGTCAGGTGATGGAGAGGTATCCTGGTCCTCACACAGCACTTGTGATGGAGAGCCGAGGGAAAGGCACGCAGATCGTTGTCTGTTTTATCTCGTTGCAGTTCAGTGGCTTGTTCTTTCTATGCAAAAGCCCTTCTAAATTGAAAGTTCAAACCAAATTTCACTTTAAAAGACTTCTCCTTAATCTTTCAGGTTGGGTTTTTTCTCTGACGTGTACTTATTTCATGTAACTGCATTTGGTCTGGTTGTGTGGCTCATTTCAACACTTGCAAGGAAACCAGGAACTCTTTTGCTCTACTGTTCCCCTCTTTGATAGACATTAGAGATGGTGCTTCCTACTGAAGTTTAGGCTCTGGCTCTGCTCCGGCTGTAAATCCGTCTGGGATGGGAGCATTTGGGATTTGATGTCCTGCGTTCACTCACTTGCCTTTCAGGAATGAAACTGATGTTTAGGGCTCAGGTCATCCGTTTTGCTCAGGCCTCCATTTAACAGAAACCTGAAAAAGCAATTTCTTCCTCTATTTCCCATGTTGACATTTGAGGGGTTTGACTAACAGTAGCAATAAGGGAAGCAAAATCTCTTTGGGAAAGTGTACATGAAACCTCTCAGACAAGTTAGGGCACTTGAATTCAGCATGTGATCTCCATGTGTAGTTAGTCAAGAGATCCTTCACATACCAGGGGAGACCGGCAACTGTAAAGAAACTTCAGATCAATGCAATTTCATCCCTGACAAGGTTCAACGCTTCCATAGGACTTCAAACACTGTTACATTAAACTGAATTCATGTTAACTTTCTTGTGTCCCCATGTAATGAGATTTAGATATTTCTCCTTTTCCTATCAGCCTCACGAACAAATTGCAAAGTTCATTTACTACATGGCAAAAAAATGAAAAAATGTAGAGTGTCTCATGTAGCTATCGAACAACCAGATATCAGACAGGCCAGGAGAAAACATGACACATCCTTTCTTCCAACTCAGCCTCTAGACAGTATTTTAAATTTGGAGGGAAGCTAGTGGTGGGACACAGGGTCCCAGTCCCTGCTGCAGCAAGAGTGTGGCTTGGTGGACGCTCACTCTAGAAGCAAAGGGCTCTAGGGGATGTGCTACAGCTCTTCTGGAAAGTGCACTTGCAGCTTGTGGCACAGAAAGTTGATGAATTTGGTTTTGAAGATAGTTTCTGGATCTCCTGCAGCGAACACAGAGACAGTGGGAGAGTATGCATTCAGTTCCTGCCTCTGCTGCAGGCCATCCCACCCAGCCTTGCTTCCCCTTTTCAGGGCAATGCGAAGTCTTTCTTTCCATGCCTCTTTGTTTTGTTTGCTTGCAACGTCAGCCTTAGCACATCTGACTATATGTTACTCCAGCCTGAACTCCGCTTGGATCTTGTACGGCACCTCCAGCCACTGCTCTGCAAAAGACAAAAAATATTATTTCTTCTGCGCGCTTACAGTTAGGTTTGCCTCATCTCCCTGCAGTTGCTGGTTTTGTGCCATTTCCCATACATACAGTTTGCAAACATGAGCGCAGACCACAACAGTTCCGGTTCCTTCTTGCCTGCATCACTTCTTTAAGCAGTTGTTGAAACGAAAGGCTGCTATAGCTATTGTGGAAAAGCTGTTTCAGCTATACGGTACCCGAGGTTGCGTTGATCTTGGTGGCAGATACAAACCTGCTTCCTGCATCAGTGTGGGGTTCAGATGACTCACAGACAGAGGTTGTGCAGTCCAGATAAAGTGGCTTCTGTCATTCGCCTCTTCATGGCAACCTCTGTTGTTGCTGGTGCTTTTGGCGATGGCTCCTGTCCCTGGTAGTCTTCAGAACGGGTGCTCCCAATGCTGGTGGGGTGAAGATGGAAGGTCATGTTTGCACAGGTTTCTACATTTATTGCACACCTCAGGACTTCCTCTCCTGCTGACTCAGTTCCCACGTCTCTGAGGAAAAAATGCACAGGGCATGATGGTCCCTCCATTCCTGCTGCTCTGACTCCTGCTCTCTGCTCTCAGGCTGTGCCCTGTGGCTGTGGCAAGAGGTCCTCCTGGACAGGGGGAAAGCTCAGGCAGAGGAGAAGCAGCAGCTCTTTGCACAGCAGCAGAGAGGTCAGAGAGCTTGTCCAGACAGTGAGATGCAGCTGTGATGTGACAAGCCTGTGTTTCCTGCCTCCTTAGGGAACGTAGCAGCAGGCTTCCTCCCCAGCCACCCACGCTGTTAAGTCAATTTTAAAATAACACAATACACGCTATGCTGCTTTTGGAAAGTGCAGCTGTAGGTATAGGACTGGCAGACCATGCTGCGCTCCAGCTTGCTACAGCCTAAAAATGCAGAAGAAATGAAAGACATACCAAGCATGGGAGAGGACAGCAGAGATCGGAGAATGAGGAAGAGAGTGATGAACAAGATGGGATGCATGGTGGAGTCAGAAATGTGCCATCTCACTATACAGTGCTGAAACTGTCAGTAAGATGATGAAGGAGTAATAAATGACATCAGAGTAGTCCTTTACCCCGAGAGGCGTTATTTGCTCTGACAACACTGTGGGCGGTGACTGATGCTCCGTGGTGGCCTTGGACTTCTTGTTCTCGGATCCGCAACAAGTTTGGTCCCCTTGGCATATGCTGTCTGTAGCATACACACTGGCAGGGTGGGATTGTCTGCAGGAGGGGATGTGGTGGGGTGTCTGGCCTGGTGGCTACTTGTTTCCTGGTTTTACTTGCACGGAAATACCCTGGACCTGCTGCCTGAGGTGCTCCATGGTGAGGTCTCCAGCCTTATGGCGGTCTTCTGCAGCCCCCGACGGCCCAGTGCCCCACATGCAACAGGAGCTCTCCCCAACCTGGGGGTTAGAAATTGATTTTTTGCTGCAGATCATCACTGTTTGGACATAGAAGTTCAGTGCTAGGACTGAGACCACAGCTCTAGACCTCACTCCATCTCACAGCTTGCTAAACTCAGAATGGGATGAAGCATGGAGTCTAGGGTTTGATAGTTCAACTTGGAAACTTGGTGGGGAAGGGAGAGGAAATCATTTTGATTCAATGGGAAAAAAGCACATTTGGAGATTTTTCGCAAACAAATAAAAGAAGGAAAATTGTATTTTTGTTAATGAAGTAGTATAGCTAGACTTACAGAGAGATCTTTATTCTTTTTGCATTTCTTTTTACACTTTAAAATACTGTTGCTACATTTAGCTCAATTCTGAAGCAAAATGCAATTTCAAAATGTAAAGCCAGGACTTTCTGGATAAAAAAATGTTGAAGCAAAACTCATTAACTTTGTAATTCCTCCATCCTCCTTCAGAAGCTGGCAAAAAAAGACAGTTAAACCCAAACCATTAATAAACTGATAACTTTTGCCTCAGTATTTCCTTGTACAGGATTTTAAACTCCTCATGACTGTCTCACTTGGAGACCCATCCTGCATTAAGGACTGTGACCATTGCATGCTCCCTGGAAACAAATTTGTTGATAGGATGTTGGCCCAGATCCCACTGAATTGTGTCTTTTGCTTTTGTTCTCCTAGGTTATGAGCGTTTTGCTGCTGATTGAGTACTCCCTGGAGGTGGCAGGCGGGAGAGGCTTTTGCAAAGACCTGGACAAGGATTACTACAAAATTGGTAGGTCACCAGGATGCTGGAAAGCAGCAGAGGTCTGTGGGGTTGAGAGGGAGCCCAAGGTTCTGTATTGGTCCCTCTTCCTTCTTCATCAGAGAAAATTGGAAACTGGTATTCAGAGCAGATGGGCTGAAAGTTCAGACCCAGAGAGAAAAATTAGGCTCTAAAGGTTTGGATTTTGGTTTAGGCCATGACTGTGTTGGCTTTTTGGAGACAAGTGTAGAGCCCAGTGAAGTTGTCTTTATTTCAGTGGATATGGCCTTCAGTCCAAACTCTCCGGTACCCCCATACTCTTCCAGCCTTCCCACACCCTCTGCAATACACTTTATGTTAATCTGACAATCCTGGTCTCCCCTTCTCTTTCTTTTCAGTAACATTTAAGTGTTACACACACTGTTGACTCCCTTCACATGTTGGGCATTTTCCAGGTAAACACTGAAGTGTCTGGCCAGCTCCTCAATGGACCTAGTCTGGCCAGTGACCTCAGGGTCCCAGAGTGGGGAGAAATCGTAGCCCCACACTATAACCCAAGGGTGCGTGGGCTTCCTGACGTTGCCACCACTACCCTGCCCTCTATCCTATGGAGCCATCCTCTTCTCATCATCCATCATACCATGCAGGGGTCTCCTACCTCACAGCTGAAGGCACTTCGGAGTGCCACACCAGCCCACCTCCCTTTCCCCACTGTCCCTTTGGCCCCCATCCCCAGATGTTCCCAACCCCTGGTGGTTTTTACAGAACATTGGTTGTCTGGAAGAAGCAGCCAGGCTGTTTTGTATCCCACAAATAGTCGCAGGCATCATATTCACCACAGTTGATTGAATTCCTATGGCTTGAACTAGGAAGGATCTAGCTTGGCTTTCAGAGACCTGGCAGATTTCTCACGTGGGGTGCCATTTAAAAGAAAATAACTCCCCAAACCTCAAATATTACTCAACCAGGCTAATTTTGCATGAAGCTGTTTGGAAGCAACAAACACGGGGTGCTTTTTCCTTTTCTTAGTCACTTTTCAGTGTAAAACCACAAGTTGAGATAACCCTTCTCTGCTGTGGGCAGAAAGACAGAAACCAGACTCCCACACTCTGCATTGTCTCTCCCTGTGGAGAAGGCTCATAGTCAGAGAAAAATACAACCCACAGCAGCAAGGACTTGCCTGTTCCCTGCTTTTCCAGTGTGTCCTTCCCCAAGCTGCAAGCATGCATAGAGAGGCCCCCTGTAAGTGGAGGACAAAGAAGTCAAGTACAGCAGATTCCTGCACATCCCAAACTCGCTTGTCCCCGGTGTAGGAGTCAGACACAGTGGAAAGCACCAAAACCAGGCATAGTCACTGTCTGGGTGAAGTTATTGCTAACAGATGGGTTCACATTTTTCAAAAGAGCCCAGCTAGGTTTTAGGAGGCACCACTGTGATCCACCAAGGCTGTTTTGAAAGGCATCAACAGTGAGAAATAGATGGAAATTTGGGTGAGTCCTGCTAACAGGACACCGAGCAAGGGTCTGCTGGTTCACACCTTTCACAGGGGGCATTACTTCCAAAGTAGTCCAGTCTGGGTGGGTTGGAGGCTACTTGGCTTAGCTGTGGTCCACACAGTCCCTTCTGGAGCTGTGGCTCAACTCAACACCCAATGGAGACTTGCATGATGACTGCTTTGGAAAATGCTTTCTGCAGAACTTTCCCATTAGGGCAACATGCAACATGCCAAACAGGCTCTAAAACCCGGCTGTTTTCCAGGTGGCTGGGATCAGCACAACATAGGTAGGAGAATCCAGTTTTCCGTTTCTGTAATATATGTTTCTAGTTTTAATTTTACAGATACAAACTGAAGAACATAATGCAAGTGTGACCTTAAGGTCTTCCTCCCTTTTTTGCGTTTGGGGGTTTTTTAGTTGTTTTTTTGGTTGGTTGGTTTTGTTTTGATGTACCTGGCTTGGAAATGGGCACAGTTGGAACTATTTTTTCCTGATGGTAGAGTATGCACATGTATTCTGATTAATATGGTGATCTGAACTGCTGAAAACTGAACGTGATATTTGGACATCAGAATACTTTCCCACAGATACAGTTATGTAAAAATGACAATTGCTTCCATTTTTTTTGCAGAAAGATCATCCAAGGCCAATAGTTTTTATTTTTCTTCAAGTATCTAAGTAAAATATTCTTTAAAGAAAAAGAAATAAGTCATTGAGACAGATTTTTCAGATAATTTCCATACTAAACCATTATATGTTTTCTAAGCAAGACATGCATTTTGCAGATCTGGAGGGTTTTCTTTAAGAATAGAACCATTCCAAGTGAAACTGGGCCCGTTTTTAACAACCTTCCCTCTTCCCACACAATCAAAATGACAGGTCTTCCCCCTCCCCCTCTTCCACTGCCTCCTACACAAAAAGGAACATTTTATAATGAAATCCCCAGCACTTTCACTTGGCTTCTCTTCCCAAGCATTTCAAAGGGCTCTGCTTGGGAGGCCGTGAGTGTTTTGTGATTATAGTTGGAATACACACAGTAGCAACCCTTCTATTTCCAGAAACTAGCAAGGAAGCAATACAGCAAAGAAGTACAAAAAGTTCAGTTTGACTTCAAAACCCAGATGGAAGAGTTGGAGAACAATTTGGGGAGAGGTTCTGTCGATGCCCTCAGCATCTGCCGCTCTATTTGTAGATCCTGCCAGATTAAAGCACGTCTCAGAATATATAATGCTAACGCTGTACGCATGGCCCAAGAATATAAACAAGGCAAGGTTTATGGGAAAATGCTTTTCACATGATACAGTAGGAAAAAAAATACATATAGGAGTTCTTTATAAGGAATCAGAGTTCCCTCAAGATTTCACAGCAGTATGTTTTGCTGCCTTAGAAAGAGGGGCTGGGATGGGCCTCGACTTCCACAGGTATGGTCAGGGATGGAGAAGGAAGGAGAAGGGGGAAGGAGAATTGGGATGGTTGTAGGTTTTTGTGATTGCCAGGCTAATGGGAAGGGTGACTGGGTCAGTTGCCCTTGGAAGAGGGATGCTCTGTCCCTTGTAGCCTGCTACTCCTCTCTGTCTTGGCTTACGAGATGCCACAGGCAGCACAGGACCGAGAACACTCCTCTGAAATTTGTTTTTCAATGAAAGTTGACCAAGAAATTAATATAAGACCTGCTGAAAATGTTGGATTAAAATGGGAAGAAGACCCAGGTTATTCTTTGTCTCTGGGAGCCTTGAAGATGATTTTCCCACCCCTAGTGGGGTCAACGCCAGGATGTTGGCTAATCTAAAGTAGGTTTAAAATTACTACCTAACTAATATTTAAGAAATAACACAAGATTAATTTGGCCAGGCAGAGGGAACAGGAGACAAACTTTGTTGCATGGTGATCTGGGGCACTCAGTTGCAATTTGGAAGAATTAGGTTCACATCTCTATGCTCTATCTCACGTACAGCAGAAATTTGGATGTGCATTTCCCATGCAGCCTCCCCCGTTTCCAGTCTATTAGAAATCTCATCCTGGAGCTGAGAAGCCTTCCTAGCAAAAGTCTTCTTGGCAGTGCTTCATTCCTGAAAGAATATGAGGTTTGGCAGACTAGCTTTTCCTGCTGGAAAAATAAAACCAAAGAGCAATCCCCCAAAAAACATTTCAATTAAAACCTCCTTACCAGTTCTAAGCTTCTAACGTGGATGGTTTTCTGCCTTGAAAAGGTTACACCCCACTGCTTGCCATAGGTCAGATCTTTAGGATGTCTTCAATTCATGCCTGGGTACAGTCTGAGTGTTAATCACTTTTATTTTTCATTAATGACTATAAAAATTGAGGCTGTGGACAAAGTACAACTGCAAAAGTTGTTTCAACTTCTGTCCAGTCAGCCAAGAAAAATACCTCAGTTATGCCTGAAGACCTGTGTGCACAGCATATACCATATCCTATGCGTACCATTTCCTACGCAGAAAATATTCCCTCCTTCTCTGATGAAAAGCAAATCCAGCTAAAGGGACTGGGAGGCTTCTTTCCCTTGCTGGTCCTGCCCATCCTTTGAATGTGGCTGTCCAGAAACAAGTCCCTGCAGCTTATCAGCAACATCAAATCAGACACTGCCATCCTTGACAATCTGTGAATGCAACTGTTAAACCACAGCTTTATGAGCCCTGTTTGCATTTCCCATGCCAGTTTATTGGACCATAAAATAGAAAGGGGTTTCTCTGCATTCATGGGAAATATTAAGACTCATTCAATGTCGCTCCTGGCTACATTCAGGGCAAAAACCCTGATGTGAAGTTAATAAAAACCTAGACATTTGGCAAATAAATGCTCTCTCTTCCTATTGGATGGGTGGGGGGGTTTGGTACTACTTGCTAGCATTGCAAATATCTAGGGCAGCTCTGCAGAGGCTCTGTCATATGCCCCCATTCTGGTTACACCACCTCCCCAAGGAAAATGGCATTTACTTCACAGCATATATATATTCCTTCTCATTGAATTCCCTGGGATCTCTGGGAGACTCAGGTAGTCTCAGAGAATTTCAGTAAGAAAAAGCATAAGAAAGAGCATGTTTATTTATTTGTTGCTGCTGTTTATTCCTGTATGCTTTTGGAAAAATGTGCACCTGAAAGGGGGCAAGCTCTCCCCACACTCTCTGCCAGCAAAAAAGTACCACTGCCAGCATGGGGGTGGCTGTGGAACTGAAATATTCTTGTAGGTAGGATATTCTAGGGCTATAGGACTGCAGCAGGCTTTGTGAGGAGCAACATTTCTTCTCTGCCTGATTTTGTAATCATCGAATCAGAGCAAAAGTAAGGTGGATCTCTGGAGGTCTCCAGTCCAACCTCCTGCTTGAAACAGGGCTGACTCCAAAGTTGGGGCAGCTTGCCCAGGGCTTTGTCCAGTTGAGGTTTGCACATTCCCTGAAATTAGAATTCCACAACCTCTCTGCATCTCTGTTCAAGACTGCATCACTTATTGGAAGATTTTTCTTCCTTTATCTGGGATTTCCTTTATTGTAACAATTGCCTCTTGTCTTGTAATAACAGCCCTCAGAAAGCCAACGCACCTTCTCCAGGGACAAACTCTGTCATTCTCTGAATACTCTGGTACGTTTATGGTGCTGTAGAGGAAAACAGGTTATTCCTGAGATAGGCACCCAGATGAACATGCAGGAGGAACAGAGGGGAAAATCGTGGAATGATGCCCCTGTGTTCAAGATTTTCCAGGTGCTCAGGTTTGCTTCAAGATTCTTAAATTTTGCCCTTTTCTGAGGGTTTTTAAGTACAGAAGAGACAAACATTCATCCTACAAAGGCCAACTAAGCATGAAGGGAAACACTGAAGAGACTTAAAAATTAACGCCTTATATTTTTGGACAACAGATGCTGGACACGGAAAGAGCCTGTTAGCCACAGTAATCCGGTCTTTGGGGTCTGCTGTGGCTGCAAGTGCCTCAAACCCCAGGGATCCCCAGGGATCTACTGCTGGTTCTGGAAGGTAACTTGCCACTCTGCCAGCCCTTGCAAAGTATTCCAGGTGGCATTTGGCCTCTCTATAACATGTACCGCATTCCTATCTCACGGAGGGTTTGCATAGACGGGGCTAAGAGCCAGCAGCTACCGCTATCTAAGGGGTCACTCCTTTAGCCCATCTGCTAAATGTGCTCCCACAAAGGAAGAAGTCACTTTGTTTAAGTAAAATCTTTGATTACTGAGATCAAATCCATTGGTACTAAATTGTCCCTGGAACGGAGAGATCTGCTGCCAGGAGAAAGGATGACTGTATTTGCTGTGAACAAATAGGAGGCAGACAGTGCGTGGAAAGTTGTTTTCTCTTCGTTTTCCTTTTCTTTCCATTCCTTTGTGTCTGTAGAGTTGCGGGCTTTTTGTTTCTTTGTTATTTTGTTTAGGGTTTTTTTGATCTAGGTTCTGCTTGGAAAATTCAGCTGGGTTCTGCTGGCAATTAGCCTGCAGAAGCAACAGCCAGTTGCCCAATTAATTAGCGAGCCTGCCGAGAGAGCCAGAGCATGAGACCATGTAGAAAGAGGCAGAAAAACACGGCTGTCTTGAATCCGAGGAAACACCGTGCTAAAGAGATAAATCCTCTCTGGGGCAAACTTCTGATGGTTGGTTCTGGGAGGAAAACCAGGGAAAATGGGTTCAGGCAGTTTGGGGTTTAATGGGACTGGGATTGTCTCCTTTTCTGGCTGTTCCTACAAAGGCTGGGTCTGTCTTCTTTGTTAAGCTCTTCTTTGTTTTGAGTTTATGCTGTCCTTGTGTTAATCGTTGGTTCTTTGTGCACCAGATCACAGCCTTGTCTCTACTCTCCTGCTTCTGAAAGGTGGGTTTGATTTTCTGCCTCTTCCCACTACCCTTGCGAGCTGCAAAGCTGTGAGCAGCTGCTTCTGCAGTAAAGCCCTTTCTCCATTGCCCTCTGTTCTCATTTGGGGTTTGCTGGATTTGGGTTTTCTTTCTTTACCATCTCCTAAGACTTCTTCCTCTTCTGTGTTTCAATTCTCATTACTTTGTGGTAAACAGATCCTGCATTTGTTGTTTTTATCAGGCTATAAGTAAAAGCTATCTTCTTGTTTTGTGCCATCAGAACTCTTTTTTCCTGCTGTAGGTTAAGTGTTTGTTGGATACTTTTGATCACTCCCTTAGGTCTTGAATGTCTGACACCTCCATGTGCAGCAACTCATGTAGACCTGCTCCCTCTCTTGAGATAAGCTATTTTTGCTTCTGTGAGGGATGCAGCCTCCTCAAAGGGTTTTTCCCTTTGAGACCCAGAAACAAAGAGGCTTCTCATGCTCAGGGAAGGAAGTACTGGTCAGAGCTTCTTCTCAGACTAAAGGTTCATCACCAGCAAATCTCATTTCTAGAGGAGACTCAAGTGTATTGCTAATTCTTGAGAAGATAGTAAGGGAAGTTAAAATATGTTTTGTGTCAATGCATTTAAATGAAATAAAGTGCACTCTCTGCTAGCAGAGTAAGGATGTGGGGCGTGTTGCTGTTGGTGCCACCTGCCCTTGCTGCCAGATGTGGCTCAGCCCAGCTGTCAGGCAGGTCCTCTACAACCCTGGAAAGGCTCCAGAGCTTCTCAGTGTGGTCTTTGGTCCTTTCTGCAATCGGCATTCGTCCATGCCTGCATTGCTTAGCAGAGCCTGGATACAGTACTTGACAGTTTGCCTATGCTGCAGCTGCTGCATCTAATGGGTGCCCGTCTCCTGCCAGATGTCGTGGGCAGCACTGGATGGTAGGTCTGCCCTTCTCCAGCATGGAGACTCGTGGAGCATCTCCTTTGACTCAGGCTGACTGTTTGCATTTGCTCCCCAAGAGTAACTGGCCAAATGATGATATAGCTGTGACTGCTCCGATGCAACTGTTTTGCTGCTGTAAACAGCAGTACTGGTGTTATCTGCCTGAAGAAGAGGGATGAGCTTCTCTGCCTCAACATCTTTGTGAATTACTTTATTCTATTGTCAGCAAAGATAGGAAGTGAGTTAAGGACACTTTGGTGTATGCCCAAGCACTGAAATACTCCCCTACGCGCTAAAAATGCCACATGGTACCAAAGCTGTAGGCACTCGAAGCTGGGGGAGGTGGAGGGGCATTTTCATGGGGAAAAAATGGGTAATATGGGGCAATGAAGGATTTCAGAGCAGCTGGAATGTATCAGGCCAACAGGCTAAAGCACAATTTCTAGATTTCTTTATGAAAGCAAGTGAAAGGTGTAATGGAAAAAATAGAGTTATGCACTAGATTTATTTAATAGCCATGGAATAAATTGGGCAGTGGGCAGCGGGGGAAGCGAACCAGTAATCAAATATTTCTGATGTTTGAGAAATGTACCTGTGTAAAGGATCAGTTGCTTTAAAAATGTCAGAAAAGTTAAGTTTGGCTCTTTTCTAATAAAATTAAACCCTTTATTCAAGCGCTTGGGATTTGGAGACCCCAAATAGACCTTTCTGCACCCAAAACAGCTGACAAAGGTTACCTTCAGCCCTGTAGGTAGAACTGTCTCATGCTGTTCTCCTCACACATTTATTTTTAATGTATATGTTGCATCCTACAGCTACAGAGAGGGGAGGTGAGATATTTCACCCTGAAACTCTGTCGTTCATACCGGCAGTGGGTGGTTAAAACTCGTGTTTCTTGTCTGCTTGTGAATCCTGCAGATCTTTCACCAGATTTCACTGTTGGTTACTTTATCTGTCTTTGAGTCTCAAAATAATTTCCAACTTAGACTTATTAATCATTGGCTAAAAACACTCTGCCTTTTTTTCTACTTCATTTTACCTTATTGTAGCCTAGGATATTTAAGATTTCAGTAAGGCTTTTGGCTCTCACATGCCTGAGCTGACAGCCTGCTCAACCTGGAGGCTAAAGAAACAGAAGCTTCAAAGACAGATGAAAAAGTGGGTGTAGAAAGGGAAAAGAGGGCTACCTTCCAGCTGCATGGCATTCATTCCTCCACATATACAATTCTTTCTGCCAGGTTATCACACGTTAACTCTGCCTTAGAGGTATGATTGAATTGGGATATCAGGCTCCAGCTTTTAGTAACGTGGTAATTACTTTTTTCACTTTCAGCTGATGTCATCACCAGTTTCCTGTTGATCATCATGCTGTTTGTCATCAGCTTCAACCTCCTCCTTGGTGTGGTGAAGGTATGTTCTCCACAAATGACTCTCTGAGTTAGGATGCATTAGAGGAGGGGACTAGAGGATGCTCACCGAAAACGCTGAGGTATGATCAAAAAAGCAGATAAATATCTCCACTCTCTTACAGAGGGGGAAGGCAAAGGCAGCCGGTTTGCAGTCTCAGGGTCATCTCCAAGGCTGCTAACTGCCAGATTTACCAAATCTGGGTGACATTTCCATCAACACTATTTTTCATGTTAAGGAATGGAAATGTTCTGATTTGGAAATGTTTCATTGCCTTATTTCCTTCCTCTTTTGCAAGTCAGATCCTGGAGGGGAACTGTGACTCCCCTGTTACACTGGGGATTCATTTCCCATTTCAGAAGAAATGACCATGCATTGGTGTGGGAACCCAGCTTTCTCTGTAGTGGTAAGCTTTGGGGACAGCTGAATGACAGCTCTGATGGGATCTAGTGTCAATGTCACATAGTGAAAATTCACAAAAACTTTCCAGGGGAGTGAAAAAAATTAGTGTTGATGCCCTTCATTGTTTCTGAACCAACTGTCACCACAATATGTGGAATTAGATGCAGAAATTCCAGGAAAGTATTTATTCTTGGAGTGTCTTAATATACGTTCGTTCAGGTATTGATAGCTGGTCTCATTCTCCCATTCAGAATAGAAATAACTGGCATTGTTCTTCTTTCTCAGAAGAGGGAACGTCTCCTGATCCCGTTCCTTGCTCTACAAGTCATGGACTTTCTCCTCAGCCTCCTAACAATGTTCAGTTCCTACGTACAAGTCCCGGCAATCATTTCTGTGTCCTCCCTTAGCCACACGGTAGGTAACAGCTCGCTTCTGCGGTGGTTTCTCTGTTCTCTATGAGATGGAGACGGATGCGTAATGTAGGAATAAAGGATCATTATCTTGGCCCACGGTTCTTCATGGCGAGGTAGTTTCTATAATGGCTGGAGACAGGATGCAATCCTTGGGGGCTGGAGGGTGCGCAAGGAAAACTAGTGACAGCTGGGACATTGTTTCATTTCCTATGTCTGGGAGTCTTCCTGTTGGTCTTATGTTCTGTCTCATGGCTTTGGGGAGGTCGTTCTGGGTGTGCCCATGCTAGGAAGGGTTTGCTGGAGATAAGCTAGGAATATCACTGCTCCAGCTGGAGGCCTCTTCTGGGGAGCTGGCATAAATCAGCCCAACAGGATGGTTTGCTCATCATTTTGGCTAGTATAAGTGCATTAAATAGCTTAGGCTGTCAATGTGAACAAAGCACAGGCCCTGCGTAAAATGTGAAAAATCTATAGAAGTGATGCAATCTTGTAATCGTAACCAAATTCATGTTCCCTGCCCTTCTTGCAGCAGGGACACTCGAAGATCCCTTTCCTGGCTCTGCAGCTGCTGGACTTCTGCCTGAGTATCCTCACACTCTGCAGTTCTTACATGGAGGTCCCCACCTATCTCAGCCTCAAGTCTTCAGACGAGGGGGTAGGTTATGAGCAAGCTCAGCTGATTTTTCATGCTGTGAACCCCTATGAAGTTTCTTTCAGTGGCTGTTAAGACAGAGTAAACTTTCTCTGATCTCTACGGTATACCCAGAACTGCTCTGTTTGATGACAAAAGAGGATTTTCCGTATGTTCTTGGTGTTCTTGGTGAACATGGTGTTCTTGACTGACAGCTTGCTTATGCATGTGTTTCTTAAAAGTACACCTTGTTTTTCTTGCAAGAATCTTATGGATGCAAACTGCAGAGCAAAATGATTTGGACAGAGCCTGCCTGCATGCATTGAAAATTCATCAACTTTTAATCTTTATGAAACAGTCATACTTTTAATTCTCATTTAAATAGTCTTCTGAAAATCTTTGCCAAAGGCGTGTAAACAGGAGGAGGAAAAAAATATCCCTGTACTCCTTCTGATGAGGAAAGGAAGGTGGCCTGTCCCACCTTTCTGAGAGGCAGGCTGAGAAACTTGCCGAGATCTCCACCATTTTGTGTGACCCTGGTAGAGAGAACAAGCGTTTATGACTGAGACCCTCTCCCTCTTTTTGCAGGGCTTTTTGCCAACCCTGGAGAAGTTACCGACAGAGGAATATGCCAAAATGATGGTCACCTTCACCATTGCGTTCATTGCTGTCCTCTTCCTGAAGGTAAATGGCTGCAGGGTCTGGTGAGGCTGAAATGAAGCTCTCTTGCCTGGGGGATAGGAGGAATTAGTTTTACTTCTCTCTCAAATCTGCCAGTGCATTGGAAAGCCTTGTTGGTCCTCCTTGGGCATAACAGGGGCTACGCCTCAGCGTAGTGTCTGAGGCAGGTCTAATATTCCAATCACTGGTTTTATGCTTCTGCAGATGTGAGTTATAAAGCAAAATCTCTCTTACAACCAGAAACTATTACTGCCCATTCATCTCTAGAAGGATAAGATGTTTGAAAACAAATATAGGAAACTCTTCTGCTATTGTGTGCCAAAATAAATTAGATCATTAAGCAGCAGGTTAGATCTTCCACTTGGGTAAGTCGCTGTATCCGCACTGATGTAAGTGGAGTTATGCACACTGATACCCTGAAATTTAATTAAAACCCGTGAGCTGCTAAATCCTGCTTACATCTTAGAAAACTCCACTGTGAGATGTTTTCTATTCTTGCTTCAACAGCTCAGAGAACAGGTTTTTCACTGAGGGGTTTCCGACCAGCTAAGAAAAACCAGATCTTTCCAGGTACTTGAGCAGATTCTGTCACAGTGAAAAATGCTGCTTGTTAGTTGGGAAACATTTTTTATTCAGACTCTTCTCAGGTGGCCAGACAAGCCAGCATGGAGTGGAGTGTCTTGTGTGATTGCACTGCAGACATGACTTTAGCATATCTTTTAATATTTGTATAAACTGCGCAATAGGACTGGAGATAACCCTGAAACCCAGCTGGCAGTGTGGGTCTTCAGCAGAAATCTCACTGACCTGGCAAATTGGTTGATGTGAATTTTCCACAGTGTTAGCTACAAGACTGCTTAACTTGCAATGACTTCTTGTGCTGAAGTTTGGGGGAGAAGGGGTGGGGGGAGGACAATTTAAAAAAAAAAAAATGGACAGGCACAAGTACTCCTTGGTCTACTAAACTCCCCAAAACAAGTCATTAGGAACCCCATCCTTTAAACTTAGTGAAAATCCCTCCCCTCTTCCATGTGTAGCAAAACCATTTTCATGAGAGAGTTCTTTCCAAGTGGTAAAGATCTGATGAGGAACGTGGCAACAGCGTGAAACGTTTTAGACCTAAAAAGGCCATTTGGCCAATTTAGGGCCCATTGGTTTCAATTCACTCAATGCCCACACCAAGGTAGCATCTAAATATGTTGGACTAGCCCAGGATCTTTTTGCATAAATCGACTTGCTTAATGACCCATTGCAAGCATTTATTGCTCTTACACTAAAATGTTGTTTCTGTGTATCTGGTGCTGTTTGCCTGCCAACTTGCAATTACTGTCCTCAAATAGTTATCTGCATCCCACACCATAGCGTAATTCAGCTAAAAGGTGGTCTGTCAGATGGAGGAGAGATGGGGCACCTGCCCCACTGAACCCCTCTGCCAGTGACCTCATATGAGACGTGCGAGACTTTGCTCACCCTTTTAGCAGGAAAGATTTCTCTGACGATGCTAGGGGGATGGTAGCGCTCCTCTCCCTCCTTTCTCTCATATAACACCACCCTTTGCAGGGCGCATGTCCCGTTGCAATGTGGAAGTCTCTCCATGCAACTTCATAGCTCCTTACCAGTGTGGTGGCTGGTTGTATGTTTACTTGTAGAGCCCCAATGGGGATGTCATCAGTTGTTCAAGTCTAAGTTCCCGGGAGATGCAAAGTATTCAAAGGGCAGAGTGAGTGAAGGGGTGATGCTTACATAGCACCATTAGGGCAGTCTCCCTTGCTGATCTGTGTATCCACAAGTAATCTTTATCTCATCTCAGTATCATAAAGTCATCCCCCTCCACCACCATGGTGATAAGAATGCAGAAACCAAGGGGAATAAAACATTTCTGATGGGAATTGAAAGAAAGGGTTTAACATAATTACTTCTGAAGTAGCTTGCTTCCTGACCTCTAGGACAAGCTTCCCATCCACTTATAATGTCAACGGCTGCCAGAGAAGTTTTCCCTCTTCAATTCAGCGTGGAGAAGGGTATCCTACAGTGACTCTTGAGTGTTTTGAGTTACCCAGAAATGGGATGATCCCAAGGTCACCAGCTGCCTTTACATCAGCTGTGTGTACTAATGTATTCTGCTCGAACCTGCTATTGCTTGCAGCAGTCTTAGCTGAAATTAACTTCATTGAATTCGGTACAGACACTGGGTTGGCACTGCAGCAAACTCTTCCAGAATCAAAATCAAAGAAAGGATTTTTTTTGTTTTATGATTTCTTTTTTATTTATTTATTGGGGTTTCATTTGTGGATGAGTGGGGTTTTTTGTACAGTTTATATGACGGCTTCAGTGTCTTGCATGTTTGCTCTGTGTATGAAGAGGCTTTTGGAAGGTGGAAGGTTTTTGCAGTATTCCCTAAAGGTGGTCAAAGCTTGGATTTACCTCCTCATCTCTGGAAGTTTGTTTGAGAGATGGATTCCTTCAACTCGGATACTTCATTCCTTGTTCTCGTTCTTTGTTTTGGCTTTGTGTCAAGACAAACAGTCCTCATTGTTCTAGGAAATCCTAAGCTACATGGCTTGTTCTTGGGGCATATAACTCCCTATGTTCCTTTGAAAATGCCAACTGTTTTTAAAGTAGAGTCTTACGCCAATAAAAATAAGAGGCACACGACTTCGCCTAGCTGCACAGAGTAGGGAAAATATTTATTTAATATGGTATGTTTCACAGGCCTTGCTTATTTTCTTGTGCCACAATCCGTCAATCGATCCATTTTTCTCAGAAAAGCTCTATTTATTGCATCTTGTAACTCTGTGAGGTGCAAGGCGGTCTTGTCAGAAAAGTGTAACTATTGCAAGTATAGGATTTTGTTGAATGAGCTGACCTTTCAGGTCAGTCCTTGTTGACCAGGGAGCCTTGGATGTCTGAGAGGTGGATGATATGCCCAAGGTGCTTTTCTGAGACATCCAAACTTTGTAGTCTGCTCAGGAAAATAACACAAAAGACATGCTTTCCTTTCCTACCTGATGACATTGTGTTCTCAGATGTCTTAAGCATATGCTTTATGTTTAATGGTATTACTAGTCCTATTGACTTCCCACACCAGTGTACTCTTCCAAATAGATGGAGTTGTCGCCTTTCTAGTGAAGGATCAAGGGAGACCGATTTAAGGCCCTGGGACACATGGTCCCAGGCTTCTACCTCCAGAGAAGAGGACAACAGCAGGCTGATGGCAAAAGTGGAAATGCTCTTGTTGACTTGCAATGCAACGGCAGATTTCCCTTTCCCTTTCCTTTTCAGGCCTATATGTTCAAATGTGTCCTGAGCTGCTTTAAGTATATTAAAGCCAGCAAGAGAGAGGAGGTGAAAGTCAACCCACAAGCACTTGAAAAGGTGAGTAAAGACTGCTTCAGATTTACACCATGAAAAGGCATGGTTTAGACTGATAAGATGCATAATGATCCTTACTTTTGCTTCTTTGGTGGTCTGAGAGATAGCTCAACCCTTCAAATGTGCGTTAACAGGTACTAATAATCAGTTACCAATTATATTATATTCCTTTAACTTTACTTTTGTATAAAATCTTTCCAAGTCAATGGTAACTGCAAGGAACCTGAAACTCAGGCAAAGCAGATAAATGGGAATGTATCACTTGTATTCTCTGACCCAGAGATGTATTTTTAATTTCAGCTGAACTTTGGTTTCTGTGCCTAATAGTGCTACCCTTGTTTAAAACTAAGTTTGTCTTCACCTTTCACTGGATCAACGTCTGAGAGATTTGGTGCATTGCCCTTCATCTTAACAGTTTGATAAATAATGAATATCAATGTCCTTCCTTAGATTACTGATGATCTCTTTGGTAGTAGCATCCAGCTGCCCTGACACAACAGAAAGATATTGAAGACCTTCCAAAATTAAGCGATACTGTTAAAGATGGATGAGAAGTAGAGAGGAAGAATATGGAATTCTAAGTGTTGGCATTTGTCTTGTTGAAACGTGGCAAATATGATGAGCCTTGTCTTGTGTTGTGGTTTAACCCCAGCCGGCAACTCAGCCCCACACAGCCACTCGTTCAGTCCCCCCCGGTGGGATGGGGGAGAGAATGGGAAGGGTAAAAGTGAGAAAACTCCTGGGTTGAGATAAACACAGTTTAATAGGTAAAGCAAAAGCCGCATGCGCAAGCAAAGCAAAACAAGGAATTCATTCACTCCTTCCCATCGGCAGGCAGGTGGTCAGCCATCTCCAGGAAAGCAGGGCTCCATCACGTCTAACGGTTACTTGGGAAAGCAAAATGCCATCACTCCGAATGTCCCCCCCTTCTTCCTTCTTCCCCCAGCTTTATATGCTGAGCATGACGTCATACGGTGTGGGATATCCCTTGGGTCAGTTGGGGTTAGCTGTCCCGGCTGTGCCCCCTCCCAGCTCCTTGTGCACCCCCAGCCTGCTCACTGGTGAGGTGATGCGAGAAGCAGAAAAGGCCTTGACCCTGTGCAAGCACTGCTCAGCAATAATGAAAACATCCCTGGGTTATCAACACTGTTTTCAGCACAAATCCAAAACACAGCCCCATACCAGCTACTATGGAGAAAATTAAGTCTATCCCAGCCAAAACCAGCACGTCTTGGCACCAGTGTGTGCCCCTGCTGTGCATGCATCGTGGCCCTCTGCAATGATCTTTGCTTCTTTGCTTAGGCAATGGGGCTTATATTCTGGACGTTAAAGAGCCTTGGCCCATTTATTGCAACCATGCTTTGGGAGAAGGAGGTGGGACTGGCAGCACAGTGGTTATAAAGTGCTGCTGACCTCTAACTCTTTTGAATTTCTGCCCTTTATGTTTTACAGGCCATGTGGTTCTTTTACGTTGCTTTGAACTAGGTAGAGAAACACATCCAAGATTAAATCCACTTGAAACCCTTCATGTGATCCCCAGAGCATAACTAATGGTCTTCTCTTTCAGGGTGTGCTGCCATCATATGAGGAAGCCTTAGAGTTGCCTTCCAAGGAATCGCCACCACCCTATGTAGCAATGTAAGCTCCACTCATGGAGAGAAGACGATATCTGTATTGCTGTTGGTGCCTCTTACCCCTTCTGCCAGATAGTCAGCCTCATTGAGAAGTCCTTACTTTATAGCAGTATCATACTTATTACAATCCAGCTCACTTTATGAGCCTACAAAGAGTGATGATGAACCACTGGAGTTGGTGCCTTGTTCTACGCTGGCAGATTTGCCTTGGTACTACCAACCTGCAGTGCTAATTCTAATAAACTTGGCACCAGGCACCACAGAGGTTCCCATCACTGGCCTCTGAGATCTGGCTAATGAAGTGTAGGCACTGGCCTGAATCCCTTGTCAGGCTTGCTTTATGCCAGCAAGATGCTGTTTCTCATCTGTCTCACGTCTAACTCAGCAGCTGAGACATTTAGGAAGTGGAATGGGGGGGAAATGGGCAAGAACCTTTTTGCTGAGATAGTCCGACCTTGAAGCTATGCTAGCCAGCACCTTTTAATGAGGACCCTTCAGGAAAGGGATCAGGAAAAGAATGAAGATTTCAAATGAACCGCGATGGAGCTCTTATCCTGTCTGCTTATGATGATGATGATTGATCGTGTGTACTCCAGAATATACAACATGCTGGAATTGTCACAGTATTGCTCTGCCATTTTATACCTGAGTGTTTGCATTTTTTTGCTTTTAGTGTGACTTGAAAGATGAGTTTCAATTAAAAAAAGTGTTAATGGCTTCAATACTTTGCTGTCTGATTTCTGAGTGATGCTGTCCTTGCTGTCTGAAGTATGTCGCAAGGAAGCAATAGTTTGCTTTCTAAAAAAATTAGTTAGCAAAAATGGTACTTTGGCCTTAGTGCAATGTTACCTCATGCGTGTGCTGCTCGTAAAGGAAAAGATGGTATTTCTGAGAGCCAGCCTGGCGATTTCATCTAAGAATCTAGCTTGTTCCTTCCTCTTGTACATTATCACCAGTGATAAAGATCCTGTTTTCTGTGGCACATTCACAACTGACTCTGCACAGGTCAGTCTCTGTAGATGTTAGGGCATGGTGTTGCTGACGACAGATGAGAGGTATCTGGAATTTGCATCTGCTCACCCTTTTGGATTGCTGTCTGCTTTTTAAAACAACTCAGTATGAAAGTGTATTTTGCTCAGTAATAACTATTCCAGCATTATCCACAGGGTGGACCACAGCCTGGGGTCATTGTTCTGCTCTGAAACGAAACAAAACAACAAGCTTCAATGGAAGATTTGCCAAAGTATGCATAAGAAATGTCAGTGCTGCCCCATGCTCTTTTCACTGGATGTGATTTATGTATATGGGGATGAAGATGATGATGTTGGTCATATACTTTTGAGCTGGTTTTCTCATCACTGAAGAGGGGTGATGATTCCCTTTCTCTGTGCTTCATCTCCCTTGTTCTGGGGACCAGGATACTGGACAACAGACATAAAGTCTGGAAGGGTGTACCACAATGACATCTTAATGTCTCCAGTGCTTTTAAACGTGCTTAAAATCACTCACAAAAGTACAAACCCCTCAAATTCTTCAAGCAGAAAAGAATTTTTCTGACCCTAAATCTAGCAATTGTTTAACTGTGACCAAAGAGCAAGAGACCAACCCAAAATTCAACCAGAAAACCTTGCAGAAGCATGTGAAAAGCCCAGCTTCTTGCATCAAGGTCCAGCCCAGTATCTTGCTTAATTAGGTGGAGAGATGAAATGTTATCTTTGAAATATGAATAATCAATAGGCTACAGTACCTCCACCTGTCACCTGTCAGCCCTCTTGGTCATAGTCCTGAAAACCAGGCTGGATGCTGAAACTAGCTGCTTCTCATTTCTCACCAGCTACCTGCCCACCTCGGTTGCAGTGCTCAAAGCCAGGTCTGGAGGACGCCACGGGGTGGGCTACCTGGGTGGAGCTTCTCTCCTTGTTAGTTTAGGGAGGTATTTGAAAGCACAGTCATTCCCTTAAGAGTCCTCATCAGAGTCTGTAGGTGCCAAAATGATGTGTGACAGCCATCACAGCACTGGGACATCTTCACCAGGCTGCCTTCCACTGACCAGGATTGACCAAAAGCCTGTTAGCTGGGTCTGCCCAAAATATCATTAGGAGAACTGCTGGCAATTCACCCGGCTTCTAAGCCAGAAGAGGGTTCCTCAATGTGATCCAACTAAATTGTGTTAAAAATCCTTCTCCATCTCTTTAAATGGTTCAAATTCTACCTCTAATTAAATTCCTATTAATAATGCTCTTAGCTATTTAGTTACTGCAGCAGGGTTAAACATTCCCTAAGCCTCTTGGTTTAATTCACTTCGGTAATATAGCTAAAGCAGCTAAAGTACATTCAACACATCTCTTGCAGAGATGGGGTTTGTTTCAATGTGTATGAGGAGTCGAGCCTTCAGGTACACACCTGATCTTCTAAATTAACCTGATGTTTCGTGGCTCTTGGCACGACCTTTCTGCTTCATACAGTATTTTCTCTCCAGGGCTCAGAATAGTTCCCTGTGAAAGCCTGGCTCAAAAAAACCCTGAAATCTGATAAAATGTATAGATTTATTGTGAGTTTCCAGCCAGGTCAGGAGCTGAGTTCTAGACGGGAAGTGGTTTTGGTTTTCTGAAATGTTAGATGATTTGGCCAACACAAACTGAACACAAGCTGTCCCAAGCCTGTTAGTAAGTCAGATGATGCGCTATCAATGCTGGTTTTGAGACTGATAAAAGACTCTTTTTAATATGCTACTGTTATACTGTTTTTTCTTCTCTAAACTGATTTACTGGTGTGCGTCTCTCCAATACAGGCTGAGAACCAATTCACATAAATATGCTTAATGCTGCTCCACATATTGCTTTTTTTTTCCAATGCAGAGGAGAAATGAGCAGTAATTGTTTGATGTAGAGAGTGGATTGAACTGATGATCTCAGCACAGGCAGAACAGATATGTAAGAGGGACATGACCACCTTTAGAAGCAGCAGCACCTTACGGAGGTGGAGATGCTCCAAGACTCCAGAGATGTCTGTTAGATTACCTGTGGCTTTTTCCCCGCATCTGACCAAGCAGATGCTTGGGGGACCCCCAAAGACCAAGCAAAAGCTCCATGGAAAAAGGGCTTTTTGCTTTGAGTGTCTGTGTGTTGCTCTGAGCGCTTCTGCTTTGTTTAATTTCTTGTTCTTCTCTAGGCATTCTGGTGCCACTGCCTTCGGTTGGAGGAGACATGCCTCTCCCTCTGCTCTGAAAAAAGAAACAGCCAAACACACTTCACTGGTCTCCCTATTCCAGAGAAAGGGAAACTGAGGTATGAAGGAAAAGGAAATAACTCATGGAATATCATGGACCCAGTCAGAGGAGGGAGGGAAATTGCAGAATGGGTGAGAGTGACCCTGGTCTGCTCTCAAAACCAGGCTCAGTACCTGACACTGCAAGAAAAGCCTTTAAAGGTTGAAGCAAATCCCTAGAAACTGCCTGCAGGTAGTCCTCATGGCTGGTGGAGATGGAGTTGTGCTCTATGCCGTTGCAGAAGTGTTTTGGTTTATTGTCACAGGATAGCCTTCCTTGAGGCTCCTTCCCTCAGCCTTGGGCTGGTCCCAATGAAACAATGCTGCAAATTCCAGTTATGTGCTGGAAGTGCTCCCACGCACCATTCACAGCCTTTTAGTGAAACATTTGACAAACCTGCCCACTGATGGGAAATGTTTTCTGGTGAAGGTAACCAGCACAGGTTGCTCCAGCAATCCAGGTAAGAGACTCTTTGACATGGAAACTCAGTAAAACTTCGGATCCTATAAATCCTCCTTCATGTTAAACTGGCAGAAAATACAGTGTCAGTAAAGCCTGGGGAGGATCGGAAGCATTTTTCTGGTACCAGCTTCTACCAGACTTCAAAATGGCATCTGGAAACATGATGGAGCTGCTAGCAACTTGGCAAAAATAATGCATAATGCAATACAAACAACAGTGCTCAGAACCAGGCAGATCAAGTCATAGCGTCCACTATGATGGAAAGGTCTCTCCTATCCCAAGGGTATTCTGATGTCATGAGTGGGTATAAATAGACCTTGAGAGGGCAAAGACAGCAACTTGGCAGCATTCCCTGGCATCTCCTTGAGCTGATGTAAGCCACTGTGCTGACTGGCCCTGCAGCAGCGGAGGGAATCCCGGGTGATGGATGTGTGGCGTTTCTCCAGGAGTCTGTCACTGCAGACTCTCCTGCACCACAGGGACTGTGCTGCCCTTCCTGGTGTTCTTGCTGCCTTGGTTCCTGCTGATTTGAATGACACCCATAAACCTTCTAGGGTTCAGACCCTAGAGCCTGGGACAGGTGCCATTATAATTGCATAAATCAAACATCATAAAAAAGACGGGCTTTACTTCAGCTTTCCTGCAGTCAGTTCATTAAGATAATTACTCACTTGTATCAGTCGAACAAAGTCGCTGCAACTGCTGTCCCTGGTGGTGGGCCCAGAGTGACAGAAGTTGGCAGTGTGGTCATGCATCAGCCCAAATCCTTTTGCTGCCATTTGCCTTCCGTCTGCGTGCTCATCCATCATGCCAGATGCCCCCACGGACTCCAGCTGAGCATCTCTGTCATCTATGTGTCTGCCCACAGGATTTTTGTAACATTTCTGCTAGTGAAAGATATTTTACAAAGATGTTCCTCTTCTTGGATGATCCCAGCGTCTTTATCACTACATCTTCCTACCCTGGTCCTTTTGTACAATTTGCCTTGATCCAGCCGGTATGTTGGCTCGTTCACCTTAGAGAAAAATTGCTGCCCGCACAGTGACCTTCATCTTTACAAACGATAAGGTTTATGTTGCTGTTTCATTCAAGAAATTTAGTAGGACAGATACAACCTTAGGGACTTCTGGGCCAGGCCAGCATTGTTGGTGGCACTGTACAGGTGGAGAAGTCAAGGCACGGAGGGAGGACATGAGCTGCCCAAAGTTTTGCAGGTGGTCAGCAGGAGAGCCAGCAGTAGTGCCCAGGAGGCACCTGGGTCCCAGGGGGCAGATGTGGGCAAGGTTAACACGGCAATTAAAAAATGATCCCTCTGAAATAAATGTGACCCGTAAAATACATAAACATTGACTAGCCATAAACAGCATTTACTATTTACAGCATCAGAGCACAAGGATATTTGCCAGCCGTTTGCAGCTTAAAGGGTAAACAGCAGTTCTTTTGATCTTGAGTTGTCGAAAGGGTTATATTTAAAGCCATTCATTTCTCCCCAGTCTTTCACCCTTTACATCATTTGTTTTATGCTTTGCACTGATCCCACTGCTGTAAATATCACTTTCGCAATACAGTGGTGATGCAGTAAATATCCTTTCTGGTAATGAAGCAGGCTGGGAGGGACTCCTCCACTCCCTGTAACAAACTGAAATAGAAAAGTCATGGGGATGAAATACAAGAATTGGAGCTTTGACTAAATGGCAGCTTTTGTCACCATTTCTCTGAGTATTTGAAAAACAGAGGCTGCGAAGCCAGCTCTGAAACCCACCTGGGAACTTCAAAGGAAGCCTGAAAAAGACAAAAAAATTACTGAGCATTTTGCTAAACCTTGGAGTTTTCTGGTGGCTGGAGGGCAAGAAAGCTGTGTTTACTACAACGAACAGGTTTGTTTAGAATGAAATAAAAATCAACAGTAAACTACTCAGGATTTGGCTGCTTGTCCCTTCCCAACCCTCTTCTTGCTCCACTGCCTCAACTAGCATGACTTAGCCACATCTCCAGATCCCTTCTAGAAGTATTTACGGTCCAGGGCTACAAACACTGTGCTTTTCTTTTTAAAGAAAAATCCAATATTTTAAATGCCTTCTGCTTGAACTCTTTTGGAAGTTTGGAAATGTCTTGAGATCCCTGAAGTCTGATTTCCTTTTTTCCCACAGAAAACCTTCACATTCTTCTGGGTCATTTACATGGAAGCGCCTTAGGGACTGATTCATTTTGATTTTATCATTTTGGTTCGTTGCAGGGTGAAATTCATACTAAGATATTAAATATAATAATGGTATGTTTACTGGAAATATGTAAATATAAAACTAAAATACTGTTTTAAAATAAAACTTGAGCAAAACAAATTCAAAAAGTAAAATGCCGAATCAAAACAAAGCACGTCTGCACTATTGAAACTAAAATGTCATTTTTCTTGGCTTTTCCCATCTGATCTACATTCCTGTGAAATGTTATGCATATAGTGATGGAGAAAGAATCTGCATTTATATAGTTTATGCCATCAGACTTGCTTGTCTTATGAGAAATGAGAAGTTACCACCTCTCCCAGCATAATACTGCCCATATTAGTATGTGCTTCCTTTTTAGTGCTTTTAGCGCTTACTCGTAAACTGGGTTTTGCTCTTTCCTGGCCGATCTCAAGGCTGGCAGTTTTGACAATTCAAAGAATGAAAGCATCCAGCAGAGTGGTATTTTAGCATCGGGATTTTACAAACCAGGAAAAGGTTGTTAGAAAAACAAGGGAGGATCCGAAGGAGAATGCAGCACAGTGAGCAAACCATGAATAATTTTGGGCATCGCACAGAGCTTTGAGGCACCAGCCACCGAAGGAAAACCTCTCTCTTGCCTGGGTGCAGAGGATGATGCTTCCCCGTTTGGTCATGCTGTGGAGGACAAGCTGCACCTCCTGACTTCATGCTGGAATCTTCTGCTGGACCTGACTGCCTTTGGAAACCTGTTTATTTTAATTCAGTCTCATTCGTCTGCAGGCAGAAGCCTTGGCTGTAGTTAGGCCGTGTCAGTTAGGGCAGTGCAAAGGCTCTCCAGCCCTGCTAAGCACTTACAATATTATTATTTTCCAGCTGAAGTCTCCCAGCAGTTTAAGCACGGTGAGCTTCACGCTGCCATGTCTCACCCGTGCTGTGACATCCAGACGCTGCAGACAAGTTTAGTGCAACCAAGCTTATCCATCCGAGCTGGCCGACAACGGGCATCAGCAACCGTGGTCTCACACCAGCGACAAGATGGCCCCAGCAGCTCCAGCCCCTCTGCCCACCCGCTGATGGGAGCACAGAGGCTACAGCTGTCTGCAAAGTGCTTTTACCCATAGTGCTGGTGGAGCAGAGCAGATCATCCCATCATGTACTGGAGATTTCTCTAAAAAATCATATTTGTCTCCTCCATCCTGGGAGTTATGACCTGATGGTCATAATCTGAACAGAGATGTGGAGAGCAAGGGACCGGGGTGCGAACCCAGGTCAGAAAAACCCATTTGGGTGCAGGCATTGTCTTTCACTTTCTTTGCCTTGATACAAAGCATCTACATGCCTTTTCTCCTCTATCTGCACTCAGACAATAATACAATGGGACCGTTGTTTGGGGAAGAAACTCCCTGGCTATACACAATTTCCCATCTGTCTGAAGCATTTGATTTCAGCAGGAGCAAGTTGGGACCAGGATCTTCTGCTGACCATCCAGCAGTGGAAGGAAAGAGGGGATCTGGTATTTAAAACAAGCACTTTTTTAGTAAGGAGACATGGATTTGAATGTGTTGGAGGGAGAGGCAGACCTTTCTTGTGCCAAGACACGTGAAGCCTACAATTGTGGCTCTGCAGAATGGCAGGGCCGCTCTGGGGCCAGCATGAGCTGTTAATGGTTTGTCTGTTTACGTTGTAAGCAGGCTCGGGAAGAGCTTTAAATGCATATTTTCCTCTTGAAATATTGAATCCAGTGTTTTCATTTTTGGAGGCCTGAGGAAAAATTATGTTTCATATTTTAAAAATAAACACTGCTTTTACAGAGGTATAAATGCAGACCTATAGTATCCAGCACACCTTTGCCTCTCACCTTATTTTCAAAGCTTTAATGTTGCTTGTGTGCCACAAGCTCTGCTAATGAAAATATTCACCTGAAATGTATTTATCTTTCTTTGCTAATTAACAGCAAAATGACACAGAGAAACTTTATAGTTTCCTCAGCAAGAACAGCCATAGAGACTTCATTTACGGAGGGCTCTGAATGATCCCTATTCATGGCAAGTGAGTACTGTCTGCACCAATAGATCCTTGTATGCATGGCAGAGCAACAGGAGAAACCCCATCGTAGACAGGGCTGGAGGTAAAATCTCCCAGATTTTATGCTTTTATTTCACTTTGTTCTCTAATAGTCATAAATGTACGGGTGTAGCTGTTCCATATATTTGGGGAGCAAACGTTACCTGTGTGCATATCACACAAGGCTATCAGTGTATAGTGTTTATACATATTAGCACTCATCTAAATCCATGCATATATAAACACATCCATGAAAAGCATGCATGGAGGAGAGTTAACGTGCCTGCATGTATGTGCACACATACATACTTATATACATAAGCGCATACATGCAATCATGTTTATATGCATGTACAGTCATATGTGTATATATTTATGCATCCATTCACAGGCGTGAGCATTTATACATGAAGTTTCTATACCAGGCTCTTTGTGCATGCACATGTATACATGAAGGTCTGCATGTGTTTTCTGTACTACTCCATGATCATAATCTGCAATTTTCACATCCTGCATGGTAGCCCTTTTAATCCCAGGGGCTGTGAAATAACAAGCAAATAAAATAAGATGCAACCAAGCTTGGAAAAGGGCCTCAATCACAGAAAGAGGTAAAATGGGAACAAAAAAAACCTCATCTGGAGCATTTGCTCCTTCCGGCTAAAAATTTCCAGCTAGCTCCAGAGATGGTGGAAAGCCTGTGATTGGTGGTGTGTACCTGGGAAGATAGTAGTGGGAGAAATTCATGCTGATTTTGCATGAGAACATAGCCATCTTTTAATATTTTAATTAACACTTTTAACGTTGAAAGAGTTAAGAATAGCCTGGCAACTTCACTAAGGACAGGTCCTTTTTTTTCCTAATCAAAGAGCCTTTCTCCACAGGAGCTCTCGGTCTCTATTGAAGCACTTTTGGAGTAAAGAGTGGCTCTGGATAGGGGAAGAGAAAATGGACTTTGAATTAAAGGTAGTTTGCCATGGCACTGCACTAACACAATGCAGATTAAATGGATGAGTGCTCCAAGGGTGTGCGGCTGGAAAGGTGAGCAAAGACTAATCCGTCAGAGGAGAAGGGTTTTAATCAACTGACAATAGTGTAATACAGTAGTTAAAAAAAAGAAAATAGATGCATTGCTTTATGATGAACCCATCATTAAATTCATCTTACTCTAGTACCAAATCTCCCTGCTGCTCTTCCATAAAGAAAACGCTGGATTTGTGCTCACTTGCAGCATCATCAGTCTTATTTGTTGATTTAGATTATTGGCTTTTTGTGGCAGGAGCTGTATCTCCCTTGTGTGTACAGACCTGAATGCTACGCTGTAAAAAATAAATCAAACTTCTAATCTGTCTGTCTATCCTGAGTTCCTTGTCTATTTATCTAGTTTAGGCTACTGAGTTCATTCTTTCCCTCCCTCCTCTCCTGCACAGGGGGCACAGCCTCATAGAGAAGTAACTGTTTCCCACAGGAAGAAATTTGTTCTGCATCCTACACTTTCGCCCGTGCCTCCCCAAGCCTTGCTCTCCTCTTCCTCTCCCCTTCTCCTGCAACCAAGCCTTTGCCTGCAGATTAAGCCAAGGAAGCGAAGCCCCCCGATCCTACAGGCTGGTTTCCAGCCCTGTGCTTGGCAAACGCAGGGACTGAGAGATGATTTGTGTGACCCTATTCCTGTCCCCCCCTCCACCACCGCCCCCTCCCTGGGCTTTGCTGCAAGAAGGACACAAGCCTGACACACCGCAGACCATTTGCTTACTGTGGCAAAGCCCAGGATTTGCAGACGGGAGCTGGTGATTGACAGGTTAACCCCAGTTCCCCAGGGCTGGTTTCACTGGTCCCACTGTTACAGTCCCAGATTCCCCACATACCATGCCGTTGCGGGTCTCTTTATAGCTTCCCATCCCCTTCGCCGAGCAATGAAGCCATTGTGGAGGGGCTGGGGGCTGGCAGGATTGGACATCCTCCCCCTCCCCACCTTCGTGCAATATTTTCTCCTAGTCCTTCTTGCTTGTCCCTCTCCCCTCGGTGCCCCCCGCCCCCGGCACTTCACACGTGTCAGGGGCTGGCCCCATGCCTCCCCGAGGAAGGGCAGGTTAATACCTCTGGGCCAAGGCTCTTGCTTGCCACTCTGCATCCAGCCTCCAGCTCCTCCACAGCCATGGACAGGTTTTTCTCTGCCTTGCTGCTCTCTTTGCTGCTTCTCCTCCAGAGCTATGGAGTTTGCGGGGCACCTCCGCAGCCGAGAGGTAAGTGGGGAGCTCAGCGGTGGGATTCATGGTGTTGGTCCTCTACCTCTTTGCCACCAGCCTGCTTCAGGACTGGGAAGGAGATGAAGGAAAAAGAAACACCCAACATCAGTCAGGGAAGCAAAGGAGCTTTTCAAATATTTTCCCAAGGCAGCAAAACCTGGAGATGCGTTTGCTTCTGCCTGTTGCATTGCTTTAGAGAAATAGTGGGGGATCTGTAGAGAGGCACAGCAAAGGTGGCATTGGGTCAGCCCTAGCCCTCAGCATAGCATCAGCTTTGGGGCTTGCTGCTTTTGGCTGGAGGAGGCTCCAGCCTGGCTCCCTGGGCAGGAGAAGGGCTCTCCTCTACCTTCTCCTCTCCGCAGCTCTGCAGATGGCTGGTTTTGCTGGGAGCTCAAGGAGGAGCTGACCAGACACCCCAAGCTCTGGTTAACCTCATCAAGCAGGAAGGTCTGGGTCAGGTTGCCTAGGATGGGCCTTTCCTAGGTTTTACTTCATCCATTCCTGAGAAAAATCCTGCTCTGTTTGTCTTTCCAAGTGGGGTGTAGAGCAGCCAGACAGGAGATGAGCTGCCTGCTCTTTGAGGTTGCACGCTCTCTAACTCCTAGTCTGCAATTAGTGTCAGCAAGTACCTGGTAGCGAGGAAGCATCTCTCCTCTGCCAGGGGCAGGATGCTGCTGGGGGCTCCAGCCAACGTGAGGAACTCACCGCAGGAGAGGTGGCCAAGGCAGAAATTACTGCTGGGTTTTAAAAATGCTTGAATGATCTTATGATGATGCATAATGCATATACCGGGGCAGATTGACAGTTGTAAAATAGGCGTGACAGTGACTGCAGTCTTAGCTGTTGCTTATGAAGGGGAGTTTTCTGATATACTGACCAGTTTCTCCCCAGTAATTTGGAAAGGGAAAGTTATCTTTGCCGCAGAACTGCTAAGCGCTACCAAAGTCAGGAAACTAAATAGACCAGTCATTCAACTCAGCCCTACTGTGAGCAATTGCTATTTCTAAAATAAACACCTTTTAATTCTGAGCTACTAGGCAGGTTTCCTGCTCTTTTAAATGAATATGGCAAAGACGCCCTAAGAGATATTTTCTGCTAAATCAGTGGATGAAGTTCAGCTATTCCTGAATAACTTCAAGGGTGGACATTTTTAAAAATAGAGGAGGATTTTATTTCTGGTTTAATTCAACTTTAAAATAAACTATGCTGAGTCAAGATGTCACTCAGAGCAAGCGTGCCTGTCACCTCCTGGAGATAACCAAGGCCTGTCCTGCAGACCCTGATGTGTGCACAGTGGCTGTGACCAGACATGCTAAAATCCCAAAGCTTCCATCTGATATCTCCTCTTTTCTCTTCATTTCCCTGAAATATACTTCAGTCTCATAAAAAGACTTTAAAAATGTTACTTGGGGTGAAATCACAGAGCTTCCATGCAAAAAAAGAAAATATACTTCAAAAATTCTATTGGATCCAACTGTTCCTAGGGAAAAAAAAAACTTTTCTTCCTTGGTTTGTCACTAAAACCAGAGGTGATTCATTAGCTACCATGGCAAAGGGGAATCTGCACTTTATTTGTGGCGGAACTGATTGCAAGAATTTGAGCCTTTCTCTATACCTTCATTTCTCACCTGTAAAATGGGCATAACCAACCCCTGGTAAAGGGATTTGCAATACTGCAGGTGGACTGCCAACTGAGTTTTTCCTTCCTCTGCAATGAATTATGGTGGCAAAGCAAAAGTCACCCACATGGGAAGAGGTTATATTGCGTTTTAGTGGAAACTAGAGCATCTGACAAAGTAACCACTGCCTGCTTCCCTTAAGCACACAGCATCTTTTAGAGAGACCTTTCTGGGAGCCAGAAGCAAATTCAGCATTAGTGTCTCTCAGGAAACTAACCTGATTATAGTCTTTATGGATATATCACAGGGTATTTATTTTCATCTGTCTGAAAGACTGAAAGCTCCATTAGATTTCACACTGAGGACTAGCTATAATATTTATGTCATAATTTGGAACAGATTTGTTGGCCCAAAAGCTCACATTTAAAAATCTGTCCACAGAAATCTCCTTTATGATATAACCTATATCATCCCTCTCTGCAGATATCAAATATTAACAGAGCACTTGATACCCCTACAGAGACAGGCTAAATGATAGAAAAAAATTAAAAGAACAGAATGGTATAGATCTGGTGGGGAAAACACGACAATTCATTTAGAAAATCATAGAAAATATCAGTCCTTTTTATGTTTTGCCACAGTTGAAAATTAGGATGGAAAACAGCATTAAACAGGAATTTTTAAAAAAATCACTCAGCTCTTTGCATTGCTAATGCTTCCTGTTTATACCATTTACTTTTTACAGTGGATATTCATGTCTTACTATAGGGTTGTAGAGATTAACTATCAATTACATGGTTCCGCGTCTCTCTATTGTATTCTCCCTCACCAGCTCATAGAAATAAAACAGCGCTGGTCTTTGCTGTGTTACAGTATTTCATTATTAGTGCCACTAGCTGAAAACATGAGACTGGTTCATGTTATGTTGGTTAGTTAATCTGGGTATCTTGATTCACAACTGAATCTGAACTGCTGAGTTTCGTGCTTGCTTCTGGTCATGCATGACGGAGATATTATCTCATTAATTAATATCCATGTGGATTGCTTATCCATGTCCGAAATGCGATAACTGCTTTTGAGACTTCGTTTGATGCAGAAGTGCACGCACAGGCTTCAGTTCACAGCTTTATTCCTCCCTCCATGCTGCCATAAGCGAATTAAGTTTCATGTAGACATTAGCAATAGCCTGGGGTTACACGTGGGTAACCTGCTCCCACAAGTGCAGCGCTGGTATCTCCTCAGCTCGCTCCTTCAGAAGTACATGTTGTCAACTGGTAACCGTGCTTTTCTTACAGACACTTTCCTATGAAAGGAAAAAGAACATTTAGAACTATTAGGTTAAAGTGGTCTCACTGGGCCTCTCTGAGACACGCAGAGAAAGGATTGAAGCGTGCAGGTCCTCTGGCCTCAGCTGCTGCTCTAAGAAGACCATCCTCTCCCTCCTAGTATACTTTTCTCTTCTTCTTCTTTTATTTTTTCTCCTCCCTCCTTATCCTTTCCAGGCACCCTGTGTAGGACCAAACCCACCGATTTGGTGTTCGTCATCGACAGCTCTCGAAGCGTGCGCCCACACGAGTTTGAGAAAGTCAAAGTCTTCATGTCCCGGGTGATCGAGGGGCTGGACGTGGGCCCCAACTCCACCCGGGTGGGTGTGATCAATTACGCCAGTGCCGTCAAGAACGAATTCTCCCTCAAGACCTACCAAACCAAAGCGGGGCTCCTGCAAGCGGTCCGGAGGATAGAGCCGCTCTCCACTGGGACTATGACTGGCCTGGCTATCCAGTTTGCCATTAGCCGGGCTTTTAGTGACTCAGAAGGGGCCAGGGTGAGGTCTCCCAATTTTAATAAGGTAAGCAAATTATCTGTTTCTTGGTCGCTCCTTCTTTCATGTGGCTCGTCATGGGGTGGTTGGAGAAATCAGAAAAGGAGGAAAGGTGATTTTCTCTGTGCTTTGAGTGTGTGGGGAGAGGTTGGGGTTAATTGTCAAAGGTGACAAACCTTTGGGTGGTGGAAACCTCCCAACTCTTCTTGAAAACAAAGCTCAAATTTCCTTTGGGCAGAACTGGCCAAAAGTTGTCACGGTAAATTTAATCCAGCCTCACTAGCTCTCCTGTCTGCCTGGAGTGTCTGTCCTTTGGGACGTGGCTCCCTACTTCCAATGTGCCTGCGACACCATACCGCCATGAGATGATGATCTCAGCCAGGTTTGCTGGGTGTGAACAATGCTCATCTTCCCCAAAATGTTGTAATAAAGATACTTCAGAATCCACCTTAGTAAAAAGCGAGGCAACCTTCTGAAAGTTCCCTTTGAAATGGCCCCTTTCAGCTGAAGATACAAAGCAAAGTGCTGTTTCAGTGTCCTCCACTGCTCTTCCAGTTTTTCAGAGGCTGGCTGATGGCTATGTTTTCCTTTCTGGGTGAATGCACCTCTTCTGGTGCACAGACTTTACTGACCATTTAGCATTTAAGGCTGTGGTATAGGGTCAGCTTAATTCTACACGTGATTGCAATGGGCATCACTGCTCCTGACCCATATTCCCTGCCCAGGAAGCTCAGTCTTTAAAAAATTATTCCAGATACCTCATTCATTCTCTCTGGATTTGACCATGAATGAAACCAAACCTCAGCCCAGTGATCATCATCAGGAAAACTCTCTTCTGAGCATGTGGAGAATATATATTCTTGACAATATGTGTTTTAGCTAGACATCATGAACACACTTCCCAGGCCTTTGTGTCCCATGCCAGCTCCACTGGCTCTCTGTTATGAGACCGGACCAGAAAAATAAGCAAAGGCATTAGCAAGCAGCTAGGGCTTTCCACCAGCTGGACAAAAGCCCAGCTGTTGGAGCGAGGAAGCCTGGAATTTTTCTCCTGATTACATTTTTGGAACATCAGTCATTTTCCATTTCTCTCAGTGCTAGTAATGGTCTAGGGAGAGCAGCGCAGAACACGGAAAAGATTCCCAGGGATGGCAAGTCAAAAATAATACCGAAAAGTGCAAATTAGGCACTGGTAAAGATCTGCCAACTGCAAAAATCAGCAACCTGAAGGCTCTGCTGGTCTGGAATTCAGAAGATACCCCTAAAAATGAGGCTGTCGCCTACAAGGATGATTTAATTAAATGCCTTGTGTGCCCCCTGACCATGTTGAACTATAAGCAATTTGCAAATATGAATGAATTCATCCTCATATGGTCTTTTATTGTGGGATTCACAGCAGGGGAAATTCTATGTATCCTTAGCCTAAATCTGGTTTGACACAATAGGAAGAAAACCAAGAGTGATAACAGGAGAAAAATTACACTCCAAGAAACTTTCACTAAGTCTCACTGGCAATCAGCTCTGGAGAGAGAAGCTCATCTGATGAGCCATCATGATCACATCATTACTCAAGCTTAGGACTCACCTGGTGCAAAATACAATAGCCCAGCTCTTGCAGGGGAAATCCGAGACCTAATTGCAATGGTTTTTATTCAAAAGGAGTAACATTGGTATATTTGTCAAATTCTCTGAGCTTCACTGAAAGAAAGAAATCATTGCAAATTTGCAAGGCATTATTAATATTATATCGTTATTATCATTATTTTTTTAGTAAAGAACTTTAAAATCCTTTAGGTGCAGGACTAGTTGTTCTCATTCATTTCTCTGAACTACTTCAAAGAGATTAAGTGTGGATTCAGCCTTTAGCTCAAATCTGCTATTTTCTGGAGGTTCAAGCAACTGCCTGGTGCTGCCAAGATGTGTTTTGCTTTTCCCCACTTTCTCAGCAGTAGTAAATCTGCCGCAGGGTCACAGGAGAGGCAGCAGCGATCCATGCTGCCCGCTCCCACTGCTCTCAAAAGGCTTTGGAAAGGATGCATTTCTCCAAGAGCTCAGGGCTGCCCAGTTTCTCCACGGATGACTTCACTGAAGAGTTGTTTCAGATATTGCATGGGAAAGAGATGTTTCCTCCAGTGAAACTGCTCCAGTGGAGCTGGTGGGAAGGTGGCAGGTCTCCAGCAGGTCTCCCTTCTGCCGTCTCAGACTGGCCAGAGAACCTTATGGTAGAAAAACACGAGCAGAGTGGGTGCTGCAGGTCTCCTCTAAGCAGGATCATCCATAGCCCCACAAAAACAGCGTCTTTCTGTCCAGAAGACAAGAAGTAATGGGAAATGTTTGGTTTTGTTGGGTATTGTTTAGCACAAAACCAGACAGCTGAACTGAAACCAAAAAAAAAAAATTATCTGGATGATAATATCTATTTCTGCTTTTCAGAAATTTTTACTCTGATTGAAGTGCAAAAATTGTTTAATAGGAAAGAAAATACAAAAAAATCCCAGCAGTTTGAATGTCAGACCACAGAAACATTTCAGTTCTTGAGTATTGATAGGCAAAAAAAGACATTTACTTCTCACTACTTCCAATACGCCCTTACAAAAAAGCTTATTTCTCATCTCACGCCATTAATTGTTGTTCCAATGTCCAGAAGTGCCAGAAGCTCCAAGCGGCAGAGAGGTTCAGATGTGCTTGTCCTGCCTCCTACAGTGTCAGCAGTAGCTGCCCACTGTGCAGCAGTAAATGTGGTAGCGATGCAGGAGGGGGTGGACACTGCTCCTTCCCTTGGAGGTGGTCAGCTCTCACTAGAGGTATAGTTATAGTATTTGCTTCCGAGATGTGTCTCGTGATCAGACTTCCATTCAAAGTTGTTGAGCACCTTTACAGATGGATAACGGCGCATGAAGGGTACCAGTCAGTGCACAAAGTTTTCTTTCCAAAACCTGGGAGTTGTTGCACGGCTGCACATCAGCAGAAATTGCAGGCAGTTGTTAATTTGCCATTAAGTGACCTTTGGGACCTGACAACTCAAGGTAGCTCTTCTCCAGGCTCCATCCCTTCCACCTTCATCAGTCCAGAAGATTTACTTGTAGGGAAAAACAGTCAGGGGCACCAAGGTGGCTGAAGCTGTTCCCCTCGACATTCGTCCCGTGAGCAAAGGAGGGTGGCAGAGGAACAGCAAAGGGAGTTAAGACCGTTCCGTGTATCTGCCATCTTCCACAGGAGGAGCTCATTACTGAAAGGGTATTTCCACAACCCTGACACAGCTCCAGCAACACCCACAGAGCCCTCAGGTCTCTGAGTTGGGCAGACATCCTCACCCAACAGATGGAGGAAATCAAGAAACAGGAAACCTATGGCCAGTCGTTGCACCTAGAATGGTACCTGGGTTATGAATGAAGGATCCTAAAGGAGGGGTCTGATTTCCAGTCTTGTTGTGTGAAGGCAGCTCCCATTGATTTCACTGGTTTTCTTATCGTTTACTTTTCAAATGGAACAAATAATTGGACCTTTTTAGATCCACTTTCCTCTAGAATTGCTACCCAATCCATTCACGACCCTCAGACATCTCACCACATTTCTTTATTTTGTCCTGTCCTTATCTAATTCCCCAATGTCTATTTTAAGACAAGGTGACCATATTTAGATCAGGACCGGGACACAGTCCTGATTTATACAATACTATTATAATACTTGCAGTATTAGTCTCTTTTTTTTTCCTTAATACAGCCTGACACCTTACACGCAGCATTGACCATTACCGTAGATTGAAGAGACATTTTCACTGAGCTGTCTACAAAAATGCCTAGATCTTTATCTAACTAATCTCTTCCACACCATTTAAGTAACCCCCTTCCGTGTGCACTATTTTCCTGCTCTTGTCTACTCTGCAGCTGGGCTACCAGACAAGTCACTCAACATGCTTTTGCAATCCTTGGAGTTTCCTGTCATCTCAATACACGTAAGAGCTGCTATTCCCTGCTAATATGCCAAACAAGCCTTTAGTTGCAATATCCGAACACTTCAAAAAAAATCAAATTTATTTAGTGCCTTACTGCAGTAGCATGGCTAAAGCATGAATGTTTCTGTGGGCAGTGGTACAAAGAACTCTAAAGTTGCTTTATCTCCCTGAAACCTTATTTCCTGGACATCTAAAAAAGCATCACAATAGTAGTGGTCTTTTTAATGATTTATCTTAGGCATTAAAAAAGAAGAAAAAAATCACTACAGGCTTTTACCTCTTTCCTTCCACTTTGGATCTGGTCAAAGAGACAGAATCACAGACAGGTTGAGGTTGGAAGGGACCTGTGGAGGTCCTATTGACCAACCCCTCCCTGCTCAAGCAGGGCCACCTAGAGCTGGTTGCCCAGGACCATGTCCAGATGGCTTTTGAATACCTCCAAGGTGGGAGACTCTACAACCATTTGCATTCCTTGGTTCCCTGGTTATTTTTCTACTTTTTTCCATGATGACTTGAAGTCCAGGAAACGTTCCCTTTCTGTGACCCTCATGCTGCTCAGGGTGACCCCGTCATCTGCCCGGGAGGATGAATAGGTCACGCAGTAATTTAGGGAGGTGAAGCTTCCCGAAACATTGGACGTGGTCCTTGCTCCTTCACACAGCAGAAATCCAGCAAGACCTTGTGAAAATCTGTGCTACGATTGTCAACCCTGTGGGACACTGGTCAAAGCATCACAAGATCATTCGGTCTTGCTGTGCTCTGTGCAGCAAATGTCACCCCAGGACAGGGAAAAGCACTATTTGTTTCTGTAGGAGCTCAGAGTAAAGTCTGTTTATACCTTTATCAAAAACTACAGGGGTGCCCAATTACTTTTATCTTTCTTTAGGAGAAACAACAAATAGATTGTCAAATTGCTGAGAAAATCAAGGGCTTATTCAACTTTCTACCCGATTCTCCTTTCAATGCTGCTACAACATTCACGTTATACGCTGCATAATGAGACATAGCTACCTCATTAGCTGCTGGATTGCCTACACATGGCAACCCTGAAATCTGAATACCTAGGGATGCCCGTGAATACTCTGGTGTGTTAGTTAACCAAGAATAAATTGTGTCATGAGAACACGGGGGATTTCTGTATGACAGAAGTAACACAAGAAGGATCCAGAAAGTTAGGAATTCACAGGAAAATGAAATGTGGTGGTTAAAATGAGTAAAAGTTTTGACCTTGAAAAGCAAAAGTTTCTGAGTTTCCTTAGGGCAAAACTGGAGATCCTGTTCAGCTATTTCAGACAGCAAAAGCATTCACCCTTTCTTAATTCTTCTCACATGGCTACCTGCTAAGTCCAGCAGAAGCCCTGCGCCGCAGAGCAGTGTCAGCCTCTCCAGGATGCAGCGGTTGCTCCTTTCCTCCAACCTGTCTCTTGCTCTTTACCAAACAAGGCACATACCAGGACTCTCAGCTTTTTAAATGAGACAAGGTCATAACACAGAGAACCTGTGATTGCAAATAATTTGGAGGTAGGTTTAAAGCAAAAGGATGGTTTTTTTCATGCTGGAAGTCACTGCCTCAGGCTGGCAGGGAGGGCAAAGGTCTAGAGTGGGAATCCTAAGAAAAATCAGAATTTCCTAATTATCAAGACAACTACATATGATAGCAAGATCACTTTATACTTGTTCTATTTCTTACACTCTTTCCGTAAGCACCTGGTCCTGGCCACGGTCACATACAGGTTCCCTGGCTGGTTGGTGCTTGGTCTGACTCACTGTTACATTCATTTTAGCCATGGGTTCACTGATTAATTCCGATGCCTGATCCAGACTCTTTGTACACAGAAGTTTTGTTTTCTCCAACAGCAGGTCAGAAAGCAACATGAATTTTGAGTGGTCTATAGTAGATTTTCACACAGATGCATTATGAAGACCTTTCCCATCAGATCCAGATGTAGATGCTGCTACCAGACACCTCCTGGGTCATATCTGGGGCTCATGCCTATGTGAAGATGCCACCTGGATGTGAAGAACCAAAGGAACTGATTAAACTTGGAGAAGCACTTTGTTTAGACAGAGAAATGCCAGGAGGACATGCAACACCTCCATCCTGTGACAAACGCTGCAAGAAAGATACACAGCTACTGACAGAAACCTGTTCATAGGGTGGCGTTGCTCGCAGAAGCTGCTTGCTAATACATCTTGTTTCCTGACAGGTTGGCTTTTGATAAGCTCTAATTGTCAGCCCCCATGTCAGAGCTGCTGTGTGTATGCAGAAAGCAGAGCTGCTTAGCCGGCTGCTGAGCGGCTGAGTCGAGGGCTCTCTCTCCTGGCAGAAAGCATGGTTGCATGGCTGGCTCTGCTCCTTGGCTTGGCTGCTGGTCCAGAAGCAACCCGAATGCTCCTTTTGGTCGATCTTTGATTTTCATATTCATTCCCCTTTACAACGCACACTGACATCAGCCACGGGTGACACTTTTTCTTATTTTGGCCACGAGCAGAAAAGAAATACTTGCATTTATTTATTTTTTTCCATTGGAAGCAGCCAGTTACAGAATTGTGATATTACCAGAAATTTTTAATTTTGTAGCCCTTAGGAAGTGCAGATAAACACCTGAACTTACAAACCTGCACCAGACTGAAAAGCTCTACATTTTTCCTGGATCACCTGTATTTTGCATAGAAGGAAAGCTCTGAATGGGGCAGCAGATTACTTTAGTATTACCGTATTACTCTGGGGCAGATGACTGCAGCATTCAGCCATCCCTCGGTTGAAGGGTGGGCAGAGGGGGAAGGAGCCACTTCATCTGCATGGCCAAGGCCCCTGAGGATGTAAAACAGCCATCACACTGTCCTAACTGAGCAGCTGGTGGGTCTGATTTTATCTTCAGAAAGATGGAGAGCATATATGGCATAGAGGAGAATAGCAAATACTGCCTTAATGACCAGATGATAGCTCATTCAAACTCACCGTTGCTGCCAGATAGATTTTTTTTCTTCCTTTTTTGTTTGATGTTTCTTTATTTTCTATATTACTGAGGGTATTTGCCTGTGATGTGGAGGTTTTTTCTGCTTAGCAGCTCACCTGCTCCTGCTGATTATATTTCTCCATACTGCATTACACCCCAATCATTTCCCTTGGAGTTGACAGTGGTGTCACAATAAAACAGTTGTAAGGAAAAGTGGCAGGAGCAGATGAATTGGCAAAGAACAAAAATGAAGGTTTGGTGACAATATGTCATTTATCAGAAGAAACATAAAGAGGAAAATGGACAATCTAGCAACAGGAGCAGGACTCTTGGAGGCTTTCCACTGGTTCAGGGCTCCATTTAACCCAGGGTGAAATCCAGTTTCCACTTAAACCAGCTGTCAATTTAATGCTGATGTTAATAGGGGTAGGATTTCACCTCTGCTATTTATTGTGGAACAGGGAATCAGAAATCATGGCAGGCACTGACGCACATTGTGACTGTAGGTACATCTCTTCCCCTTTCTCTGCTTCAGCTTCTCCATCTATAAAATGGGCAAAAGTCTTCATCTCATGATGTTTCCATTGCATTTCCTGAGATTCTTTAAAGTTTCATACTGAGTCAGAGTTGTCCTTAGTGTCAGCTGGGGGTTCATGGAGATAGTTAGAGTTTGGCTTGAGCATTAGTTTGCGTATGAAGAGCATAACCTTTACTTTGGTTTCCTTAGGGGCGAGATGCACCAGTTGTCCCTTAATTAAATCAGTCAGCTCCATGGCAGTTTAACCTTTCCAATGCAGAAAGAAACAAACCCCACATAAAAAGAATGGCTTGTGTGACCTCAGGAAGAATGGCAACAGGGGGAGGAAGGGGGTGGCATTTTTTTTTCTTTAATTTTAGAAATGTGAAACCTTCTTTACTAACCCAGCCTGTTCCACAAGCAATAGTGATATTAACGCCCATTCAAGCATACAACTTGCCTCTGCCCTCCTCTGCTTAGGTGGCGATCGTTGTGACCGATGGACGTCCCCAGGATGGAGTGCAGGATGTGTCAGCAAGGGCCAGAGCAGCTGGCATCGAGATCTTTGCCATCGGGGTTGGCCGGGTGGACATGCACACACTGCGGCAAATTGCTAGCGAGCCCCTGGATGATCATGTGGACTATGTGGAGAGCTACAGTGTTATAGAGAAGCTGACCCACAAGTTTCAAGAAGCTTTCTGTGGTAAGTCCTTGCCACAACCCCGGGTTCCTAGCCAAGAGGTACAAGTGGCTGCCAGCAAGCTTTTCACATGGAAGTTGTATGTGTGAGCAGCCTTCATCCATCTGCTTCCTTGTTCCAAGGACTCGGGTCTGCAGGAGCACGAAGCAGTATGGAAGACAGATGCTCTTTGAAGTTGCCTTTCAGGAATTTCAGGTTTTGTTTAGGGAATTCCAGGTTTTAGTTAGAGAAGTCTCCAGACTTCATTGGCACAGAAGAGTTTGTAAACATGACCCACGTACTCCTTGAGGCATTGAAAAAGAACCTAGAAAAAAATATCTTTACATAGCTAAAATCATTGTCCTTTTGTTTAAGCCTATCATCTGGGCAGTTCTGGCTTGTAATTTCCCCCACCAGTATTGTCTTCCAAATTCCCAGCTGGGCAAGGGATGGTTTCACTTCCCTGCTAGAGGCTGAACCGCCTTTGCCTGACTATGCTGTTGTTTTTGCAAGCCTTGTGAGGCAGGAAACTCTCCTGGCTGGTGCAGTATCTAACGCCTTTCTGCATAGCATATAAAAAGAGCCTGACTCTCCTACAAACACATATTCACTCCTACGTGAACCGGTGAATGGAGTGAGAAAGCTTTATTACTTTCAAACGTACCCACAAGACTATAGGAGGTGGTCTATAAATATCCATTTTATGTGTCGGCAAGAGAGGCCTGGGGGTTTCGCACGCACATCCTGCTGAAGCACAGACGCGTGGCAACACTTTTTAAAAGGTGCGATACACCACGGTGCCTATGGCAAGGCATTGCAAACACACACACGCAGATGGACCTGTAAAACTCTCCAAGACCAATTTCATCAAGAGGTGTAAAATTTCATGATTCAACTTTCAGGCTGAAAATGATGGGGGTGAGCAGCTTTTCGTCAAGGAAAATGTCTTCCTTTGTGGGAAGGAGGAAAATTTTGAATACAAAGTGAGTCATGTATCATAATCAGGTGTCACTGTACCAGAAGTTCATGAAAGAGGGGAACAAATACTACATACTAAAGGGGGGCTAGAGACAAAATTTGAGGAGGTGGAATCCAGGCCATGAATACCTGTGGGAGCTTGTGTTGGCCGCCCTGGAGTCAGGACTCAGCCAGAGACAGAAAGGCCTGACAGTGTGTTTTGAAGTTCTGGCACTGGTGTCACTCAAAAAGATAAAGAGAAAAAAAATCCTTTCTGTGCCTTGCTTTTCAAATTTGAAATGTGCAGATGACAAAGTTCCCCCATGGTAAAAACCCTCAGAGATGCATCTAAGGGAAGCGCTGTGCTAAGGATTATTATAGCTAACAGAGAATAGCACCATATTAACTGCCAAGTGGGCTGTTATCTTGCTATGCAAGCAGCTGCACAAAACCGTCCTTGGAGATGTACCCAAACACCACCTGCTATTGCAAAGCACGGTTTGTGGGTACTGACAGCAGGAAGAACTGTGCAGCACCGTCCAAGCTCTTTCCCGTAACACTCAACAAACACATGGGAAAAAGGGAGACCCTTGGCGATCCAGCCACTAGTTAGACTACTAAGATCTCTGTAAGCTTCAGAGAACTCAACCAGTGTTACAGCCATCTGCATGGTTAGTAATATTCCTAATTATATGAGCCACATATCTGCTGGAAAGATCAAGCAGTGCTGGCACAATATGCATGCATGTGAATTGGGAAGGCCAGAAGTACAAAATAAATGCAGAGCAGAACACAAATAGCTTGAAATAATGAATAGAAGCTCCTTAACTTTGAAAGACTTTGCACCACCTCCCATCATTGTGATAGAACCAGAAACGCTCAGTTTTCTGCACAGATTTCCCTGGTATTTGTAAACTAATTGCTTCAACCAGATCTGTTTTGAGTTTGTTTTCCATCATCATTGCTGCAGCCATGACAGTGTTGTCAGTCACTGAACGTTGCTGGCTCAGACTGCTGCCATTCAACTTCTGTTTGCTCAGCATCTCAGGAGTCAGATCCACGTTAAGATCAGCAGGCAGAAATGTTTGTAGAGAGCGAATCTGGAAGCTGCACATGCGAGGGTAGCTCTGAAGTGAATTCCAAATATGTTTGGACATGAATCCCATCCAGAAAAGAAAACTGTACGTGGGGCTGAACTCACTAATCATAATTGTACTACATAGCTGGAAAAAATGGGTATTGGCCAGCCCAGATGGTAGGTTGGAAACCAAATCTCAACCAGTAGCTTTGGAGAGTGAAGTATATTGTGATATGTCCAACAGACAGCTGGTTTTTGCCCTCAGTATGGAGACTATTTCTAGTCCTGGATGTGCGTTAGTCAGGAGACTTGTGAAAATTTCTCCTTGCCTCTTGTATCTCAGTCACTATGCAGGAGTAGTGACCTCTGCTGCCTTGTCTTGCTGCAGAGCGGGTTTAGTTATCACTGAGCGTATAGGACTAACATGCTTTGCGGATGGGCCGAGCAGGCTCTGGGTTGAGAAGCCTTGGCATGGTCTCTGATTTTAATCTGCACCTTTGCCTGCAGTGGTGTCAGACCTGTGTGCCACTGGAGACCATGACTGTGAGCAGATCTGTATCAGCAGCCCAGGAGCGTACAAGTGTGCTTGTAAAGAGGGTTTCACACTGAACAGCGATGGGAAGACCTGCAGTGGTATGTAATGATTTTCATTTGCACTGAGCCGAGCTGTGATCTGCAGTGGTATGGTGGGGATAGCACTGAGACAGGATAGATGTGTTCCGTTCAGAAGAGGCAGAAGAGGAAACCATGCACTTATAACCAAGAATTATTTTGAAAACATTAGTGTGAACTGTTGATTGATTAAACCTATTTCATTAGCGATAAAATGACACTAGGGTTATATTTTGCTGCATAATTAATTGGGGTCTTAGTTGCTGTCTTCTTTTACCCTGTTCTCATACTTTGCTTCAGCTTGCAGTGCTGGGTCAGGATCTGCTCTGGATCTCGTTTTCCTGATCGATGGCTCCAAGAGTGTGCGGCCTGAGAACTTTGAGCTGGTGAAGAAATTCATCAACCAAATTGTGGACTCTCTGGAGGTGTCAGACAAACAGGCCCAAGTTGGCCTGGTTCAGTACTCCAGTTCTGTCAGACAGGAGTTTCCACTGGGGCAGTTCAAGAACAAGAAGGACATCAAAGCAGCAGTCAAGAAAATGGCCTACATGGAGAAAGGAACGATGACAGGCCAGGCTCTGAAGTACCTCATTGACAGTTCCTTTTCCATCATCAATGGAGCTAGGCCTGGGGTCCCCAAGGTGGGCATAGTCTTCACTGATGGACGGTCACAAGATTACATCACTGATGCTGCTAAGAAAGCCAAAGACTTAGGTAGGTCTCCTGAATTCTCACTGGCTTGTTTCTCCCTTGGTACCGCATCTAGTATCAACCTCCGTGTGACTCTTTCCCTGGAGACCTCTCTTACTTTGGACAGAAACAGGTTACTATAGAGTGACTTTGTCGAGATGTTGCCTGACTGTCCTTGCATGCTCATAAAGAACTTGGAACAACTCAGGCTGGGGTTCAGACGAATCTTGGTTTGCCAGCAGCTGGTTTTTGTTCCCACAGCCCCTCTGTGTCTTTGACCTAAGTCTGCTGGAGGTCTCTCTGCTGGGCAGGATGGAGTTTCACACATTTGGTATGGGATGCACGCTGGTCTAGCATGCTTCACACAAATGTGAAAGAAACCGCAGGGAGAAGCTGAGGATTTGTCTGACGTTGGTAATGAAAGTCAGGTCAGCATCAGTGGCACTCACGGTGAGGCAAAGATGACCATCAGAGAGTCCCTTGGAGAATAACAGGAGTTGTAGGGCCAAGTGTGGCTTGGCTGTATCAGCCTTAAGGCCTGGAAAAGAAAAAGAAGAAATTAAACAATAAACAAAGCAGAAACACAGATTAAGGGAGTTACTGTGGACTCCCTGTCCAAATCCCAGACGCACCCAGACACACTAATAAGAAACTTTCTTCAGCTTCTACTGGAATATTAAAAGTGTACAGCAGCTACATATTGATATATTTATATGTCTAAACACTGTGAAGTATAAATATCTTGAGATCTGCCCCTTTGCTGACCTGCTGAACAAGTTCCCAGTCTCCTGACATCTCTCAGTTAAATGGATGCAGCCCATGTGAACATGCTCATGAATTGCTAAACCCTTTACTTCCCTTTAACTTCGGTCTCGGCCACTAGATGGGACTAAGGGCTAGCACATAATAAGAAAGGTCAGGTACGAGATCATGAAAAGCTGATGTTTACAACGCAAGTTGACATGTTATGTGGATGTTCAGCTCTTATAAAACAAAAGGTCCTTATAAACCGTATCTATAGAATTTATTCCTCTGTGATGATAAAACTTTATGCCTTGTTTCTTCCTCCTCTCTTGTCCCTACACAGAAATCTCCAACATCTGTTCATGAGTGATTTCAGTGGGATAAATAACAAGATGCTTATAACTAGCTTCCAAACATGTTCCTTGAGTTGAACTTTGAAAAAAAACAAATATTGGTTACATCCAGAGGTAGAAAGACAAGGCAAAAAAGGGAGGAGGGGAAAGCATTACCAGTGTCTAGACATGGACAAGTAGAGACAAATATTTCAAAACAGGGGTTAACTAGTGTCACCATTCAAGTCAATGGGAAAACTGCAGTTCAGTTCAATAGAAACAGGTTTAAGCCAGAGGTGGCCAATCAATCTCTTGGCAGTGAAGCATAGTACCTGGACATATTCTTAACTCACAGTATGGGTTGCTCTTGACAGACTATATGAGTTGCAATTTTAGAAGGAGATTCAGCTACAATTTTGCTAAACCACAGGTCTCCATTGCACAGGGGACTTTGCCACTACATAGGTTGATTAATGGTGGCTGCAGGCTATTTTGAAAACTTCCACTGTTTCCTTTTGCTGTATTATCGCTTCCCTATTAGTTGGATGCATGATCCTGTCAAGGTGTTATGATCATCTGTCCTTTCTTGTATCTCCAAAACATTGTTCTTGTGGTGACTGTGGTCATTGTCTGGGTAATTCCAGTAAGACTTCACCTAAAAAAATATTCTGGAACCCTCGTTGACCTGATTGAAATAGATCTATAATAGGAGAGGGTAAAGGGGTTAATTTCCCAGTTAATGTCTGCAGAGCTGTGTGGAGACTGTGGGTCCAGAAGGTGAGCACGAATGTACAAACTGACGGGGTTGGTACCAGAGCAGCAAGATGCTCCACGGCTGTCCAACTGACAGGCTCCCATTTCTCGCAGGCTTTAGGATGTTTGCTGTGGGAGTTGGCAACGCAGTTGAGGATGAGCTGAGGGAAATTGCTTCAGAACCAGTAGCCGAGCACTACTTCTACACGGCTGACTTCAGAACCATCAGCAAGATCGGGAAAAAGCTGCAAATGAAAATCTGCATTGGTAAGAGTAGGGGACTGGGGAGAGGGGGGATTTAGTCACAGAATTTGAAGGCTGGAAGCAGAAGGACAAAAATGCCCCTTCAGATGGTTGTTACAAACAGCTCTCTGTTCTCACTGTATCGAGTTTGCAGGGTACTTGGAAGGATCATGAGACATCAACACTTTGGGTGGTTACCTGAACCACAGCCACCCCTACACCTCATCCATTTCCCCCTCTCACAAACTGCCTTCTCCTTCCCTTTTCCTCCACACTTCTCCCCTTGTCTCCCTTCCTCTTCAGTAACGATGAATTCATGCTGTACCAGGCCCTGAGAATAGGCAAAAGTGATGTAAGGAGAGAAGAGTTGCTCTAAAAGAGAAGCTAAGGGTTGATTTATCGGACATCTGAGTTGAAGCTCGCTAACCACTGGATGCTCCTTCAGTAAACAGGCACCACAAGGGTGACGCATTTCAAGTTAAAATAAGCATCTAGTATTTTCCACATGACTCATCGGTGTCTAAATTTGGGCAACATGAATGCTAAGTTGCCCAGGTTTCGATAGCCTAGTGAAGCAAAGGCTGAGAGGACTGACTGGGACACAGGCGTGACAAGAGGAGGTAAAGAATAACATAAAAGTTAAAGAATATTGACCTGTAAATAACCTGCGTCTAAAAATTATTTTAAAAAAATAACTATCACAGTTATGTTGGATTTTTATTTTGAAGGAATCATATACCTCCTATGAAATATTGGCCCTTTGCAATGCATCTGCTTGATCAGGCAGAACACAGTGAATCCCAAACACTCAGGCTTCATTTAAGACATTGACTACCTTGCAGCACTCCTGAGACCTACGCCGCCAGGCTCATCAGGAACCTGGCACTCTCTTGTCGAGCCTAGGTGCTCAGGCTCCTTTATCCTCTTAGGCAAATGTTTCCTTCCAGTTCCCAGCAAGATACATTGCACACAGCTCTGGTGGGGCTCATTTAGTTCCCAGGAGAGCTCTGCCAAGCTCAAATCTACTTCCAATGAGCATGTAGTGTGCTTGAGTGCCCCAGGGCCCCCACACAATGCAGAGACCTCCACTGCTCTCATGGCACGCGGAGACACTCTACAGCATCAGCTGGATGAAATTATACACATTGCCAAATGTTAATCTCCTTTTCCCCTTTCTTTGCAATTTCTATCACTGTTATTTGTGCCAAAACCAAGAGATATCCATGTAAATATTAGTGGGTTAGCAGTAGGTGACTCATCTGTTTTTCTCCCTGAGTGTATATTAGAGAGAAAAAATACTCGGGAAGTTAGAGGCCTTGCCTCAGGAAGATCAGATTTGGTTCCTTGCTTCACTACAGATGTCCCGGGCAAGTGGCCTGTTCTCCAGATTCCTAAAGATGGGACCTTCCCTTCCTCCTGGGGAAGTCGGGGAGGGACAACACCCTCCAGGGTCCTGTGTCTGCAGAGCCTGGTAGCCAGGCTTGCGAGATAGAGTCTCTTTGCCATGGCTACTTTAAAAAGCAGGAGTCGATCCAAGCACAAGATGGTGGGACCCATATGAAAACTCCCAACAGATTGTATTTAAATATCTTTCGAGAAAGCAAATACATTTAGACTTCAGCATTCAAAAAAAGTAAAAATAAATTTTGGAAAAAGTACTTGTTTGAAAAAAAAATCACTTAACATTTACGTTTAAAAAAAAAAAAAAAAGGAAAGGAAATATTTGTATTTGTTTGATTTCCAGTGCCAGCTTGTATTTATCAACAGATGGCTAGAAATCTTCTCTTAATATCCAGCTTTAGTTTACTCATGAGTGGTTTAATTCTGTTGCATTTTTGTGCAAGTGATGTCCTTTCCCTTAAAAAGTCCTTCTCCTATTTACTGCTTCCGTTTGCTAGGCAGTTGAGCTGACTCAGTGTGGTCTTGTAAACATCTCCTTTCTTTTCTCAGCCATCTCAGTACCCTTTTTTGCTCCTATTCCAGTTTAAGCTAATTTTTCTTGAAGAACATATGTAAATTATTGACATAGATTAGCAAACTGATTAATGCACATTGCTCCACCTGCTCAAGAAATGGAGGGCTGAAGCAAAGCTCAAACAAGTCTTGACTCTCAGATGGTAAACATTGCCTCCAAAGTTTTATTTCACAAGAGTTTATGAGCAGCAAAGAGTATGGCCCACCATGGTGATGTTATTGGGAAGAAAACTGGCAAACAGAGATTGTTTTGAGCACTGCACGTGGTCAGATTCAAATTTTGGGGACAAACATTAAGCATCAGTAGTAGAGCTCAGTGGGTTTTCAGGAAACCTGGAAATCCGAGAAAGACAAAGAGCCTGGCCTATATAACAATAAAATGTGAGATTTTTCTAGTCATCTGAGGTTAAAGCCAGAAGCGATCAGTCAGACAATTAGGAGGAATGATATTTTTATTTCCTTCATGTTTGTGCTAAAGAAAATAAGAATTGCTTTGTTTCACTTGTCTCAGTGATTTTGATTTAATCCCTTTTTTTGTGCCACTTAACCCATCTCGATATTCTGATCCACAGAGGAAGATCCATGCGAATGTAAATCTGTTGTGAAGTTCCAGACCAAAGTGGAAGACCTCATAAATTCATTGCAGCAGAAATATATCCTTCAGAAGCTGTCTTTGTTCAGAACTCAGTGGGTTGGGTTGTGCTTTCTGGAGGGACCAGTGGGGAAAGTCTACACGTGGGGGAAGGAAGTTGGGTAGGTGTTCAGGAAGCTGGGAAACAAGACATTTGGGTTATAAATGTGTATAACAAGGAGAGTCCCTGCACCAGAGTGCGCAGCTACGGGTCCGACACAGAATAAGTAGAAGAAAAACAATAGAGCCAAAGTAGAATATGACAAACCATTGCAAGATAGCAATGAGCTGTAGGCACCAAGACCTAGGTCAGTTTTTAGAAAGATGCTTGAATGCTGCCAGTGTGAGTGCTGTGGAAGCATGGGTCATGCATGGGTTGATGCTGCCACTTCTCCAAGCTGCAGGTCCTGTGAAGCAGGCCAGAATGTGAGGGCTGAGAGCAGCAGTGGCTAACACTGGACTGTGAACAGACGAAACCACTGGTGCACACATGCAGCTGATTCGCTCAGCCATTAAAGCTCCATGGACGAGATTCTTTTTATCCGACAGTAAATGTCTACAATGCAAACATCTGAGTTGGCTGCCTAAATTCCTCCACAGCACTGGAGGGAAAGAGGGTCTTCTACAGCAAACCACCTCTGACTGTATAGCTGGTGGTCTGGGTAAAGTCAGATGGATAGGCCCAACTATCAGAGGGGTAGGTCCCATTTCTCCCAGCTGTCTAAACGTCAGTTGTGAGGGACTGACTCTCATGTAACTGCTTGCTGCAAACGTCTCCAGTGAGGTGAGTTGGATCCCATCTGAATTGAGTTTGTGGGACTGCATTCTGCCATGCTGGGTCCTGTCATATTGCAAAAAGACCATGAATAAGTGATCGAAAGAGAAACAAGAAAAAGAAAGAAGTTGTCAATAAGATTCAAACGTCTCATGGGGAGAGGAATTAGTGAAACCTTGGGGGGGCTCACACAGGGCTAGGGAGATTTTTCATTACTGAGAATAAGGAGAGAATATAATTTTAAAAGCAATGTTCTAATTTATTCACACATTGCTGTACTTTGCTATGTCAGTTGCACAGTATATTTTCTACTCTTTATCTCAAATTGAGTGAAATCCACGACTTATGTTACTCAAAAGGTCAGAGTAAATCAGTAGTTCTCACCCAGTGGGTTGCCGCTCCCAGGCACATCATGGAAAGCAATTAGTGAAAAGAGCAGAAAATTGCAACACACCATATAACTCTAAGAAAAGCACTCTGCTCCACCCTTCATGCAACCCACACTGCTCAAGGTCAGGAATTCTCTGTCAACCCCTCAAAACACACTCCAATCATTCTCACACTTTTTACTCTTCCTTTTGTAGTAAATTTATAGGTGCATGTGAGTGTGCGTGCATGCATGAACATTTCTACCTTCAATAAAAGTTCATCAACCTGAACGGTTCTGGAAATGCCAGACTAGGTGATGACAGCATTCCTCTGCTACCTGCTCCCAGCAAGGTAGCTCCATTCATTATCTGTTCTGCAAGCCAGGGGAGGACTTCAGCAATGAATCACTGATGTGCACCATCATTTTTTCCCCTTAACTCTTGCTCACTGGAAGCTGTGGCAAAAAGGATCGAAGCCCTGGAGAACAAGATCATCTAAGATCCCAAAACAATATTATTTCCCTCCTTCCTAATGTAACAAAACTAGAACTCCTTCACTTATAAAGGAGGGCAGCTCAGCCACAGTGCTATGGCCAGCTTGTATTTTTTTAAAGAGTCTAGTCTACCTGCATTTGTTTAAAAGGGAAGAAGTATAACAGTAGAGCAGACATTGTATAACAGGCAGAGCACTGTGTGTGACCGAGCACTAGACCATGCTAATGTTTGTTGCATCGTATAGAGTGCATATATTAAAAAAAAAGGAAAGATTTGGTTTTGATTTAAAGCTTAATATATATATGTGTTAATAAGTACTTGATTACGAGTTCTGTGAATCCTCGCTGTGTTCTTCTGCATCTTTTGTTTCTATGCATGAGATAATTTAATTTAAAAGTCAAAGTGACTTAAAATCAACTCAGATGCTGAGTGTAAAATGTCAAAGCCGCTGATCAGCTTATTATTGTAAGCATGATGTATTTGTCAGTAAGTAGGTGAAATATAATAATGATCTCTGAGTGTGCGTTGCAAACAAGATAGGATAGGATGCTGCTGCTAGTTGGGTTTATCTATAGCTGCTGTACAATATAGAAAGAAAAAACCCTCAGCTTTCCTAGCCAGCGAATGCTCTCACAATGTCTCAGTGAACTGGCACCTGAGCTAGACCTGTTCTGGGTAAGTCCTGATAATGTGCAATGAGCCAGCGGCCGTGGCTCTGTGTAACGCAAGGCAGTACTGTTAACACCAGCCCCAGGAGATGTGCCCCTGCTCCTCAGCTCTCTGGTCTCCACGTCCTCAACTGAAGCTACAAAACGTCATTAGCACCTAAAACGCAGGGAACTGCTGCTGGAGCTGCTGCCAATGGAAGCGGTGCCTTCGTCCCTGCGGTGACCAGAGGCTCACTAGCTCCTTCCTTATCCCACACCTCTAAGCACCTTCAAAGCCAGTAAGTTCATCTCAACACCTTTCAGACTCTTCTTCTGTTCCTGGATTCCCGGCACTGGCAAGACAAAAAAGCAATGTGGGCTGGAAGCATCTAATGCTGCCTGTCTCCTACAGCTGTAGACTGGCTAGGCGTGGAGTGAAGAGGCCACGTTTCTTCATGGCACGATGGCACACCATTGAATGTGAGCACAAGGGGATGGGTTTGGAGGGGGTTTTATTTTTATTTTTTGTATCAAAATATTTATACTTGAGACTATGTGAAAAGCTTTTCAGAATAACTTGGCCTGTTCAGAAATGTCACCACAGCAGATGTGTTTTGGGCGAATATTAAAAGTTTGCTGAAAATTTTAACAGCGAATTTAACTTATTTCTTTGCGTAAGCTTCGAGGTAGTTGCCTGACAACACCACCTCTCCATAGGCTTGTTAGTAGGTAGGAAAGTCTCCATCTCATGTCACAACCTTTTATTTCAATGGAAGAGAAGAAACGGTTCCGTAGAGAAACTGAGACCCTTCTCTCAAAACAAAGTGTCTTTTACAACAAAAATCATTTATTATGCTCTTGGACTTGCAGGAACGAGTCAACACATTTCCAAGCATTAGCTCAAAGACTACAGTCAGTTCATGATAGCAAAACCTCATCCTCTCAGTCAAATCTTGTATACTCCAGATCCCAGAGTAACCCCTACCAACTCCTGAACTTCTAGGGATAAGATTTCTGTTGTCTAATTTTACAGATATAAAATCTAGACCTCTAAGCTTGAGCTTCTCATTCATTTCTCAATAGACATAGACACCACAGGCCATGCTTGTCAGGATTATCTAATATGTACCTCTTAGTGAGACAAAGCAGCACCTGAGCCTATTTCTCTTTATGGATCATAACAACTCCTTCAGACTTACGCAACTAACTTCTAAACACCTCACACGGGGCAATCGAGTCTCCTCTACTGCCATTCAAGGAATCTTTTTTCCTGGTTATGTGGAAAGTGCTTTTCCATCTTAAAGCAAATATATTTATAATGGAGGAAGAAAAACCTCCGCAGTAAGCAGAAGACAAGAAACTTCTGCATGCTCTGGTTCTTAACGTCCCTTTTTGTCAAGGACTATCAGCAGCTGAGCTCCTGCAGTGCAGAATCTCACCTTGCTGTTGAATAACATTGGGTATCTGCACAGTGTTACAGCCAATTCCAGGAAAAAAGCATTTGCAAGCCAGGATCCTGAATTCATGCAGACAAAAAGCATCATACAAACAAGCTATGGAAAGGACTGATGAGGAAGCAAGGGAGTAGCAATTCAGGAGGTAGGTGTGAAAACAAGAAGGAACATACAGGGCTGTAACGGTTCATCTCCATGAGTCAGGATCCATAATGGTTGTGGATGAGAAGACCTGGAGGTCCAGTAGTTCATCAAACAAGCCTATGTATCATCTTTTCACTGTTGCTTAATGAGTTGTTGACGCATTGTCTCTCCCTGTTTGAAACGAGGGTTCAAGTATAGCCCAGAAAACATCAAAGATGATGGAAATATTTAACAATTCTCACCATGGCCCCTACTGGCTTCACTGGGTAATGGACTGGGCCCAAAAATCCTTCCAGCACCATATGCCCAGGGATGAGTCAGAGGGGTCTTTTTACCATGGCAAAGCCAGGAAAAGACATAACAGCAATTCCTGGCCAGAGGAAAATCCAGGAAGCAACTGGGCTTTGAGAAATGCAGAGGGATCCGTGCAAACCATGGCTCAGGGGCTGGAAACCTCACTGCTTGTCAGGCTGATCCCACCAGATGAGGTGGGGATGAAGCCATGGGTGTAGCTGGGAGCCTCACTTATTACTCTCAGAAATGAGATAAGACTCTAGCTATCTTGAAATTGTTGTCTTGTGACACAGAGTTTCAAAGAAAAATATAACTTTTTGGCCAGTAAGGTTGCTGTCACGTTCATACAGCCTAGTTACTCATCTGGTCCTCAGGAAATACATGGTTTAATGTAATGTCCAGTTTCCCTGACATATTTCTGGAATTCTTTCTCCTTTTCCTTTTTTCCCTATGTCTCTTCAACCTAACAGCTCATCAGAGGCAATTCACTTCCATCTGATAAGATGATGGCAGTATTATTTTTCTTCTTTTTTTTCAGCTATAATCAGTTTGCCAATCATGGAAATGAGCTCCTGTAGTTAATTTTCTTATATGCCTATTTATTCTTTAAATGTCTTGAAAGTAAAATTTAATAGTCTCAGGAACTAAAAGATGGATTTGATTTTAATTGCTTTCATGGCACCCATGGAAATGTCTACATGATAAGATATGACTATTGTCCTTTTGCAGTTTAAGCTGCTTGGCTGACTTTTTCTGGTAATGGGATAAATTCATGTAAAGTGAGGTCTGGATCTTCACCTCCACAGAAAACTGCATCCATTCAGCCTACCTTGCCCATTGCTGGTTTAATCCAACAACTTCCATATAAATGTCTTTGGGGAGCAAAACCATCCCCAGTCCTTTCTAGGGAGGCTGATCCAGGTAGGACCATGCCTAGGGGCTAATGACTCAAATTGGGATATGAAGGGTTGATATACCAAGCATTGCTCCTTCAAACCTCTGCAAGCCACCCTGAGGAAGGACCTAGGAGACAGCGTCTTCCTAAATCACCAGCTTCCTTGTTTCAGAGCAATACTCCTGGATTCTGCAAAGAAATGCCCCTACACGCAGCCATAGCAGATCTTGTTTTCACTTTTTATGGAGAGCGTACCATTACATCTGTCTTTCCCTAGCTATCTTTCCTAAAGTTTCTCTCTCCATCCATCCATGCATCCCACCAATCAGTCAAGTAGCAGTCGTCGTATTTCTCTGTACTATGGTCCTTATTCATTGAAAACCTCAATCCAAGCCAACCTTTTGGCATCACACGGTAAAATCCTCCACAAGGAACACAACATAGGAATGGGCCATAAATAATTTGCAGGTGTAAACAGAAAAGAATGCTTTTCTAGTGCCCTGCAATGGCAGGAGGGCCAAGATATATTATCAGGCATTGAATTGCTTCTGTAACTAATATTTTGTTTTGTGTTACAGATAAAGCAGAACTAAACTAATTAACAATTATTTTTCCTCCCTTCTGGCTTCTCCTGGCTTAAAACAACAAAAGAGCTCTTGCATCTCCAAAGTCAATTAGTCACTGGGCTAGAACATAGGCTTTTGACATTGTAATTAGACTTCATTAATGGATCGCCAACGGCAGCAAGATGGAAACCTACTAGATGAGCCTCTCTTTGCATTTTCTTTCAGCTAATTACATGCTTATCTTGGAAACAAAAGATGCTGCACACAATGGGAAAAAAAACCACTTATATGTCCCAAATTGTGGAGTGATGGGCTTATAGTGAAAGCCTCCTTGCTGGAGGTTGTAAAGTGATCCTTCTGCAGACGTGGAACTTCTTTTCCCTCTCTTTGCTGCTGCATCCTACACATGACCAGTCCTTCTCTCCACGTTGCCACCAAGTCCCAAATTCCTTTAGATCTTTTGGCAAAATAATTTATAAAATGCTGTCCTTTGGGTATGGAAAAAACCCCTGACCACTTTTTCCTTACCTCCCTGTGGGTGCTGAGCAGGCCCTCGAAAGACTGAAGCCTCCACTGCTCCCAAAGGCAGGAGGAAAGCTCTGTCTTCCAGCAGAGTTCTTTTGCCAACAAGATCCCTCTGGGGAAGCAATTTTCTCATGCAGGTCATTGATATTATAACACAGGGCCATTAGTAATCAAATAAAAAAGTGCTTTGAATTAAACTGAGGGCTTCTAGCTTGGTAACATCTTTCAATAGCAATTTGTGACACTAATACAGTGTAATTGCTGCTAATGAATGGGTAGGTAGCAGACCAGTTATTATTATGATTTTTCTCCAAGCAACATCAGGCAGTGAAACCTGTCTCAGGCTGCATGAATTTACTGTTCCTTGTGAAAAGCAGCGAGCTTCCTCTCTCTTACTCCTCTGAGGTAATTCAGTGAACAGACAGTTTAAGGTGCTAGCAAATTTATGTTGTGCAAATTATTATTTGTCATTTTATGTTCAACTTGGGAAGAGACTTCAACAAGCCAGAGTACACTACCCTGCGTAATTCCTTTAATGATGAACTCGCTAAGGATCAGAGCTCTGGCAATAAATTGTAAGTGGCTTTATACTTCAGATAGTCATTTGGATTTATTTATTTTTTAATCACCAATCATGGCAGGAACTGTTTTGCGAGTTTTACAATTGTTGTGGTATTTTACTGTTCTGCGGCCTGTTCCCACTATTATATACTGCGTAGATTAGGCTAGAGATAACAATAAATGCTGAACAGTTATCTGTCCTCAGGTAGTGCTATGTTCTTTGGCGGAGATCAGATTGCTATCCCTCTCCTCTGGATGGAGAAAGTGAACCCTAACAACGCAGAGCAGGCAGCATCGTGAAGTGCTTGAGGCATTGTACAAGGCGCTGTAGGGATGGGTAGGGAGGGAGAGCCCTTGCTCTCCAGGGCTGTCCTAAGGCAGATGAAGGACAAGGCACACAGGTAATTTTACAGATGAGCAATGAGGTGCGTTACTTCCTACACCTCCGAGCACACTCACATACCTCAGATTCTCCATCCTGGATGATGGAGACCCGTCCACAATCGATGGACGGCAACTCTTGGCACCGCCTGCAATGGAGAGCTCCTGGTGAATTAACGTGTATGGGCATCTCTGCAGGCAGTGAGGAACACGAGCGGGTATTGCAGTGCTTGCACTCGGATCGTGTGCCAGGGCTCCCCAGAGTCTCAGGGACTCTGTTGTTAGACCTTTCAAAAAGGCATAAAATTAATAAACCACCTACATGGGGGAAATCACTTCCCGACCTTTCATGCAGTCAAACTTCAGTGTAATCACCTGACACTTCTGGTTTTTATCAGTGTACCCACAAATTAGCCACGGTGTCTCACCAACTAATAGGAAGAAAGTAATTACTGGCGCTACCGCTAGAACTGATAGCAAGGGCTACTTTGGGAAATAAAGGATTAATTTCAAATATATATGTAGGAGATCTTGATAGCAGCAGGTGTAAGGGGAAAAGAAAATTTAAGGTAGACATAAGTGTGGGAAGAGAAATACAATAGCAGAAGTGAAAGTATATTTGGAACTGAAGTGCAATCTTTTTAGCATGTAGGACAGCGATGGAAACTTCTCAAACCCAGAGGTCGTTTTCTTTTAGTAATAACTGAACAAAGTGAGAAAACTCACAGAGCTTCTAGTGACAGAAAGATGTTTTTTTCATGTCTCGGGGGCCTGACCCTAAAGTCAGAATTGGGGGGGGGGGAGGAAGGGGTGAGATCAGGCTGGCGTTAAGCCAACAGAACTCCATCTGCTTAACATGGACCATCTGAGATGACACGTTGCAGACACCCCCCCAAAGCGCTGCACTGGGATGGGGTGCAAGGGCTGCTACGAATTTGGCTGAAACAAGATCCAGCCTGTGTCTTCCTGGTTGCCAGGGTGTACCAAGGGGACCGGGATGTTTCTCCTCTCACCATGCTGGCCACTCGACATGGCTAGGCTCCGAGAGCTGGGTACTCTTCCAGAGGGGCAGTGGGGGCTTTGAGGACAGGTCTGGGTTACACCCTCACAGTCTATAGGATCATACCGGGCCACATTTTTTACCAAAACCTCCAGTTTCTCCATATCCCCAGCCTATTCTGGAAAGCCTCAGAATACGAGACGCTCAGAAAACAGGGAGATAGCTGGCTGGGTGTGTAAAAGGGAGTGTGATAGATGTGAGAGGGAAAGGATCATTGCTTTAAAATGCATACGTCTTCCTGGCCTGGATGAGGCTGGCTGCCTCAGAGCATGAATAAAAGAAGAAAAGCTGTGCTTTTTCTTTTCAGGTAAGTTTTCCTGAGCAGAGGACGTTTGGGACAACAGCTACAGCAGAGAGGGGCTAGAGATGCCCCCTCAGCAGAGCAGCTGGTGGGATCAAAGGCCCCCCCGCCGTGTGCGTGCGGCCAGATGCAGACCTGCCCTGCAGGAAACCTGGCTCCAGGTGACCACCCACAGCCTTGGCCATGCACTGAATGGAGAAACAGCTCTGGATGGGCCAGATGCAGAGCAGGAGTCAGGCTGGCTTTTCTGACAGCGTGTTGGACCACAGGATGGATCCAGAGGCGGAGGGGGACTGGGAGCAGCCATTGCCCAGTGCCTTGTGAATTGAACTGGGAGCATGAGGATCCCATCCCTTCTGTTTCGCCATGTTACACCCTGGCACGTTCAGTGGAGGCTCACACAACACAGACCCCCTGGCAGGTGGGGGCATCCCTTGTCACCGTGTACATCCCTGGGCACCCAGAGGAGCCCAACGCTTGTGCCAGGCTCTGCTCATAGGGCACATCCCCTGCCCCGCACAGCGCTGGATGGAGCCCGGTAGGGAACCTGTGGTGGTGACTTGGCTTTGGGGAAGCCCTGCACCATGGCAAGGTACACAAAACCCCATAGTCCTTTTGAAGGGAGCAGGATTAGGCCAGCAGGATGTCCCTGGGGACATCCTCTGAAGGATGCCCCTTTGCAGCACCAGGTGAAGGTGAGGTGGGGGGAGCAGTATCAGCAGTGCAAAAGTTGCTTTCCAAGAGGACAAGGGGGCTGCAAGCCAGGTTTTCCATCTCCGTTGCACAGTGCCGGGATACTCGATCCTTGCAATATGTCACCGTGGTCACTAGATGTCCCCATCTGAATACAAATGACAACCTACCACCCCCATCCCCCCCAACCCAGACCTACACCCCCACACCACTACCCGGTTGTTCTCCTTGACACTGACAGTAATTAAAGATAACACCACTTAGCCTTCTGTCATTTGCACTGAATCAGTAATGTTTGATTTGTTTAACCTTTGCATCAAAAAAAGTTAAATAAATAAATAAGCACCTCTGCAGGGTGTGCAGCACTAAACAGGGAATCAACGGCAGCCGTGGCTAACGTGGGGCTACAGGAAGGTTGCACCGAGGCTGTGCTTACTCCTTGGCCCCAGTTTGATGGACCCTGTTCGTATCCTGCATCCTCTGTGCACCACCGGGCCAGTGGGACTCTTCCCCTGTGTTGCCTTCTCGGCCCTGTTCTTGGAAGGAAAAGGAAGGAAAAGATTCCGGTTCTTTCCTGAAACAGTGCTGCACTGAGCCAGCACTGGCAATGGCGACTGCTCCCATCTCACTTTTCATGTTGGGAGCATTAATTAACCCTGAGGTTGATCAGGGTTGTCTGATTGCCCGCCAGGCAGCTCCAGGTAAGGGAAAGAAAGGCACAAGAGGTGATGTGAATTCCCCAAGTCCAGGGGGCCATGTTGGAGGTAGGAAACAAGGATGGCCAAACCAAACAGCATGAGCTGGCCGCAAGTAAAGGATGGATGTGAGATTTTCAGTTATTGGAGGTTCAGCAGTGGGGGGTCAGGGTAGGGACACTTGAAGTGTTCAGAGATCAACTGGACACAGCCTCGAGCAACCTGCTCTGTGTTTGCGCTGCTCTGAGCAAAGTGCAGAACCAGAGACCTCCAGAGGTCCCCTCCCACTACTACAACTGTGTCCTAACATCTCTCCTCCAGACTCTTTCCTGGCCCTTGTTCGTACAAGCCTGCAGTTTGGCTGACACTGTCTGGATCCCGACATTACCCAGCTGGCTGCCACCACCCCGCAACGCTGCACAGAAGTCCTCGCAAGAAGATTAATGGCATTACAGCATCCTCTGCAACCACTCTGTCCTGACCTAAAGCCTGGGCCAGCAGGCTTTCAGTCCCAAACCAGGTTGTCTCCACTCAGACTTCAGGAAGGCTCAGAAAGCTGTGCCCTCCCCTCATCTCCCTGTCTGCATCCCTTAATACGGTGTGTGGGCAAGACCTCATGGAACGGGGTTAGGTGCCTTGATGGACAGACTCTTTTCTCCATCGGGGCAACCTCCATCCTTGATCTCATCCTCTGGGGACAGTCAAAACGTTTTTGCCCATGGTGGGCTGGTTCCCAGACAAGGATGGCGATGCAGGAAGCTGGGCTGTTCCTCTGGCAGAAGCCGGCTGTGGGCATTCCTTGTGCCAGTACTAATCTGCTGCCCACACTCCTTTTGCCAACTCCTCTGTCTTGTTTTACCTGGCTGCTTACCTCAGACTTAATATTTCCAGGTCATTTATGCTGCTTTATTTCCTTAAGGAGAGGCAAGTGGAGACTGTAACTGGAGTTGATAAATCCTTAGACTTTGACCTCAACATTTATCTGCTTAGGCTGATGCCTTCCGTTTCTCCAGGCTGTGCAGAGGAGGACAAGTAGCTCCATTTCCCTTGGAGACAGGCTTTCCTTTAAAGGCAGAGGGTGACTCCGTGGCAGACCTCCCCACCTGCTCTTGCAGAGTGCCCTCCTTGGGGATGCTGATCTTTAGGCTCAGGGTTTATTCATCCTGGGATCAGCTATTCCCTCTTCAGTGGCCTGATTTTGTCACGCTAGCACACAACATCCCAGGGGATGTTTTTTTCTTCTTTCTCTCTCAAAAGAGAGATCAGAGAACTGATTGGGCTGTGTGACAAGGCTGATCCCATAATACATCCAGGAACTACAAGACATCATTGCTCACATCACAGGAAAATGGCCCACGGCCATCAAAAGAAGAAAAAAAAAAAGAAAGAAAAAAAATGCTCTAATAGCAGGCCATTATCTCATGAGAATATCTCTGTTAACACATGCTAACTCTTCCGATGTGCTTAGAAATCTGAGAAATGAAATGAAAGGTGCTGTCGCTAAGGAGAGCTTGTATTTAGTGTTTCTGTCCAAGTGGAGAAATGGGAAGTGGAATTTGAGACAGTGATCCTGCAGGCTTAAGGAAATAGATTGAAAAATGCATTTGGAGTGCAGAAACAGCATAAAATATGTTGCAGTTCGGCTCATTTGGGATTCCAGTCATACAGGCAGCGACACTGTGGAGGATTTAGCTTGCCAATCAACATCTTATTTACTTCCTCTGAACAGGATATCTTTATTCTGTGGCCGTCTCTGCCTCCGACATCTATGGAGACTGCAAAAATCAAGCAGCTTGGCTCTTTTTTTTTGTTGTTGTTTTGTTTTGTCCAGAGCAGCACAAGAAGTAGGAAAATATCAATACTAAGGAGAGAGCTGCTTGGCACTGTGGGATGGATGCAGACTCATTCACCTCCAGGTCACCCAGCTGTGTCTGGCTCAGATACAGGGATTACATGGTGGTGAGGCTAGAGCCCAGCTTGCCAGGGATTGTCTGCTTGGTCTTGGGTAGAAATATCCACTTTAGGCTGGGGTGGATGAGAGGAATGAAGCGATTTAGAGGAGGACAAAGACAGGCTGGAAAAGAAAATCCAGCTTTCCTGCCTTGCATGCTCTCGCCACTTGAAGCGGGGTCCCAGATGCACACGGTTCACGTCTGATGGCCTGTGTGAAATGAGTAATGGCCCAGAGCTGAAACAGAGACCAGCTCTCAGCTGGCTGCACCGGAGGCAAAAACCCTGGCGAAAGGCTCAGGCTGTGGACCCAGAGCCTGGGGGGTCCTGTTTAAAGGCCAACCTCTCCCTAGCAGGGAACGTGGTACCCAAGGCAATGCAGCGGGGCCACCACCCCCAGGGTTTCCAACCTCCCTGAGCTGGAGCAAGAGCATCCCTTCACTCCTCTCCAGGACCTCTCGGATGGCTTCCGCTTCATGGGGCATCCTCATGGTCTTCCCAGATTCCTGGAGCTCCCAAAAGTCAGAGACAGTCCTGCTATTTTGTAAACATGAGGACTGCCCCAGCAGTCTGGGCAACCAGAGGCTTGGTATTGTTTCAGGGGGGAAACAAACCAAAACAAACTATTTGAAACAGAAACAACTCTTTGAGGTTAGCTCTTGTTTTGTTTGGGGTTTTTTTAAAGCTTCTCCAGAACTCCCAGGGTGAGAGAAGGCATTCAAATTCTCATTTTCATTCTGCTCAAGAAAGAAACCTTTTCCTGCAGTTGTTCCCTCAAAAAAGAATCTGATTTTTTCCACTAACCCGCCCTGAATCAAATAAAGAAAAAGGGTCATTTAAATGAAAACCAGTGCTCAGAAGGCTTAATACGTTAAATTAGATGCCGTGATACAAAAACCACACTGGAACCATTTCTTCAATCAAGTATTTAGATAAAAGATCTCCCTATTAAAAATGAATTTTTGCCATTGTTTTTCCCTGAAAATATTTGAACTCTACTAAAAAAGAAAAGACTTTCCAAAAAGAACCATCAGAAAATAACGCTGGATGCAAATTAATGTAACATTATGTTTTGTCTGGGATTTTTGAATTGGAAAAATAGACTTTCTTGCAGACAAAAATACAATAAATGCAAGACAGCGGGGAGGAAGGCCACACAGCAAAACATTAGCACAGGAAAATGTTTTTTGTTTAAAAATAAATAAGATTCACAGATTAAGTTCAAAAGAAACAAACAGCATCATTTCAATGTGTTGAAACACAGCCGACTGTTTTCATTTGGGGGGTTTGGGGTTTGGGTTGGGGTTTTTTTTTCCCCCCAAAGTTTCATGTTCCTCCCACTTAAAAAAATGAAATATAGTATAACAAAATAATGTCCCTACTTGCAACACTTCTAACCAAAGGTTTTCCTACATCATTTTCTGTGGGAAAGGTGTTGGTTTCCTGAGGAGCTCTGCGATGGCCCAAGCTTCTCAGCGGTCAGCAGACCTCTGCCTTTTACATCTCCTGGCAATCAGCCTGCTCACAGCTCAGCAGGGGTAAAGGTTTCTTGCAGATTCTAAAGGACAGCTGTTTACAAAGATTAGCACCATGAATTTCTACTAGATTAAGGTCTCCTGCTGCAGGACCTCTGAAATGCTGATTATCTTCAACTCTCCACAGTCCTTCATAGTTTCAGTTCATCACATTGCAGCTTCAGACAGCACCATCACCACTTTTGCACTGCTCTGCAGTAGACCCCAAAACATTTTACATGCCACACCATTGCAGAACCCCTTATCTCACATCTGGAAGACTGAGAAGCACAAGCAGCCACAAGGCTCAGCAGCATCACTGATGGGTAGAGCTGACAATAAAACCCCAGGTCCCAGCTGTGAGTATGAGGTCACCTCTAGCAGGCTGACCACCTAAATTGGTGGATCAGCCTCTCGGGACCCAACCGAGTTCAGGTGCTGATGAACTGGGTGCTGCCCAGGACAGAGAGAGGTGCTGTGTCCGAAGAACTCACAGCCTGACTGATAAAACGTGACTGTGTGGTAAAAGGGCCACACAGCAGAAAGATGACAGACCTGCCACAGACTTGCCTTGCTAAAAAGGAACGGTCCCCAAAGCTACTGTAACCTTCAGGGGAGCACTGAAGCCTCCCCAGGAGAAGTTTCTGAAGGAAAAAAATGCTCTATGCTTTTATTCAGGGGGTGAAAGCCAGCACAGGGCATGTCACGGTTAAAACCTAAGGTCTAGAGATGTTGCCTAGCAAAGCTAGTGTCTAGGCTTCAGTGGAACTAGTGTGACCCAGAAACCTCATTCACCTTCTCTGCATGGGAGTCAGTCCCACCCAGAACGGATACTTTTTCTTTCTTTTCTTTCACTCATTTGTTTCATCCTTCTGGAAAAAAACAAGATAAAATATCAGTCCCTTTTTAGCGTGGGGCAGAAGGGAAGGAATCTTATTGATAATAATAAGTGCTGATGAAGAGGAAGCACATCTGCAGAGGATACTTTCCAATAGATTATTGTCTGCTGGGTGTCACCAGCCCATTTCCTCCCATCTGAATTCTGCTGGTGGAAGCACTCCCGAGAGACACAGCTTCACATCTGTACACAACACCAGAGCTTAGAAGAAATGTGAATCCTGGCTTTCAAATGCCAGTAATGAGAGGAGAGCGGGGGAGTGAGAATTGCTTCTTTTATTAATCAAATTCCCCCCTCCCATCTGCACTGCCTGCCATCATCCATTCTGGCGAGCATCGTCTAAGCGCGAGGGCATGCCTGCCTAGCTGCTTGTGAAGTCTATTGGTAGAGTAGCCTCAGGTACCAGGTACTCAATTTGACAGTGCTACCACTGCCAGGGCTCTGGCAGCTAATGGAGGACTTTGTTTAGCTGCCTGGAGGGGTGATCCATCACACAGAGCTCAGGCCTGACTGCAAATGGAGGATGCCTGGCTCATGAGAGTGATAGCAATCAGGGTATCTAGGGTAAGGACAAGGAAAGAGAAGCATTCATACTCATCTGTTTAATCATCAGCGATTCCTAACCCATCACTTCTCAGCACCGAAGTGCTGAGGTGCCTGAGGGGAGAATGCAGCCTAGGGCAGAAGCAGACTTGCAAAGCGGAAGCTGTCAGGAAATACAAGGGAAGAGCAAATCATCTGGGCACGGGCAAGGTCAGAAATCAAAGATCTCCTAATGTTCCCTGGCAGAGGAGGAAAACCAGCTGCAATTTCTTGCAAGGGAAATGGATAAAATGAGGATGTCTTTGCAGGGGAAAATTGTAGGAGCTGGGTCTCAGCTGGGTTTCCAGTGATGCTCTTGGTGACTGGTGGCTGACACCAGGGATCAGTCATTCCTGGGAACTCAGACACCCAATACAGCCATTAATTCCACATGGAGTGTAGTTGCCCAGCTGGGACCAGTGAGAATCAGTTTCAAATTTTCAAATTCTTGTCATAGCCAATGTAACGGAGAAGGTATTGGGATGGGAGTCCAGCATCAGCAACTTTGGCCCAGGCTTTCATGCACTGCTGGCCCACTGAGCCCTGAGCACAAGTTAAGGGCAGGAAAGGGTGTCCAGGCTCCTGGGCTGTTTTAGCATGATGCCTCTGCTGACAAGCACAAACCAAAACCATGTCAGGGCCAAAGTGGAGGTGAGTTTCCTCCAGATTGCAGCTCAGGCTCTCAGCACAGCCATTTCGCTGCCATGGGCCGCACTTACAGCAATCGCCGGAGTCTGCCAGCGGTGCTGTCTCCCCAGTGACTGGGATAAGTGATGTCTGGGACACGGGGCAGTGTCCACCTGCAACACACCTGGTGACCACAGGCCATCAGCTCATTTCACCGGTGTCAGTGCTGGCCAGCACCAGCTGCTGCTTGCTCCCAGGCTGGCATGCCTCATGATTCCTACCCTTTTCATTTTTTTCTCCTTCTTATTTTTTTGACATTTCTTTGACAAGCCAGTGGGCTCAGCTGCAAAGCACCAGCTTCTTCCTGGCCTACCAGGGGTATAATTTACACCCTCAGAAACAAAGCAGCTGTGAGATGATCCAAGTATCAGAATGGGAATACCTCCACTGCAGAGTGGCAGCAGGAGCAGAATACCCATGGCTGACACCAGGAGCATCCATGGTCCAGGCATGGGAGAACCAGCAAGGGTGCACTGCCCTGCTGCTGCAACTTTTTGCTCTCTCTCCAGTGCTGCTCCTTGGGGGCCCACCAGCTCCTCGGAAGCGAGTTTAGGGTTCATGCACATCATGGAATTTTGCAGCCACTTGGTACAAGCCTGTGGAAACCCCTGTTGCTGGCTATGTATGCTGGAAAGTTAATCTGGGCATCAGCATGACTGACAGAGCTTCCATTCAGGGCACTGTGCAATAGTGGTGTCAGGCCTGAGAAGTTGTACCTGAGCACTAGTCCGTGCTGTAAAACTCCAAAGAGTGCAGGTCCTGCTTGCTCTTGGAGGGTGGAGGTGCTGGGAAGACCCAGATCTGCATTAGGTACAATTCAAATTGCTTACAAGAGCTCACTTCTGTTGCAAAGAGTACGAGGCAAACAGGGTCAGGAAAAAGGGGGTTTGTCCTGCTTTTACAGGTAAAAGACCTGCAATGCAAAGGGTAAATGACTCACCCCAAATCACTGCATGCCTCTTCCGCACAGCATTCTCTCCAACATACTGCAAGACCCTCTTTATACTGGGGGACTTCCTGATACATGCACTCTATTATTCTGGACAAAGCCATTTCCAACTCAACTTGAGGATAAAAGGATTTGTGTAACTTTCTGTGGCCCTGTTACCAGCAAGAACATGTGATTTCCATTAGCATCAGCAGAAGTGATGAACCTGTACCTGTGAGGGGAAAAAAAAAATGCATACCCCAAGATAAAAGTGACGCCATGTAAAGGATAATACATTTGAAGCTTTTAATCAATCCCATTAAAGAGAAGTGGTATCTACACTCCTGTAATCAAAACCCTACCTGCAACGCTGCCAGTCTGGCTTAGCCAAGCTTGTTCCTCCTTGAAGCCTTTTTCAGATATAGAGATTGCCTTGTGCTGAGGTGATATTGAATTGATTCACAACAAATTTTAGGATGTTTCAGGCATTAAAGTTCTTCAGGAAGGTCACCAGTTATATGGTACAAGCAGCTCCTTTTCAATCTACCCTTTAGTCTCAATTTACAGTTCTGCAGAGAAACAGAGTGCTCTGATTCCTGGTTTTAGAAGAAAATAAAACAAACTCATGTGGTGAGCATGGACAGAAGTCTTTGAATTTGATTGTAGCAGCTCCTCTGTGTCAGTAGTTGGACCTTGGATCTCATGTCTGAAAGCACATTCTTTGCTGGTATGAGATTAAAGAAAAGTGCAAAACCAAAGAAATGTTGTCACACCTGGGTCTCCTTGGTGTAGGGACTGCAGCCTGCTCACTTACCTCTGGGCATGTGGCAGGCCACCAAGGGACCTTGTGAAGCCTAGGGGGGAAGGCAGGGAGGGTATGGAGGGAAAGCTAGAGACTGCAGGTATGGGAGCAGACTCTTGCATGCAGTATTGTAAGAAAGGTCATACATCTGACTCTTTTCACGGGCTATTGAGGAGAGAAATGTGACAGCGAATGATGCACGGTATGAGGCTGCAGGAAGCGGGGGCAGACAGGTCTGCAGGTCAGGGCTGTTGGAAGACTTCTGGAGGACAATGTGGTGAGGCACCTGAATGATGGAAGAGGGTTGATGAGACGGATGTGCAAGAGGGGAAAATGGTAGTGGAGCTTTGACTATGATGGTCTAAGGATTCCATGGAGACAAGGTTTGCAGGGAGAGGTAATAGCTTCTATCAGAACAATTGGTATCATTGAGGGGGAGAAATGACTAGCTTTTGAGCACCCAGTCATTGCAGAGCTATGAAAAGGAAATTGGGGTGAAGTATTATGAAAAGTACACAGAGAGAGAACCTGACATATGCATTTGTATAGCTGGTGGGCTGGTTGGTAGATCTGTTGTCTGATGCTCTTTTGGGGCATTTCCATTCGTGCAGGCAGGGTGTAAAATGCTTCTGAATCAGAGTGGAATGACTCACATTTCCCTTGTTCTCATGTTTACTTATGTAAATGATAACAGTAAGCTCAGGACAGATGGAGCTGGATCCTTGTTGCTCTCACACAATGTACATTTTTCCTTCAGTGGCCAGAACTACTGTTATGCATTATTATGCACTGCAGTCAGAGATACATTGGTGCAGTGAGCCGTACAGGAGATGTATAGACAGTATGAATCAAACCAAATATCCTCAGGGTGAAAGCTAGTGTTCTCTGTTTATGGGGAAATGGAAAATTCACTTATTCGAAAACAGCAGGTTGGAGGCAATTTTCATTGCCAGGGGCAGCTACTAGAGGGAGACATTGCCACACTCTGTAAACCAGGGCCACCTCATCCGTGGCAATATGCCCATAATGTCTCTCAAATAATGAACAAAATGAATGCATTAGTATCAAACCCAGGTGAAAAGGACCACTGACCTAGCTGAATCACCAGCAGTCCCTGATATCCTCACATCTGCTTCCATCTGCAGCTGGTCCCCCACTACCTCCACTGCTCTAGAAGCCATGGATCATTCTGGGAAGCCTGAATAGCTTGTCATTTTTCCGATGCTGAAAAACCAACCTTTCTCTTCCGCTGTCATCTTTGCCCCTTTTTAAGGAAGGTCCCTCCCCATATGATGCATTCCTTTCAGCAGAGGGGACTCTGCGGTTGTTTGTTGGCTTCCCTTGTAGTCTCCTTGGTCTTCTGTTTTCCAACTTTTCTAGCTTGTTTGCAAACTGAATTGCTCCTTTTATTTCTGAAAAGGACTAATGACCTCTCTTAGTAGGGCATCTTGGAAGTGCCGCTTGTCTGCAGGTTATTTAGCATTTCAATGCCAGCACACAGTGTAAAACAGCACCAATACTCTTTTATTCACTAGCAGTCGTTAAGTCAGCTTGATTTGTTTCAAAGGCTTTTTACCTTTTTTTCTTTTTTTTTTTAATTTAGATTATATAGAAAGCTAACTCGAGAAATTTTAGCTTATTTTTGATCTTTTGATAAAGACGGATCAAGTAAGATATATTTGTTATAGCAAATTTTCACAAAACAATGCCACAATTGCTGAGTGGATTTCCTTCTTTTCTGACCACCTATGGCTGGGTTTAGATGGTAGCAGAAACTGTTTGTGCTCTCTTCATTAGGACAGAAAGCAAGTGCAAATTTGATGGAAATACTTGAGACCTGAAAGCAGAAACAGACAATTCTGTCCGCCTCACTTGTCTTTAGAGAAAGCAGGAGCCATGAATCAGAGGGAAATTGCTTTAATCTTGCTATGTATTAATAATACTCAATTTCATTTATTGTGAGCGAGAGGAATACAGACCTCCCCTGCTTCCTGCTACGTTCATAATTTATCCCCAGCCAATTAACTTCTGCTGCTGCAGAATTAATAAACTATTATATTATTGATGCCAAAAAGCGGGTATGGCATTCTCTGTCTTTCTGACAGTGTTGTGAAAAGTTATGTACATGATTGCAACAGCAAGGAGAGTTTTCCGAATTTCCTTTTGTACCAAGCTGTGGGAGGTGATGCCCTGTGGGAATCACTTCTCAATTCTTAGCCCATTACTAAATCTGTGACCACCCTCATCTGGCTTTTCTCAAAATGCTGAAACCTGTCCACGTCCCTCAAAGTTTCCAGAGTCGGTGGTATTGCTGAGGTCAATTAATGAGGTCAAGCGGTGGATTTTCCATGTTTGCTTCATCACTAAGATGCACAGTCACTTTAGATATTAGAAAAACTAAAGGTAGCAATTAAGTTCAGGCTAGGATTCATCTCATTTAGCTAGAAGTCAGTGAAGTGTGCCGCTGCGGCTGAAATAGACCCTATAGACTCCTTTCAAAGTCAGTGAAGAGAGACAGGCACTGTGAGGAGCAATTCTTCTAACCAGTGTAGACATCTATTTCAAGACGAGATAAAGCGCACCCCAGGCAGCACTGACTCTACCAACCGGATCTGCATCAGAGAAGCCTGCACTGCAAATACCTACGTGTATTTGGAGAAAGCCCTCTTGTTGTGCAATCATCTCAATACTTTCAGAAGGTCACCCATGCCACCTTCTCTTAAGGTGGGTGAGGTGTGGAAGTGAAGGAAGACTGCATGACTAGCTTATCCTGGTGCCGACCTTTTAGACAGCCAGGTTTGGGGCAGGTGAGTCTCAGGACCTAAGTTTGTCAACCCATGGAAGGGTACAGTGACATGGGGAGGCAGCCTGTGACTATGGTGATGAGGTGCTTAGCAATCCCAAGATGCCTTTTGTAAAATACTACAGCCATCTGCTCCCAAGTGGCATCTTCAGTTCCCTTCCTACCTAATGATCTGCACAATGAACCCACCCATTACCAAGAGACTGCTGATGGGAGCTGGTTCTTTCTTCTAAGTGCTACAACTGTTCATGCCCCTTGTGCAATACAAAAGGATTTTTAGTGCATTAAAGGTAAGTTATTTCCACCAAAAAAGCCACTCTGCAGTGTCATGACTATGAACAGCTTTTATATTGCCTCAGATCCGTGCATCCCCTGCCCTCATAGGAAGCTCTAAAGAGTGGATAATGTTGGACAAAGCCATGGTTCTGCCAAGCAGGTTCTTGTTTGGAAATGACGGTTTGTTCAAACCTAAGCTATTTGAGGGAATGCATCTTTTCTGTAAGCAAAAATTTCTTTGACCTGCAATACCTCTTTTGTTTTGGCCAGAAATAGTAAACAGGGCCTGACTGCCCCATAATCAAACACCAGGCTGTTTTCTTTTTGGCTAACTATGACTGATGTTAAAAGGCTGAGGGCTCCCTAGGACCTCTTCAATGTCTGCACTGGAACCTCTAGCTTCTGTGGTCCGGGAAAATGCACTTGCTGCCAGCCTGTCACCTACTCTGGATGTGTGACCTTGCTGATGCGTTTCTGTTGGAGCTTTTCCATCTCTATAACTGAGCCTCGCAGCAGAGACTGTCTCTGCTGTACACCCAAACTGCTACTGTTTCTTCCCAGATGCAACCCTCAATTTTTCTGGTCTCTCAATGGGAAAAAATAAAACCCATAAAACAAATAACTCACTAACCACCCAACCAAGCAACACGCCCCACCTCCCAAAATATTTTTGTTTCACTGCAATGTGAAATAGAGAAACAAATGTTGAAATATTTGTTTCATTTCTGCAGTGATAAAATCCTCCCTGCTCTGCAATGGGCTGAAGGCTCAATTTCGGGCTCATGTAAAGTTTTATTTAAAAATTGAAAAGTCCATGTAAACAAAGTTGAAGTGCTATTGTTTCTAAAGACAGTTCTGGGCTTTTCTCTATGGTAACCTCGCAGAAAGTAATTAGGGAGCCATAGCAACAGCTACACCTCCTAGCATACTGTCTGCTCTCTCCCAAATACTGTGCAAGCTCCAAAACATACAGGCAAGCATCCTGGGGATGCCAGCCTGGTTTACATTATGTAAGAGGCAACTGATGTTTCCCAACATCACTTGGGGCTTTGTTTTTGACAATGTTCTGTTTATTTCTGCTCCAGTGTGTGAACAGGAGACACTGGCCAAAAGCTGTGATCGTGTGTCCTTGCCTTATGTGGGAAGCCAGGCATGCAGTGCGTCTGTCCAGACCGGGAAGCCTTGCTAGCTGTGAATTATCACATGCTGTGCTTGGATCCATGTCCTGCAGCTGTCTCTGCAGTGGGGGTGATGCTGTATAGTTGGGGAGAAATCATGCCCTCAGTGTTCAGCCCTCCCCAGATTTGAGCTGTGCGCTTTGGAGCTCTTGGGATTTTGCTCCATTGCTGATCTAGGTTACACGAACTTTGGAGTTATCCAATTTGTACTCTATGTCCTGTTGTTCCCTGGTGAGTATCTACAGCAGTGGTACCCACTCGTCCCCAGTGGGTCCCTCTCGTCCCCTGTATAAAACAACAGCCGTTCTGAGAAGCCCAAAAATGCTGTTTGGCACAAATCCCTGAGTGGGGCTGGGAAAGCAGTGAGGCTTTGTGCTAGATGTGACATCCGAACACCCAAAAGTGTGATTTTCCCCAGCTCTCCACAGGTGTCTTCCTCTTTGTAAAATGGGCCAACAACATCCCTCTGCTTATGAAATTCTTACAAGAGACATTCAAAAGCTGTTTTGTTACAAGAGGGCAGAAAACATGCCATCAGAAGGTGGCAGTTTCCATCCCTCTCTTACAGAGCAGCTCCATATAAACTGGGATGGAGGGCGGCATATTGCAAGTAAGGCAAGTTTGAACATATAAATTGGACATGGCCCTCCTCTCAGACGCAATGGCACAGGACATAAGGCACAGGTGTCCTAAATAAACCTTAGACCTCGAGAAGTCATGGGGCATAAAATCACGCCAGCACTCCTGCCTCCTTTGCTTTGAACAGGTCTGTGGAAAGCATCGACTTGGCCTGCCAGAGTGTAACTTCTGAATTAGGAGGGATAGTGGGCCTGGGAGGCCCCAAAAGAGGCGATGGTCTTTAGATGGATGATTCTTCTGAAATAAGATTCTCTTGCAGGAACACAATATGCTGGTAATAAATGAAAGAGGCAGGGACGGCAAAGCCCTTTGAGTACTTAGACTCTAGTCTCTGAGTGGGACTCTAGGGCCTGGGTTTCATCACTCATTTTTCTCTAATCTACTGTTCTCAGGTTGCTTCATGTGCCTCTTGCCTCCATTTCCCATGCCTGTAGAAGGGGATATCCTTTCCAAAGCAAACCAAAGCCTAGTGACAGGAATGCCGCTGCCAGAGCTATTACCAGCAGCATGTACATTCAGCCTTAGAAAGGCAGTGCATCTTCCAGCAGCTGCCCACTGTCTTTAATTCAGTGGCCATCTTCCATCTCTGCAATGAAAATTTTACTGGCCTGGATGAGGATGGACCTCAAGGTGTTTGCTGTTCACTGGTGAATACGCTGTGGTGGTTTAGAGAGTCACTTCTTGGTGCTGCCGTATGAGGTTCAATGACCAGGCACTGCGGGTCGCAGGGGAAGCAAACAGAGTGGAGGAGAGCATGTCCTGTCCACCTTCCACGTACCACTTGTGCCTGTCCCCAGATGCCGAGGACAGCAGCAGCAATTTCTGCTAAAAAGAGGAATGATTTGGAGTGCATTTAAGCCTATCCACCCACTTAAGCAAGGTATTTAGATGCAACAGGTCTCAGGTTTGGAGCTGACAGGCGTTTAGTCTATGAAGACGCGAAAGCTGTAATTTCCCATAATGAATAGCAACTGCTTATTAGCTGATCTCTCCTTTCCTAATTTTGTTTTATGTGTGATCTTGGCAGAAGTGCAGCCGCTCAGCTGCAGGTGGGAGATAGGAAGTAAACTTAAATATGCAGGAAGAGAGAAAGAGTATAGCAGAAAAATGCAGTAAGAGAAATTAAAAAAATTTGCAGAAAGGGATCGGGGAAGGTGGGCTTAGGAAACATTTTCCTCTCTGGATCAACATTTCAGTCTGACTCACCTGCAGGTGGGAGCACAGTGGGTTTTGGTCTCCTCTCTACAGCATCTTGTATCCGATACCACTGAATATGGCTGTTCAAGATCAGGACTGGACGCACCATTTTAATTTATCCTCCTCAGGAGGCTGTTAAAAAAATACAGTTGTTTCAGTTCAAGGACCTAGGTGGCACCCAATGAATCTCTCAGCATTTCTTCCAAGAAGAGGGCATTGCAAAGGCTTCTCTGCCTGCCTGTTTTTGCTGTCTGGTTTCTATTTCTGCTATCTCTGAGCCTCACCTACAGTTCTGTTTCCCTGAATGATCCCATAAATGAACATGATTTGAGTGTTTTGTGACCTCTATCTTGTTGGAAGGAATGGGTCTTTTTATCTCCCAAGAGCCTAACAGGTCACAGGATTGTAATTACCACCGAATGATCCAGATGGGAGTGAGACAGGTGGGTCTGAAGATAAAGGACAAGCAGCCACACCATAGTCATCACAACCACTAGAGCCTAACTAGGATTCTGGGGCTGTCTCCACGGGAAGGCTGGCTCTGAATGGGCTGTGGAGAGAAAATAACACTCTCATGCCCTCTTGGCAGTCCCATTAGCGTTGTCAAGAGACTGGCAGAGCAAGGCAAGGGTTTGAACTGTCATTGTCTACCTTGCAATCATTCTGCAAGGGGACTATCATCATCTTCCAGACTGTCCATCAGGGAATAGAATTTCCCCTCCAAGAAAAGGAGAGTGGAGAAATGTCTCGATGAGGATTGTTAACACATAAATGCAGTCACCCTGAGTTCTTATTTTGCTGTTTTCCCACCCCAAGAAAGTTCTGTTTATTTTAAACTCTTGGTTTCCCTGTTTGCAAGAGGGAATGATAGAACGCAGACTTGGTTCCTGCTATGGTCTTTGGACGGGGTTACCGAAGGAGATGGGGTGACCGAAGGAGATGGGGTGGAGGGATGTTGGTAGTTGGACCCAATCCTTTTCACTACCAACAGCACACAGACCAATGGTCACACCAAAGAGTTAAACGCAAACAGCAGTGATCAGCTTTTGAAGGTGTCATTATGTACAGAAGCTACTGTCAGACATTATGGCCTTAATCTTTACCTTCTAATCTGATCTACATGGGCAAACCCAGGAGCCCAAGAATGTTCCCAATATGTGAACCAAGGGAGCAAACAGGTTAATCGGGTGATAATAACCAGCTCCCACCCTGTGTACATGAGGTGACAGCCCGGGGAAGACTAAGGGCTGTGTGGGGTGGAGGACAGAGCAACAGCCCAGCACACGCTCCGTGGCAGCATGCTGCAGGCAAAACAGTCTCAACTCGGGGAATTTTTGCTTAATATAATTGCTTGCCAATTAACACCAACTTCTGATGCCTGATTTGGGTATTGAGGGAAAAAAAAAAACCAGAAGAATATTAAAAAACACTTAAGAAAACACATTACCTCCTATTCCCCGGGGCTCAGCTAAAGCCAAACACTTTCCCACTCTCCCCCGCTGCCCCATCTAAGTCTGCACACAGTGAGGGTTGATGCTGGTGTTTGCTTGTTACTGGGTTTCCTCCACTCAAGTGCTGGTCACCCGTGTCCATAGTCCCTTGGGGTGTTCCTCTCCCAGTGTGGGTCACCCATGCCCACAGTCCCTCAGGGGTGTCCCTGCCCTGGTGTGGGTCACCCACAGGCTACCGACCTGGCATGACTCAAACGTTGCGATTTATGCCTGATCCAGAGCAGAGAGCGGTGATCGAGCCCTGCAAAACCTTGACAGGCGGTTTCAGCATCCCCCGGCGGATCTCTGAAACGGAGGTTATGATATTAATATACATCCTGCTGTCACTTCATTGAAATGACAATGGACTGGTTGCATTAAGCTCCCTGTCAGCTATTCATTAAATGCCTGATTGAAGACTGTCACCGATGCCTTTTCTCTTTTAATTAAGACGGGCGCTTTTGAAGGCAGGCTGGAAGCCAGCGTGTGGGACCAGCGGCAGGCACGGCTTTGGGCTGCGGGTGCTGGGCTGGGGTAGCGCCAGGAGGACCCTTCCCCCTGCTCCCCTCGCTGGCCTCTGATTCTGACTGTGGAGAGAGTGTTAATTAAAAACTATTTCAAGGATTCATCTGCTGAGGCTCCTTTCTTAATTAGCACACCCTATTAGCAGTAAAACTGTGTAACACAAACACGGTTTTACATATCTTCCCATTTTCTTCCCATACATTTGCTGGAGCGATAACGGAAGATGGATGATCTGTGGGTGTTTCAGCTGATTAGGAGCCAAATTTTTGTTTTCTCTGTCCCTTTCTGCCCGAGTGTTATGAATGTCTGGATGCAGGAGATTTCATCTGTGTGAACGACCCTGCAAAGTGAAGCATGTGCAAGCAGAGGGCTCACTAATGAAGTGGTTTGGATGGCAGTTAGGACACGCCAAGCATGTCAACATGGTGAAGACCAGCTCCCAGAGGTGCCCCAAAAAACCAAAACAGCAATAGCAAAGAATAAATACATTCAGTCAGAAAAATGGCTTTGTCGGTGCTGAAATACACGATCTCGAGCCTTTCTGCACGCTTCATTTACAGGGGACAGCACTAACCCTTCTGGAAATCAGGGCACCTCATTCAGGTGTTTCAACGGGTACTGGAGAGAGAAACGTTGAGTTGTGCCCCACTTTGCGAGGCTGGGGCTGGGCTGTGGGGGAGCAGTGGGAGAAGCGGCCGTGCATCCTTCTCTGCTGACGGGTTCCTGCGGGGGGTCCCCTCTGAAGCAAACAGCACAGCCCAAACCACCGCTCTGGAAACCTTCACCTTGGCTGGCGGCTCTGATTTGTACCAGTGATATTTATACAGAGCCACATGCCTGTGGCTTGAAATGATGGAGGGTGGTAATTTCTGAATTCTTCAGAGGAATACAAAGCCCAAATATTATATTCAAGTACAGAGTCTCCAAAAACCCTGTTAACAGGCTTCTCTTCATTATTCCTTTGATTTGCATAGTGCTGTCTTAATGCAGACTAAATGTAATTATTTCTCATTGTTGTTTTGCCTGTATTAGTAAAAGCTAATGCCACAGGGCCTTGTTCAAAAACTGCCTGTATAAATATTGTTAAAAATAAATGCATAACATTAATTCTCCATCGTTCATGTCACTTTATTTAATGCTCTAAAAAGCTAATTACCACTAATTTTATTCTACATCTTCTTCAGGTCTTACAGTCTCGGCACTATAAGATAAAAGAATTAATTGTTAATTAGCATACCTTTTTCGGATAACACTTTTTTCTTTATCAAAGATTACAAGAGGAGGAAGAGAGGGGGAAGGGGAAGAAATGAAGCTCTCAATATTTCTGCCAGCTATGGTGCCAAAATGGGCTTTTTCTTAAACAACACAAAACTTTTATCTGGCCCCGGGGAGAAGTACAAGCTATGGTGTGTGAAGCCAATAAAAAGCATCAGTATTATTATTAGTTTTCCTTGCACTGGGTGTCTGAACACATTGTACCCGACTGTGTCTGCAGCCTGATGGATTTGTAAAATGCGAAATGATGTCGCTGGAATTTTAGACATCCACCACCAAAAGCCAGGGTGCCCTTCACTGTGAAACAACCTGGGAGGCAGCATGAACATTAACTCCGAACGTTAGCATGTTGGTATTGCATTTGAAGGGGCATTGGTGGGGGATGCCAAGCATTGCAATGCCCATTCCTAAGTATCCTAATGCCCAGGGGAAGCCAAAGAGACCTCCAAGCCAAACAACTGGGCATGAGATGTTTCACACTACCACCTCAAAAAGTCTAAAAGCAATCAAACCCATCACACAGGATTAGATTTATGCCACTCACCTGAAGGCCTGTGCTTGTTGCCTCACTTTACTCTGACCCCCCAGCCATAGCTGCGCCTCTCAGAGCCAGACGACGTGGGTAGATCCCGTGTAGAAGACATTCAGGCAAGAGGGCAGAGGGAGAACTGCAGTGCATACCACCCTGCAGTGCCTATATGACTCCAGCACTCTTTTTATTCTGGGGTGGAGAGGGTGTCATAAATTTCTCCAGAACTTGCTTAGCACAGACTACACTACCCTTGGGGCTCACCTCCACACACAGTGCCTTTCCTCCGTGCTAAGGACAGGTTCCTGTACGGAGAGACCATAGTGCAAAGGAGACTTTTGCATCTTCCTACCCTTTTCTGGGCCCCCCCTAGTCCACACCAGATGGGATTTCAAGGAAGGGATAAATCAGGGGTGGTGGGCTCCTGTGGGATGGCAGTGGTCCTTTTCCTGCCCTCATTTCAGGATACAACCCACCAGCCTCCATTCCTTCGCTTTGGTGCAGTTGCCCATCTCACTCGTGTTTCAGGCAGAGATGTTTACAGTGAGCTTGACCCTGACAGCAGCAGCTTTGCAGGTCACAGGAAAGGGCATTTCATCAACTTTGTCTTGCAGAAGCCAGGACCCTGTCGAACATCGCCATGCTGATATACCAAATATACTCCTCTCCCCACCTTAAGCCTCGGATCAGCCAAGAGGGGCAACACTGAGTTTGGGTTAGCCCTAATGGCAGTTTCCTTGCCCTTGTGCCCAAATTTTCAGCCATCCCCCGCCACAAATTCTCTAATACCTTCCCAGGGCAATGGGCCACCATGCCATTAATCTGCACTGCAACAAGCACACCTCGGAGCCTCACCGTTCGGTGTCGCGATGGGAGCGTGGTGTTTATGCCGGAGCAGACTTGCTGGCTTTGTGATGTATTTATAGTTGTGTTGCTTTTCTCTCCAGCTAATTGGAAATGTCAGGGAACTTTTAATTTGTAACAATGAAGTGAAACTCTTCCGCCTCCGTATTTACATAAATTAGGGGGAGTTTGCACACATACATTTCCTGGAAGAAAAGACAAAAAAGAAACAAATTCAGGATGAGTTTCCTACTTGAAATATTCATGAAGCCAAGCATAAAAATATAGTAACTGACTAGACAGACTTGCCAAAAAAGGAAATTAAGGACAGAGCCATGAGGACAGTTTAAAAGCACGTCCTGATACGCTTCTTGTCCTTCCCACTCATTTGGTGGTGGACTCTGCCTGCCCTCAGGTTTTTTCACAGGCAGAAGGGGACAGTCCCTTGCACCGCTTCTGATGCTGCCCAGTGAGTAAGCCAGCCCATCAGAGATGGGCTATGTCTGTCCAGCCGCTCAGCCCCAGAAAGCGGATGGGCTGGGGAGGTCTGGCTGGTTGGAGCAGGAAATTAAACCAGCCTGGCATGTCAGTCATGCTCAGAGCCCGCAGACCAGCCTCTGCTCCGGCCCTCGTTAGCGCGGGTCAGGACCCGTCGCACAGAAGTCAATGAGAGCTCTGCTCCAGCCGGCAATCGCAGGGCTGTGCCGGGCTGTAGCAGGTCTCTGCTTCGGGCCATTTCTGAAGGGGATTTGCGGGTTGTTATTTTTTGGCTAAAAAGATTGTTTTATTGATTGGCCGCTGCTTTGCGGAGGTTCACGCAGCCTTAATGAGATGCCTTTGTGAGGAACTATGAACCGAGTGCCTTGGCCCTGGACAGGGCTGAAGGAGACAGAGGATTGTGGGGTAGAAAATGAGCATTTATTCAGCAGCAGCAAATAGTGGATTCTGTTACTTCTCAGCAGGGAGAGCCTGAAAAATTCAGTGCTTATGGCTTGTCCTAGCTTCATCTAAGCATCTGTCCACATCCATGACCTATTATCTACTCCCAGTAAATATTTAAATCTCAGATAGCTTAGCATTTTTTGGCTATTTTTATTGTACCTGCAGTCAGAGCACAGCAAGGGTCAGTGATTCAGCTGCTAGCATAATTCATACACAGTATTCTCCAGCGTTATCCTATGAATCTACTATTAACCTGCATTATTCCATTAATTCAATATTTATCTCTGGTGCTGTTAATGGAGTATTTGATTTAACAGTACATGAATATTGCATCCTGCAGCAGTAAGAAAAAAGGTGAAATTAGAATTTAAAACCAGAACAGGATAATTGCTAATCTAATATACTTGCAAAATTGTTAAACACAAATTCTGCTAGGCTTACCCCAACTGTGGGGCTGACATTTCAATCCAGTTAGCACAGATGGAGCATTTTGTAATTTGTACGAAGGGACATATTCCAGGAAGGATGCTGGAACCCTGATAAGTTCACATCTGTTAGACGTTTCATATGGTTTGGTGCAGCTACACAAAAATTCAAATCCAAGGGTAAAAATATGTCTTGGAGGAGCAATAACAGCTTGATTTAGTCTTGACGCTTTGTCATTTTCAGTCGTGATGGCACTAGGACACAGCCTGTAGAAAAGGTCTGGGCTCCACATGAACAACCCATATGGAGGAACTGGGCCTGGAGAACTGTGACTTGATTCCCTATTCATATGTTCTTGTGTCTTCAAAACTGCTCAGAAATTCTTGCTTGCAGACCTTGTAAGTTCCCAGACAGACTGAAATCAAGTAGTGATGGTAACATAGGCTTTGGGATAAGTCTGATCTCTTGTATAGCTCTATTTTGGGCCAAACGATGGGCACCTGACAGATGCTTGACTAGCATCTTCCAGATAATTGCCACATTTTCATTTGAAACTGCCAAAGATGGAGAATCTTCCACTGTTTGTTTTAGTGGCTGATCATTCACACTGCTAATGTGTTATGGCTTCTTTCTCATCTCTCTTGCTGTAGTTTCCAAATACTGGTTTTTGTTGTTCTTTCCTACAGACCACTTCGAAAGAGTCTAAGATCAACTCACCTCTGGGTTTCCAAATTTAAAATCTGTTTAGATCTTAGCATTGGTCTGAAACGTTTGCAGAAAAATAAACAGCTGGAAAAAAATAGAAAGTGAAAGCTGGCCAAAGTTGCCTGCCAGTGCTGCCACCCTGAAGCCCTCTGTTTCATGGCTTGGATCCAAAACCTGCACAGGTGCTCTGTGCTGCCATCTGGGCCACTGCGCGCTTGCTGAGCCTATTCCACCTGGTAAACCTTCTTCTTCTAGCCACTAAAGACAAGGACTTTGCTCGTAAGTTGACAGCCTGTCCCGCACCTCTTACTCCATTCCTAATGCACAGCTCATGGGAAGGTTTGAACATCTCTGTTTCCTTTCATTCGAAATACTCTTGCAGATTCCTGATCAGAGCTTTAAACAAACAAAGAAGATGCTGTCTGCAGACAATCCCTTTTGAGTTTTGTCTTGATTCCACTGCACACTGGGAGAGGGGATTTGAAGCTTTTACCAGGGCTTTGTGGTTACCCAGGCAGTACAGAGATCGATAAAGCTTGTTGATACATACCTCATTATCCTGTCTCTGACTCAAGAAGCTCCTATTTACCCAGGTCATCAGAGAATACCTTTAAGTAGGTCAATTTGAGGGAGGAGGGGGCACCTACCCACCCTGCCTCTTTAGTATTCAAAATTTGCACTGAATTTCCCATCTATCATGGGGTGGTGAGTGTTAATTACACGGGTGATGAGAAGCCAGGGAGGGTGAAGGCAGCATCAATCTTGCCCTTCTGGTACTTGCCAGAATATTCATGCAGAGTTTTTTCTTGTTCCCGGATCTGCTCAAGTGTGTAATGATGCGAGCTTTTTTTGTGGAAGTTCAGACTTCTCATACCAGGAGAGCCTCCTGTTCTGACATGATGTTTCCAGAACTGCACTCCTGCAGCCTGTGGAAAGAAAAGGGCTGTCCTGCTCTTGCAGAATACAGAGAGCATTTGCAAGTTGTCGGTGTTTCTCCCAGTCTCCTTTCAGCATTTGAAGATGTTAGCAAGCAAAGCTTTTATGGGGAGTCTAATAGACCAATATTGAAAAGAGATAGCTGCTATCTTGTAAGCACGGGCAGTGATGAAAGGAAATCAGGGTCAAGGATCAGAGACTTTGTATAGGGCAAACGCATCAGACATGCAGTGTATCAAATTGATGAGACAGATAGCTCTCACTTAGATATTTACAATACCAAGGACCTTGCTGGAAGAGCAGTACAAAGGGAGATTTTTTCAGATTCACTCGCTGCAGTGTGGTCAGCCATGTCAATATGCCACAATTACTACCACGCGTAAATGACCAAACTCCTCCTTGCCTTCACCACAAAGTCAGATCCAGGAAGAGATTTGGACGAAGTGCCGAATAATAGCTTTCTTCCTGATGCTGCATGATTAAAACTGAGTCTGGACTTCTGTACTGGAACTAGTCCAAAATAACGCCTTAGTAAATGTCTGCAAGGGCCTGCCAATTTGTTGCAATAGAAAAGTGCTACTCAGCTGGTCCAGTGCCTTCCACGACCATCTCACAGCTCCCCAGCAACGGGCTGCTTGGACCTTCTGAATGCTTGGACCTTACTGCCCGTGAGCAGTCCATCTGCTGATTTTGGTCATGCCTGGGCCTTTTGGCTGAGGTGTTCTAGCTAGGTGGTTACCCAGACTCAGGCCGCTTTTCCTCGTACAGGGAACATTAAACCCTCATTTTTTCATCCTTAAACATTAGATTTTTTTGAAATACCAAAAGTTCCCCACACAGATATAATCTTTCTCTGTGCAGTTCTAAAGAATATTAAATCTAGGAACTGCTGAATGAGGTTCTAGCTTGTCTCAGACTCAGGTAGGCATCATGCTGCAGTTTTACATCTCAACATCTTCCTGATGAAATACATCTCCAGTCCATGCTCAGCCTGGGCCTGCAAGCAGTAGAAATACTGTCTCTCTGAGAAGCTGGGAGTTTCTCACTCCCCTTTGATCCCGCTTAAGCATCAGCACTAAAGTAGAACTAAACAATACAGGATAAAAGAGAAAGGCTGCTGAATATGAGGTGATCAGCTGCTTTAATGATGAAGGCCCTGGGTCCACCATGGATGCAATTTGGTTCCAACTGCATTTAAGTGACATACTGCAACACATGTTTGCTTGGAATCGTTGAATTATTTAGGTTGAAAGGAACCAGTGGAGGTTTGTGGTCCAACCTTTGGCTCTGAGTAGGCCAAACTGCAAGGTTAGATGCAACTTTATGGTTTTAATGAATCTGCCTTGATGTCTGCCATCATGTTTCTGTCTCCAGGAACAAAGAGAAATGCAGTTTTCAACCAGTTTTCCCGTAGTGTCTACATGGTGGGTGCAAGTTCGGGAAACGCAAGAATTACATCAGGTGACAATTAGATCAATCCCCTTCTGAATCCAAGCTGTCATATTTTTCCAGTTACTATAAAATATACACTTCCAGATATTAATTGGCAGTTATGTGCAATGGAGTTGTTTTCATTAACACCAGAAGAGGCAGAAACCCACCCCACAGGCTCTGTGGTGCCTCTGAAAATCATGAGGATACCTTGAGTTTTACTGTCAGACAGAAGTGGTTAATAGAGCCTGGTGACCTCGACCAGCAGTTCTCACCTGTAATTCCCTCTTCTTTTTTCTCCACTGCTTGCTTGTATGGCCTGAATCCCTGTTTGAGTGAAGAGTGTCAGTTGTCGCAGGTAGCCCCTGATTTAAGACTCCATTCCTATGTTGGGAACAGATTTGCCTCAGGATATGTGAGAAAGTGATTAATTCAAATCACATGCAGTGATGAAAGAACATCTGTCTGACAGCAAATACATCATCATCCTTTGGTGGGGTACCCTTCTGCCGGGGCTGAGGCATGAATCTTTGCCACACACATCTAAGGAACTGCTTTCGTTTGAGGGTCCTCAGGGTTCAGGTCATTGCAGGCAGTTCTCCCTCCCCTCTGAGCATATCTTCACCACTTCAACGTTGTCTATGCTGGGAATCAGGCAGGTTTTCCAAAACTGCTAGTCAGATATGACTGTCGTTCCAAATGAAACCTCTTTTTTTTTTTTTTTTTTGCTTTTTGGTCTGCTCTGGAGATCTGCAGTTGTGCTGATGCTGGCAAAGTCTGACTGAAACTAAGACTTTTTTTTTTTGCAAACAAAAAATAGAGCAAGAGCCTTGAGTTTTAGCCAGAATGCTTTTTCAGGTAAACATTTCCAGCTGGCTCCAGTAATTACCTTCAAGGGAGTTGTCTGTTTGATTACCTGTAGCTAAAGGGAAACCTGCACCAGTTCACATTAATGCCCTTTCTCTCTCTTCTTTTGTTTCGCTTTTATCACTCACTAGAAAATCACTAATGGTGTCAAATTCAGGGTTAAGAGGATTTTTATTATTTTTATTATTGTAGCATTCTTCTGATCCAGAAGATTGAGATAACTGGGACCTGCACTTAGCCCTTCAGCCCTTAGCATGCATCAGCCTGGTAATTCCACGTAGGCACAGTGTTCCCGTGGAAGATGAATCCCGGCCTTTAGCCGTCTCTTATTCCTGTCCAAAGAAGAAACCTCTGAAAGAAATTAATGATTAAATTTCTACTTATGGTGTCAGTCAGGAAGAGAGGCAAAACCTCTAAGTTGCTCCCTCTGTGGTACGGCCAGCTAAGAGCTGGCAGTCTGTGCTTGGCCAGTCGTTGTAACCTTCCTGGTCGTCCATGGAGAGAAACGAGCACTTACACAGGTGATTCCTCCTTCCACTCAGCCTGAAGATGGATCAGTCACTCTCTGGAAATGCCACCTTCTTTCTATCCGCTATTGGCATAGCTTAAGTAATTTAAACGAAGTGTCTGACTTTTAAAAGGCTACAGTTAGGTGCAATGAATCCCAGCCTCACCTAGCAGAATGGTGAGAATAACTGAGTGTTTGGTTCTTTGGTCAGCCCCGAGGAAGCCCTCACTCATCTTAAGCAGATCCAAAATTTCAGTTTTGTTGCTTACCTTCTAGATGGAATGAGAAAAGCATCGAGAACAATCTGATAGATCAGAGAGTACATTGGGTTTAAACTGAAGTGAAACAATTCAAGTTGGAGGCTTCCCTATCCCTTCAAACCTTTCGAAAAGATAAATTTAGGTCAATATCAAAGTAAAACATCATTTCAGCATGCCAAGGCAACGTAATCATTTTGCCAGTGTAGAAACTGACTTTTAAAAATTTTATGTATTATTTTCTCTTTTTCTCTCTCTCTGCCTTTTGCTTGAAAACATTTGTCAAAGTTGGTTCAGATTCATAAACAATGATTTTTAACCTGGCCAGAAAATGGAAAGAGCAGAGCTGAAACTCACACTCATTTCCCCATCTACAGCCTGCCAACCTGTTCAGAGTACAGACTTCTGTGCTTTTAAACAAGAGTAGTATAGATAAAGGATGACCTAAAATGGTTTTTTTGCCCAGTTCCGCCTCTGCAAGGGTTTCTAGCTCCAGACACAGCTTGAAGTGAAAGGTGATGACTGGATCATGGCAGAGGATTCCTACTCACCTGTTTATTTACTCACCTGTTTTAAAAAAGCAGTAGGTGGTGATTTCCCTGCTTGCACATCCCTCACCGCAGTGCTAACTCCAACAGAGCATCGCCCATTTTCTATTAGAAATTAATTCTGATGTATGAATGTGCCAATGTTTATAATTAGCACAGTAATGTATTGGCCCTGCTCTTCATGGCTAATTTTTCATCTCTAGTGTTATTCACTTGTTGGTGACAGTGACTGTTTTCCACCTCATAAAGTGACAAGACTCGCATGTCAACACTGTTTAATGCATTAAAGGTGTTTCACATTAAAAAGAACCACAAAACCCAGATGCACTGTAAACAAGGTAAAAGAGAGCACAGTTTGAGTGGGGCAATCATGTACAAAGCAGTCTTTCCTATATCAGGCTGTCAGTATTGCCTCCAAACAAAACCACAGGAGCCTGTGAAGACATGATAAATACACCAGCCAGGCCCAGGTACCAGGAACATCCTTCTCCTTTAAGCATCAGCATTTCAGAACAGCGCAGTTGTAATTTTTGCATCAAAATGAATGGCTGGATTTCCAAGGGGCTCAATGAAGATAGGATGGCTGCTGTGCAGAGGCAGCTGACAAAACTTCACACAGGCAAACTCTGTCCAGATACGCAGTCCCATCAGGATAGAAGATTATGCAGAATTGTGTTGATATAATCAGTATTTTATTTTAGAAGAAAATTCTGAAAATATTGACATATCCCTTTTAAGGCTGCTTTTATTTTAATAGAACATTTTCATTCTGCAGTTTGAAATTACTTTTCACTTTGTAGTTATATTTTTAATCTCAAAACTGACCTTAAAATTAAGTATATTTACTCACAAATCTTTGTTTTCAGGATCAAAAGTCCTGACTCAGATTGAAATTCAGCAGAAAACAAGTTGTTTCATTCAGACTGGACTAAAGTTTTAACTTTAGATTTGGCATCATGAATACAGAATTAGGCTTTGAGGAAAAGGACCCTTAGCATCACAGTTTTGGAAAGCAAATTGTTAGTGGTCTCCATAATTAGAGGCTCCCATGGCTTGAAAAGCAACCTTCAGATCCTTCCTAGAACCCAGCTTTCAGGTTTTTCTTCACCCTGCTTCCCACAGAATATTGCATCCATTGCTTCCACCCTTCCCACACAGGTACCATCCATCATAGTCCCCACTTCATTCCCAACCGCAAGCCAGTCCCAGGTGCATTGTGCATGATGGGGTGTCCCTGAGCGACTCCACTTTGCTTCTGTGTATGGAGTGAATTAGAAACCACCAGTGTAAATGTTGCTTAGTCTCCCTGAATCTGCTGTCACTGCAGCTCTACCAGCCGCAGAGGAATCAGATTTACCGCAGGCACCAGTCTCTCTTTTCTAGCATCGGGGCAGGCACCTTCAGTGCTCTCCTTTGCAGTGCCAAACAGCGGCAACACCATGAATCTCACTTGACTTATTGCTTTCCCAGGGCTGAATTAAAAATTTCCATGTCACATTAAAAGATGAGCTTTAAAGAGTAGTCTTCTCCCAGTCATCATCACATCTTCTGGGATTCACTCTCAAGGCTGTACGGTGAGGTAGGTTGTACCCATATCATGGTAAATGCAGTAATATGCATTCTACTTGACCCAGGGGGCTAGGCAATGATATTACACAGCACAGTAATATTTCATTCAATCAGATATAGGCACAAGAGAGGACCATGTTTTAAAATGAAGGGAAAAATTTTATTAGTTAGAAATTGGTTTCAAAAACAGAGTCCCTACTCAATTGCATTTCTTCCTCTCTTGGCTAAACCCTAAAACGCTGAGAGTCGACCCCTTGACTGGCGTAAATTGTGAAAGTTAATGTGGCCATGATGCTTTATGATGAAGTTCTGGCTTGTATTAGTTGTACACCAGTGTAAGCCCTCTGAGTGCCAGGAAATTATTCTAGCTTATAATTGAGATCTGTATCTGGCCCCTGAAGAGTAACTGTAGTCTATAGCATACAGATAATGGTTTTATTAAGAACTTTTCAGTTCTCCTGCTACTTTACGGGAACATTTTTGCAATAGACGGGTAAGTATTTTATCACTAGGAGCAGAAGAGAAAAATATGCCCTAAACTCTTCTGGATGCTAGAATAACTTGGTACAAGGATGCCTACTTGTAAGCAAGGCATTGTCTCTGAGCTGGAGCAGCAGGAACAGGTGACAGGAGTGTATCCTAGTTCAGATGCCTGGGGGGATTGCCATTACGTGAAGATCTAGCCTAGGGTAGACCTGCAAGTCTGCCAAAGTACTGTCTCTCTTTTGACAAAATTGACACATTTGCTCCTTACCCACAAGCATTTTTATCACTAATGTTGAAATCCTGCATGGTTCTTATGGATGTTTTCGGGGTCCACTTCTTTATTTAAAATTGTGTCTTCTTTTACAATATTAAATTCATTTGGGGTTCTCACTAAATGTAAAGGTTCTTCCTCCCAGTTTGGGATTTCATCTGCAGGGCAGCAAACTGGCCCCATTCATCGATAGTTAGAATAGAATAGACTATTTCAACTGGAAGGGACCTACAACAATTATCTAGTCCTACTCCCTGACCACTTCAGGGCTGACCAAGTTAAAGCATGTTATGAAGGGCATTGACCAAACGCCTCTTAAAACACTGACAGGCATGGGGCCTCTCTAGGAAGTCCATTCCTGTGTCTGACCACCCTCCGGTAAACAAATGCTTCCTAACGGCCAGTCTAAACCTCCCCTGGTGCAGCTTTGAGCCA